>JAWDGP010004884.1:20000-135000 GCA_033675545.1 Elysia crispata
CTTCTTTGCCTCTCTTGTCACACTTTCGATAATTTTTTTTCATCTTTTTTCGGTATCCGTGCATACTTTTAAATTATTTTTCTCTAACTGTATGTCTTAAATTTCTTCTCCTATTTCTTGCTCTTCCTCTTCTTCTCTCTCTCTCTCTCTCTCTCTCTCTCTCTCTCTCTCTCTCTCTCTCTGACTCTCTGTCTCTCTCTCCCTCTCTTTCATCTTTGACTCTCTTCTTTCACTTTTGATACATTTCTTTACCTTTATGCATCTGTGTATATTATTTTATTACTAAATAATTGTTTATCTCTACGTGTCACTGTTTCTTTCTCTGTCTTTATCTCTCTCTCCATCTCTTACTGCCTCTCTCATCCTTTTACCCTCTCACTGCCGGGTTTTCTGTCCCTTTTTCTCTCTATCTAACTTCGATCATTCAAGCACGGCTTACCTCAAGGATGGTATATACCATGAATGTGTTTCTTTGTGCAACAGTCTCTCACTCTCCCTCTCTCTCTCTCTCTCTCTCTCTCTCTCTCTCTCTCTCTCCCTTTCTCTCTCTTCCTTTCTGTCTCTCTGTCTGTCTGCCTGTCTCTATCTTACATATATCACTCAAACAAGACAAGGGAGAGAGAGAGAGAGAGAGAGAGAGAGAGAGAGAGAGAGAGAGAGAGAGAGAAAGAGGGGAAGTCGTAAAAGGGTGCAGCATTAGGAAGAACAAAAGCACTAGCAGCACTTTTAAGTACAACAACAACAACAATCACAGCAATGCTCCTAGGAGCGAGGTGGCTGGTCCATCTCAAGATTGGTTATCAGGAGTTTTATCCCTAAGGCCATCTTAACGAAGGGGTTTAGAAATTAGGACCAACCGCCAACTTAGAAAGGCTCTAGCAAATGATTTTTTAAACCAATCGTGTAAAGAAATGGAAAACAAAACTGAGAAACAGTAAAAATAACGAATGAAAAAAACAAAAACAATAGCTTACGAAGGATTTTAAAAATACTGTTACATCAGGTCAGAAAATACAGCAAGGAAAAGGCACGCGGAAAAACATCATCAACAACATCAACATCAACAGCAAAAGCAACAACAACAGAAAAGAACAATAAAAATGAACCTCGAACCCCTCAATGAAGAGACACAAAGAAGAGAGAAAGAGATAGAGAAATAGAGAAAGAGATAGAGCGAAAAGAGAGAGAGAGAGAGAGAGAGAGAGAGAGAGAGAGAGAGAGATTGAGAGAGCGTGGAAGAGAAAGAACCCGGAAAAAGAAAGAGTCGCAAAGAAAAGAAAAAGAACAGAGAGCAAACGCAAAAGAGACAGTTAGAGTGAGAGAGTGTGGAAGAGGCAGAACTACATAGAAGAAAGAAAATGTCCTCACAAATTAATCACTCAGTAAGCTCATGAACTCTTTTAAAGACTGAGAGAGAGAGAGAGAGAGAGAGAGAGAGAGAGAGAGAGAGAGAGAGAGAGAGAGAGAGACTGAATGAAAACTATCCAAAAAGAGATGGAAGAATTAGCGACACACAATTGCAAAGGAAGACTGAGTAATATACTGATTTAGAAACGGACAGAAAGATATAAAAGAACAGTCAAAAATGAGAGAAGAGGCGCAAAGAATAGGGAGAGAGAGAGAGAGAGAGAGAGAGAGAGAGAGAGAGAGAGAGAGAGAGAGAGAGAGAGAGAGAGAGAGAGAGAGAGAGAGAACGTGGAAGGAAAATAACACGGAAAAAGAAAGAGTCGCAAAGAAAAAGAAAAGAGAGCGAACGCGCAAGAGACAGTGAGAGAGAGAGAGAGAGAGAGAGAGAGAGAGAGAGAGAGAGAGAGAGAGAGTGGAAGAGGAAGAACAAGATAGATCTAGAAGAAAGAAATTGTCCTCACAAATTAATTACTCAGTAAGCGCATGAACTATTTTAAAGAGAAAGAGTTAGAGAGAGAGAGAGAGAGAGAGAGAGAGAGAGAGAGAGAGAGAGAGAGAGAGAGAGAGAGAGAGAGAGAAAGGGAGAGAGAGATAGGTGTCTATTCTTTACGTAGTGGATGCGTCGAATCTTTTATGATTTCTAACATTTTGTGAGTCTTACGTCGTTGGTACAGTGTGTCTAGGTCGCCATGTTTTTACCTATTATTCCTTACCCCCCTCCCCCACCGACCTTGTTTTTGAATGTTACCTCCACAACAGATGAGAGCAAACCTTAAAAACCGCACATCATTAAAGAATAAAATATTTGGAGTAGATTTGGATTAATCTTAAACTACCTGAGTTTCCTTATAAACAATACCTTCTTGTTTTAGTGGTACTGACAATTACATCTGTGTTATTTTCCAAGTTAGTTTATTATTTAGAACAACGCCAAGGTATTTAAATGTTTCCATTCGCACTACTTCTTTTTCTTTACTTATTAATGCTTCAGGATTTTTCTCTTGTCTACGAAAATCAATCACCAAATCTTTAGTTTTACTTATATTTAGGTCTAGACATGATTCCTGTCGCACCAGTCAACGAAAGAGTTTATTAATTTCTTCTTTATAGTTACGATCTACTAACACAAAAATTGATTGGTTTTATGCGCTGAAAAGTCTCAGAACTTAAGACAAATACCTGTCTCAGGTTTGTCTAAGTTCGCATACATATTATTTAATCCATGTAGAATTGCGTCATCAACGCCTCTTTTTGATTCATAAGTATATTGGTAGAAATTACCAACGAGTTCGTTAATATCAGGCATAATACATTTTTCCAAAAATTTTCAAAACGCACAGTGTTAGAGCGACAGGACGTAAATAATGCATGTTATGAACATGTTTTTTTTTTTTTTTTTTTTTTTTTTTTGGGGGGGGGGGGGGGGGGGGGGACAGGAACAATACATGATGTTTTCAATACTTCTAGTACTGTACATTGCTTAAGAGACATTGAAAATGGACAAAAGACGCCGGAAATTGCTCGGCACAACGTTTTAGGACGATGGGTCTTACACCATCTGGCCCCGATGCTTTATTTGGTTTCATTCTTTTTAGTACCTTGTATATCTCACCTTCTTTCCAAACAATCCTTTCATTTACACATATGAATATTTTATTCAGTGTATTTTTTCTCTCCTCTCTTTCGTTCTCAAAATCATGACAATCGAACCTTACATAAAACTTGTTTCAACCATTACCATACTCAAAATTTTGCTTTCAGCGTCTTACAGTCATTCTTTCTTTTGGGCCCACTCATCACATTCATTCCTTACCAAACTCGTTTCATATTGTTACTTTCAAAAAATATTTTCTATCTTTTTTTTCAGACTGAGAAACAGTACTAGTTACGAATGAAAAATAAAACCCAAAACCAACAGTTAACAACGCGATCTTAAAAATACTGATCAACCGGGCCAGATAAAACAGCAATGAAAAGGTACGAGGAAAACATCATCAACGACAACAACAACAACAGCAACAAAAACACCAACAACTGCAACAAAACAACCAACAACAAATGAACCTCGAACCCATTATAGTCTTCGCGACTTAAGTTATTTAAAAACAGAATCATTTTATCTTGCCGATTCTTTCTCTCTCTCTCTCTCTCTCTCTCTCTCTCTCTCTCTCTCTCTCTCTCTCTCTCTCTCTCTCTCTCTCTCTCTCTCTCTCTCTCTCTCTCTCTGCTTTCTCTCGCTCTCTTTCTCGCACTAACGAAATGAATAAGGAGGACAGAAAAAAGGGTTCGCCTTGCGAAAGGGCGAATCAAATTTCTTTTTACTTTAGTTTAAATTATTCCTAACAACCACGACACAGGAAGTCAAGGTCATAAAAAAGTATAAACAAACCCCCAGGGGAATTGACAAGGTGACCAAATTCACCTGATACAAAGGACAGCTATTTCAAGCCCATCAGTCATTGCATGGAGTTACATATCTTAAAAACCATACACGGATTTTAACGGATTTTCCCTTACTCCACTAACGCACTGTCCACTGATGACTGGCACGTCATATCTGCTTTTCAGTACTAAAAGCGTGATAGATTCTGCCTCCATGAGACTGTAAGTAAATAGCGACACATAAGGAAAAATATTTTGTAATAAACTGGTACAGACAGAGACATAAAGGTAAAGTTAATTTATCAAAAGTATGAGAAGAGCGGCAAAGAAGAAAGAGATAGCGAGAAAGAGATAGAATGAGTGTGGGAAACAAAAAAATTAAAGAGAACAAAGGAAGTTAGAGAGAAAAGTAATGTGCTGACATAAACACACGCGAAAGAAAGAGAAATATTTATCTTTAGTGGGGCGACGAGACGCAAAGAAAAGAATAATAAATGGTTAACTTAAGTGAGGGGAGAAACACGAAGAAAAGAGAGAGAGCGAAAGACAGAGAGAGAGAGAGAGAGAGAGAGAGAGAGAGAGAGAGAGAGAGAGAGAGAGAGAGAGAGAGAGAGAGAGAGAGAGAGAGTTAAAGATTTAGAACGAGACAGATAGCGAAAAATTGAATATAAATCATTTTACTATATAAAAGCCAATAAACTTTTAGAGCAAAGTGATTCGTTATTATCTGTGCCAGTTGTAGCCCCTGGGGTGTTAATGGGAAAAAGGTATGAAAGTAATCATTTCTTAGGGTCATTTATGCGCCTGTAATGGATCTTTATTTTTCTCCTTTTTTCTGAAGAACCCACATGTTACAAAGTGAACAATTAGAGACACAATCATGGAGATGAAACACATTGTTTGCCGACGCATAAGAAAATAAAAGACGACTGATAAAAATACTAATAAAAAGCCGAAGTACGAATGACATCCAACATAGTAAAATTTATAAATATATAACAGATGGGTTCCAATGTAAAGTTTTGCGAGAAAAACAGGCTTCCAATTACAGCGGTAATGTAAAGCAAGGAGCCGACAATAAGGTTGTAACGGTGAAAGATCGCTTGTAAATATTGATTCAAAGAAAAAAGGATGAAAACGACTAATTTCGGCAGAGGTTGGAAAAGCACAGAAATAGAGAAACTTCAGGAGTGAACAGTGGTTTAAAAAAATGGAAGACCATTCATAAGCATAGACAGAGCGTGTACATTGACGCGTGTTCATTAAAGAATAAGAGATAAAAATAACATGGAATAAAAGGAAAAATATATTTAAAAAGATTTATAATAAGGTCAGAATCATTAACAGAAAGAGAGAGAGAGAGAGAGAGAGAGAGAGAGAGAGAGAGAGAGAGAGAGAGAGAGAGAGAGAGAGAGAGAGAGAGAGAGAAGGAAACTGACAGTAAGTGAGAGACAGAGAAAAAGAGGGTTGAACGGAAAAAGACAGTGAGAAAGAGAGAGAGAGAGAGAGAGAGAGAGAGAGAGAGAGAGAGAGAGAGAGAGAGAGAGAGAGAGAGAGAGAGAGGAGAGAATGAGAGAGAAAGTTGTTGTATGCACATAGAGATCAAACAAATTTAATATAACGATCTGATTCATTTTACTATACAAAGACAATAAACTGTTCGAGCAAAGTGTGTACCCTAATTCTAGCCACAAGGGTGTAGTGGGGAAAAGAGGTATATAAGTATTAATTTGTAACGGTCATTGACACACCTTTCAGGGGCCATCATTTTTCTCATTCTTTATGAAGCAACCACATGTTGTGAAAAGGGAAATTAGAGACACAATCTTAGAGATTAAAATACAAGTCAGCCGACGCATAAGAAAATAAAAGATGAGCGATGAAAATCATAATAAAAAGCCGATGTTCAAAAGGCAACCAACATAGTATAATTTGTGACCATATAACTACTGGGTCACATATAATGTTGAGCGAGAAAAACTTCCAAATAGAAACATATCATAAAGCAAGGACATTGATTACAATAAGGTTTTAACGACGAAGGATCACTGGTAAATATTGATTCAAAGACCAGAAAAGACAGACAGACAGATAAACAGACAGACAGAGACAGAAAGAGAGAGAGAGAGAGAGAGAGAGAGAGAGAGAGAGAGAGAGAGAGAGAGAGAGAGAGAGAGAGAGAGAGAGAGAGACTGATGACAAAAAGGTTGTAATGTAACGGTGAAGGATCGTTGGTAAATATTGATTCAAAGGCCAGAAACATGAAAACGGCTAATTTCGGAAGAGGTTAGAAAAGCATGGAAATACAGGAACATCATCAGAAACTGGTGGCTTTAAAAAAAAATTGAAGACTAGTCATAGCCATAGACAAAGCGTGTTGATTAAAGAAATAGATAACATTACATGTAAAAGAAAGAAAAGATATATTTAGAAAGATTTATAAAGAAGTCAGAATCATTAAGAGAGAGAAAGAGTGAGAGAGAAATAGTGAGAGAGAGAGAGAGAGAGAGAGAGAGAGAGAGGGGGGGGGGGGGAGAGGCGTAGAATTTGGAGGCAAAGGGAGAAAGAAACAGTAGAAAACAGAAGGCGAGATAGTGTGAAAGAGGAAGAATTAGAAATAGAAGAAAGGAAGAGCGACACACAGTCAGAAAGAAAGAAAGACTAATCAACTACCATAGACACATCTATTAAAACAAAACAAAAAATTCATAAATGACAGAATAGAGGCAAAGAAAAGAGAGATGCGAAAGAGAGAGAGACAGAGATAGAGAGAGAGTGAGGATGAGCAAATGAGGGTAGAAAAGCACGGAAAGTGAGGGGGAGGGGGGAAGGACAGATAGTGTGGACGAGGAAGATTCAGAAAGAGAAGAAAAAAATGGCAACACATAGTTAGAGAGAAAGAAAGACTAAAAAACTGCCTTGGAAACATCTTTTAAAAAATTGTTTAGAACATGTCAGAAGAACTATACAAAATGCGTCTTTGTCGTATGCCTTTGTCGTAAATTGAATTAAATTTAATATTCAATTGGTAAATGCAATTAGATCTTTCAGTCCAAGTAGAAAAGCTATCAAATAAATTTAATGTAGCGATTTCAATCATGATTTAATACAAAGACAATAAACTTTTCGTGCCAAGTGATTTGTATGATGTATTACAGTTGTAGCCACTAGGATGGTGGCGGGAAATAAAGGTTTGAAAATATTTTTTTTTTGCGTTAACTAAGTCTTACATTCATTTCATGGACCCCCAATTTCCTCATACTTTCGGAAGCATCTGCATGCTGTAAAGAGAAAAATTAGACACATAATCATAGAGACTGTGACACATGTCGGCGGGCGCTTTAAGAAAATAAAAGACGAGCGGTCAAAATACTGATTAAAAAGCCGATGTTCGAAAGACATCCATCATAGTATAATGTGTAACCATATAAAAGATGGGTCAAAAGAAAGGTATCGCGAGAAAAACTGTTTTTCCAATAGAACGATAACGTAAAGCAAGAGACTGATGATAATAAGGTTGTAACGATGAAGTATCGCTGGTAAATATTGATTCAAAGACCAAAAAGATGAAGACGACAAATTTCGGCAGAGAGTAGAAAAGCACAGAAATACAGAGACATCAACATAAAAAGTAAATGAATATAATGGAAGACCAGTCATAACCATAGACAGAGCGTGTAAAATGACTCGTGTTCATTAAAGAATTATAGATAGAAACAACATGTACAAAAAAGAAAACATATATTTAAAAATATTTATTAAGAAGTCAGAATCATTAAGAGAGAGAGAGAGAGAGAGAGAGAGAGAGAGAGAGAGAGAGAGAGAGGGGGGGGGGGTACGACACACAATTTTAGAGGAAGACTGATTAATAGGCTGATTTAGAAACTGACTTACAGATTAAGAATATTAATAAATGAAGGAAGAGGCGTAAATATAAGAGAAAGAGAGAGAAACTGCGGCAAAGAGAGAGATAGATAGAGATAGAGCGAAAGAGAGAGAGACAGAGAGAGAGAGACAGACAGACAGGCAGACAGACAGAGACAGAGACAGAGACAGAGACAGACAGACAGACATAGTGAGAGAGTGAAAGAGGAAGAACCAGATAGAAGAAAGAAATTGTTCTAAACAGATCTAAATAGTGAGTTTTAATCTTTCATAGACAGATACGGAAAGTAAAAAAAAAATGTATCGAGAGTGAGCGAAAAAAGGTGACGAAAAAGATAGTGAGATAGAGAACCTAGAATGGGAGAGAGAACTTACAATTTTTGTGATTAAATCATAACGAAAAGATGATCATGTCACCGATTGATCCACGTTAAAGTAAGTAGGAAATTGATTAAATAAAATAATTTGCATGTCTTAGGATGGTCTGCAAAACCTCAACATGAAACTGATATCGTTATCGTCTAGCATTCTGTATGAGTCTCTGAAAATATTTTGAAGCTGTGGACGAAACGAATTCTGAAAACCAGTCATGAATCTACGATTGTGGCTGAGAATTTTACTCACAGATGCAACTAAATTACACCAGATTCCCTGTAACTTGACCACTTAATTTCACTTGGATCATTCCATCAAGGTAGAGTTTGTAAATTGGCCTTGGATTTCTATGCATGATGTTCGTTTTTGCCTAAAATTATTGACCGAGGGCAAAAAATGTAGAGAGCATGGGACACTCATTCTCATAGTGCGTTTTGCTTTTAGAGAGAGAAACAGAGAGAGAGAGAGAGAGAGAGAGAGAGAGAGAGAGAGAGAGAGAGAGAGAGAGAGAGAGAGAGAGAGAGGAAGACGGAGAGGGGATGATGAAAAAAAATACGAGTAGATGGAAAGACAGACCTCTTAAGCGCTTTTAAGACAGTTATGTCGATCGAATTATATATATATATATATATATATATATATATATATATATATATATATATATATATATATATATAATAGTCTTTTGACATGCAAAAAAAATGAAATATAAATATAGAAGAAACAGTTTACAAACAATTTTGGTGGGTATGAAACGTTCAAAAGGAATCTTGGGAGAAAGTGTTAGAACATATATACATATTTTTGTTGTTCCAAAAAAGGCTGTAATATCCAAAGACATAAAAGCAGAATATAAATTAAATCCTCTAAAAAAAACCTGACTGGAAAAAGGGTTTCAGCATGTTTTTATCTCTACCAAATAATAGGAAGAATCCAAAGTACACAAATTAAATTACATGCTGTTAAATTGTTGGAGCAAGAGAAGGAGATGAAGGCTACATTATTCCAACAAGAAGAGTAGCTGCCTTACCGTGACAATTGTTCTTTGCCTTGACCATGTCTTCTTGGTACATGTTGTTTTCACTCGTGAAGTTTTTTGTATCTTTAGTTCATGGTGTATATACTTTAAAAAAAAAGGCACTAGAATATAAATAAAACTAAAAAAAAAAAACCTTCACTGGAAAATTGGAATTTAGCAGGTTTTCATCTCTGCTAAAAAAACCTAAAAATCTCAGGGAAAGAAGTGCAAAGCATTTATATTCAATTTGATTTGTATATATATCATTGAAAAGGAAGTTTGGAAGAAAGTGTAGGAAAATTGTTCTTTTGTGTTGCAAAACAAGCTGTGTAATCTAAAAGCGGAAGAGAAAAACTGAATTAAATGAGTTTAAAAAAAATTACTTACAAAATAGAAAAATTCATCAGGTTTTAAGATACAGGAAACCAAAGTTAAAAAAAAAAATACTGATAAAACAAGCAAAAAAAAAAATCTCTTTATCTACAGTTTGTAGGGGAAAAAAAGAGTTTACAGATCCAGATTCTTTTCAGAGGTGTAACTAACCAAAATGAAAAAAAAATTGTGGATATTAGCTTACCTGGCTTTTTTGATCGATGTTGTTGACGGCAATGTAGTCTTCTTTCCTGAAGATCATGACACCTGCAGTTCAGCAGGGCCAAAGGTTTTGTCCTTCAAATTATTTCTTATAGTCAGAATGTTCTTTGGCCAAGGTGATCTTTAGCATAAGGGTCCCAAATATCTCTGGAAATATCTCTTCCTGGTCTTCAACTTCAGGTCTTTAAGTGTTCACCTTCACCTTCTGTGATCTCAAAAAAGAATAATATAACATGACTTATTTCAAATAGAAGAGAACAATTCTACCATGCAAAAAAAGGTGAAATAAAGAAAAAGAAAAGAAAAAATTTACATTCAATTTTAGGGGGCGTGAAACATTGCAAAGGAATATTGGGAGAAAGTGTTCGAACATAATATATTTATTTTTGATGTTGCAAAAGAGGCTGTACTATCCAAAGACATAAAAGCAGAACGAAAATCAAATGCTTTTTTAAAAAAAAACCTGACTCTAAAGGAGGAATTCAGCATAATTTTATCTATACCAAATAATACAAAGAGTCCAAAGGACAAAAATACAAATATCAATAGCAAAACTAAAATTACATGCCGTTTAATGGTTGATGCAAGTGAAGGAGCTGAAGGCTACATGATTCTGACAAGAAGAGTAGCTGCCGTACCTGTGACCATTGATCTTTACTCTGACCATGTCTTCTTAGAACACGGTTTTTACACTCGTGTACCTTTTTGTATCTTTAGATCCTGGTCCATGTAATTCTTGTGTATCTCAATGTTCAGTCCTCCAAGTCTCTTCCTTACTGTCATCTTGTTTTCTGCCCCTTGGAGAATCTTAGCAAACCATTCACAGAACTCTCTTCCAGCTTTATTTCATGCTCTTTAACTTCAGGTCTTAAGGATCTTTTTCTTCTATGATCTTGAAAGATAATATCACAATATGACTTATTTCAGTTAAGGAGAACAATGTTACCAAGCAAAACAAAATGAAAAAAATAAGAGAAAGCAATTTCATTCAGTTTTAAGCGCATATATACAGCTTATTTCAAAATTGGAGAAAACTTTTACCACACAATAAAAAGAGGGAAAAGGTAATATGGAAAAAAAATTTCATTCAATTTTCTTTACATCTAACATTAAAAAGGAATATTGCGAGAAATATTAGAAATTACATGTATATTTTTACTGTTAATAAAAAGGCTGTAATATCCAAAGGTATAAAAGTTGAATGTAAATCAAATCTCTTAAAAAAAAAACGAGGAATCCAGCACGTTTTCATCTATTCTAAATAAAACTAAGAATCTAAAGGATAAAAATACAAAAATAATATTACAGTCCCTTTCATGGTTGGTGTAAGCGAAGGCGTTGAAGGCCTTATGATTCTGACCAGAAGAGTAGCTGCCTTACCGATGACCATTGTTCTTTACCATGACGATTTCTTAGTACATGTTGTTTACAGTTGTGTAATTTTTTCTTTCCTTAGTTCGTGGTCAATGTAATTCTTGAATAACTCAATGTTTCAGTCCTAAAGATCTTTCTTTTTTCTTAATTTGTCTCTTGAACATGGAGATTTTATCTTTACGCTCCTAGGCTCTCTTCCAGCTATTTTTCCTGGTAATAAACTTCTGGACTGGTCTTTGTGGCTTCGCCTTCTGTGATATAATGACATTACTTATTCCAAATATGGAGAACAATTGAGCCGGTCAACACAAAATTAAAAAATAAATAGAAGAAAGCATAAATATTAATTTTTTTTGCACATTATATTATATATATATATATATATATATGTATGTATAATTATATATGTATTTATAAATTATGGATACAAGATAAAGTTGAGGTGAATTCATAAAGTGGAATGGGAATGGTGATGGACAATGGGGATTTAAAGAAGCTTTCGAGAGAAGGTGGGAAAAAAAGAGGAATAGCAGAGAGGAAAATGCTGTTATGAGCTTCTGATATAAAAAGAGGAAAAGCATTTGGAAAAGATCGAGAGAATGAAGTAAAAGACGAATAAGGAACTATGCGTAGAGGAATGATTTTGTCAGTTGAGTAGACATGGAGGTTACAGATGTAGGGCGTAGGAGGGAGAGGAAAAAAAAAAAGGGGGGGGGGTAGCGTGATCTTGATGGTCCCATATATCCGCAATATCTAGATTTACTATTCTTATGTGTAAAGGTCGTCTTTACACAAATGTCTTTTCTAGAACTGCTTTAGTTTTTTTTTCATTTTTCTTCTTCTTCTATTTCAATAATGGTGATGTAGAACATATATTAGTGAGAAAAAGAGAGTAAATGGGCTTGGCAATATGATAAATAAAGAATGTGAATTTTCAGTTTCTCTTGAGACTATAAACCTTGTCTTTTTGAGGCTTCATAATGGATTTAATTGTTGGAAAAAGAATCTAGAAGTCACAACGTAAAGTTTAAACAGGGAGCAAACACTTTCTTTAAATTTGTGTTAACTCGTGAAAACTTTGCAGACAGACAGAAATAGATATTTCGTTGGAAAAGATGAATAAAACAACTTTTCTCACTTGCTAATATCCTGGCGAGGGTAGGAGACTGCCTGACTTGTACTCAGTAATTCGTTCATGTTGTAAACAAGTTCACTGATGTAAACACAATGTCGACAGCAACGTTAAAGAGGGTGAAATTTTTTGTTATGAAAAAATCATGAGTAAATGTCACAAAACCATTTTTTTAATTGAGATAAACAAAATATCTTTCCAACTTTGTCAAATTAAAGAGCTCTAACAAACTTAATCAATTAAATTAATTAGTACTTTGTATCAAAATGCAAACTATGTAAACTGCATTTAATTGGACTTCCCAATAGGTTACTATATAAAGCCCTCCAATTGTTATTAGGTTGTAAGCTTGGCTAGGTAACGAACCAAGAACTGGCTCTAATCCCTAACGGTGTCAAGACCCGTAAAACGGTCAAGGTCCACACGCTATGACGTCGTCATGTATGCCTTGGGTCTGGTGTGGCTCCTCCCATAATACAATAACGTATACAACGTTATACATTGGAGAATAGATGCTGGGAGGGAAGTTTTGTCGGACGGGTGTGTGAGAACCACAACCTCCTCAGAGGTACCGGCGACTAGGGTACTTCGTCAATGTGGTGTTGGATGAGTAGGCGATACCGAGAGTGCCTATATGGCGGAGGATCGTGGCTGAAAACCTTCACCCCCTTTTGTTTTTGTTTTGTTTCGTTTTTTTTTTCTGTCCTGTAAAAATGAGTGGAAAAAAAATAATGACAATGGCAGAGGATCAATGGTCGTTTTGCCCGGTATCTAAGTAGAGATACCTTCACCCCCCCCCCCCTTTTTGTTGTTTTTTGTTGTTGTTGTTGTTGTTGTTGTTGTTGTTGTTGTTGTTTTGTGCTTTTTTTTAAATCACGAAAGCTTCTTGAAACAAGAAATCAAATAAACCGATCCTGAGAGTGCCTATATGGCGGAGGTTCAGGACTATTTTGGATTTTGTGCTCTTTTCTGAGACACAGACATCACTATAATATTTCCACAGCTGTGAAGATGATGAGGTCGAAAAATCAGTGCTGTATTACTCACTCTGGAACTTCACCCCCTTTTTGTTTTTGTTTTTGTTTTTGTTTTTTTTCCAAATCTGTCATGTAACAATGAGTGGAAAAAAATGGCAGAGGATCAATGTTCGTTTTGCCCGATATCTAAGAAGAGATCAGCATTGACGTAACATTTTAGCTAATAAAGTAGATGCCTGGGGAAAAAAAGGACAGGAGAAAAGAAGGAAAGCAATGAACACATTAACAGCTTTTTAGCTGAGCTTCAAACACAGACCAAGTGAGACAATCTGTTACGGTTGAAGTTTATTTTGTTGTTAAACCCTAAAAGCGACGCGTATTTCAAATATATTTGTTTTAATTAGAGGCGATGATAAAGTGTTCAGTGTTATAAAGAGAAAATAATCGATTTTCAATGTATATAATTTTTTTTTTCATTTCCGCTGAATACAGCTCCTGCATTCACAATTCCCATTCATCATTTACGTACTCAGATATATCCTTTATCTATTGCAAGACTGTTTGGCTTTGACAGCTTTTGTTACTACTATCTCTACAACTTATACATGTACTGTCATTACCCTCATAATGCACTAGGATGAGTGTTTGTCGTTTATAGGCACAGAGAGAGAGAGTGAGAGAGAGAGAAAGGGGGGGGGGGGGGGTTACGACACACAATTTTAGAGGAAGACTGATTAATAGGCTGATTTAGAAACTGACTTACAGATTAAGAATATTAATAAATGAAGGAAGAGGCGTAAATATAAGAGAAAGAGAGAGAAACTGCGACAAAGAGAGAGATAGATAGAGATAGAGCGAAAGAGAGAGAGACAGAGACAGACAGACAGGCAGACAGACAGAGAGAGAGACCATTAACCTAGTTGATAAAAAAAAGTGAACACCCGAGGTTTGAGAGAGCTGAAGATAGAGAGAGAGAGGGAGAGAGAGAGCGAGAGAGATGAAGAGGGAGAGAGAGAAAGAGACATAGAGATAAAGATAAAGAGAGAGAATGAAAAATAAATAGCAAGACAGAGATGTAACAAGAATGACATCTCTTTAAAGTGTACACATGTCCTGAAACACTTTACTTTTTGACAAAAATCTGTGATAACTTGGAGGTGGAATATACAAAGATTATACACCCATTTTAAAATTTATTTAAAACTTGTTTATTCATAAAAATCCTTATACCTCATTCCCCCCCCCCCCCCCCCTTTTTCTTTTCCATCCCCCTCCGTCCCCAATTTCTTACACCACTTCCACGTCTACCCACTTGCCTCTCTGAACGTAAACACCAGCCCAACTCACCACACACAACCACAGAAACATGCTAAACTCAACTAACCCCTTACCAATGCCGTCACGCTGTATGCCACCACCACCACCATCGGTCAGTACACTGGACCCTGCAACTACGGCTAGAGTAGAAACAAGTTGCACCCTCCCCGCCCCACAACCACAGAAACATGCTAAACTCAACTAACCCCTAACCAATGCCGTCACGCTGTATGCCACCACCACCACCATCGGTCAGTACACTGGACCCTGCAACTACGGCTAGAGTAGAAACAAGTTGCACCCTCCCCGCCCCACAACCACAGAAACATGCTAAACTCAACTAACCCCTTACCAATGCCGTCACGCTGTAGGCCACCACCACCACCATCGGTCAGTACACTGGACCCTGCAACTACGGCTAGAGTAGAAACAAGTTGCACCCTCCCCGCCCCACAACCACAGAAACATGCTAAACTCAACTAACCCCTTACCAATGCCGTCACGCTGTAGGCCACCACCACCACCATCGGTCAGTACACTGGACCCTGCAACTACGGCTAGAATAGAAACAAGTTGCACCCTCCCAACCCCACAACCACTCATTTGTCCAGCTTAGGCTACTTTATGTATTACTTTTGTTACTCGCCAGCTTAATCTCATTTCTGTACTGAATAAGCCTAAATAAAAGGCGAAACTTTCATATTTTAATTCTATAGTTGTATTGTTTCCTTTTTTTTTGTCCTGTTGTGACACCGTTGTGTGCCTGTTTCCTTTTAGACCCTGTATTATACTATTTAGACACACAAGAAGCCTTTTTGGATTCTTTAAAATTACCAAGTTGTCCTTCAAGTCTGGTGTTTTTGTTTTTCTATTTCGATTCTCTCTCTCTCTCTCTCTCTCTCTCTTTCTCTGTCTGCCTATCTGTCTGTCTGTCTGTCTCTCTGTCTGTCTGTCTGTCTCTCTCTCTCTCTCTCTCTCTCTCTCTCTCTCTCTCTCTCTCTCTTTTCTATCACTCAAACACGGCTTACCTCAAGAATGATATATACCATGATTGTTTCTTTGTGTAACGATCTATCTCTGTTTCTCTCTCTCTCTCTCTCTCTCTCTCTCTCTCTCTCTCTCTCTCTCTCTCATTTCTATCCCTGAAACACGGCTTACCTCAAGAATGATATATACCATGATTGTTTCTTTGTGTACCAATCTCTCTCTGTTTCTCACTGTCTCTCTCTCACAGTCTCTTTCTCTGTCTGTCTGTCTATCTGTTTCTCTCTCTCTCTCTCTCTCTCTCTCTCTCTCTCTCTTTCTCTCTTATTTCTATCACTCAAACACGGTCTACTCTCTGTCTCTCTCTCTCTTTCTCTGTCTCTGTCTCTCTCTCTCTCTCTCTCTCTCTCTCTCTCTCTCTCTCTCTCTCTCTCTCTCTCTTACTTGTATCACTCAAGCAGTTCTTACCCCAAGGTTGACATATACCATGATTATTTTTTTGTGTATCAATCTATCTGTCTCTCTCTCACGCTCTTTTTTCTGTCTGTCTGTCTCTCTATCTCTCTATCTATCAATCTATTTATCTATCTATCAATCTGTCTACCGATCTACCCCTTTAGTTTTTTCTCCATTTAACTCATATAACTCTAGCACGGTATATCTCATGAACTTTACATAACATGTTTGACTGTGTTACAGTCTACCTGGGCTTCCCTCTTGGATAGGAGTTAAATTGAGGATAGACGGAGCGGTGGAAATAGAGAGAAAGAGGGAGAAAGAGGTACAAACAGAAGATCGACCAAGGGAAGCATACACAAGAAATGCTAGCACCAGCTGCGAGATTAAACTGTCTAATTATCGTAACAGGGTGCAGTACTAGGAACAACACAGCAATAGCAGCATTTATAACTAAAACAGCAGTAACAAAATCAACAACAACAGCAATGCCCCTAGGTTGGAGGTGGATGGTCTGTCACAAGATTGGGAATCTGTGGAGTTTCATTCCTAAAGTCATCTTAACGGAGGGTTTACACCTTAGGACCAACAGCCAACATAATTATAAAGGCTCTAGCAAATGATTTTTTAATTAATCGTGGAAAGAAATGGAACACAAAACAGGCAAACAGTAAAAATTACGAAGGCAAAAAGCTAACAATGGGATTTTAAAAATACTGATAAACCGGGTCAGATAAAACAGTAATTAAAGTGGCACCGGAAAAACGTCAACAGCAACAACAACAATAACGACTACAGCAATAAGAACAAAATAAAAACCAACGACAAATGAATCTCGAACCCTTTAATAGTTTCGAATCCATCTGCCCATTTCTCCTCCCTTTGTCAGTCTGTCTGCCTGCCTGTCTGTCTGTCTGTCTGTCTCTCCGTCTGTCTGTCTTTCTGCCTTTCTGTCTGTCTGTCTGTCTCTCTCTCTCTCTGTCTCTGTCTCTCTGTCTCTCTCTCTCTCTCTCTCTCTCTCTCTCTCTCTCTCTCTCTTCCCCTTCCCCTGGACTAACGAGATCGCTAAAAATAGATAAAGAAGGAAAGAGGGGAGAAAAAAATGATGAAACACAGTTAGAGAAAGAATAAGTAGTGTATATTGTCATAAAGAGAAACAAAAAGATGTAAGAAATATTGAAAGTGAGGGAAGAGAGAGAGAGAGAGAGAGAGAGAGAGAGAGAGAGAGAGAGAGAGAGAGAGAGACATAGAGATAAAGATAAGTAGAGACAATGAAAAAAATAGTAAAACAGCGATATAACAAGAATGACATCTCTCTCAGTCTCTTTCTGTGTCTGTCTGTCAATCTATCTGTTTGTCTCTTTCTCTCTCTCTCTCTCTCTCTCTCTTTCTTTCTCTCTCATTTCTATCACTCAAACACGGCCTACCTCTCTGTCTGTGTGTGCGTGTGTCTCTCTCTCTTACTTGCATCACTCAAGCACTTCTTACCTCAAGCATGACATATACCATGAATGTTTCTTTGTGTATCAATCTATCTTTCTCTCTCTCACGCTCTTTTCTATCTCATGTCCCTCTGTCTGTCTGTCTTTCTGTCTGTCTGTCTATCTATCTATCTATCTGTCTATCTATCGATCTATCCCTTTAGTTTTTTTTCTCCATTTAACTCATACAACTCTAGCACGGTATATCTCGTGAATTTTGCATAACATGTTTGACTGTGTTACAGTCTACCTGGGCTTCCCTCTTGGATAGGAGTTAAATTGAGGATAGACGGAGCGGTGGAAATAGAGAGAAAGAGGGAGAAAGAGGTACAAACAGAAGATCGACCAAGGGAAGCATACACAAGAAATGCTAGCACCAGCTGCGAGATTAAACTGTCTAATAATCGTAACAGGGTGCAGTACTAGGAACAACACAGCAATAGCAGCAGCTATAACTAAAACAGCAGTAACAACATCAACAACAACAGCAATGATGGTCTATCACAAGATTGGGAATCTGTGGAGTTTCATTCCTAAAGTCATCTTAACGGAGGGTTTACACCTTAGGACCAACAGCCAACATAATTATAAAGGCTGTAGCAAATGATTTTTTAATTAATCTGGAAAGAAATGGAACACAAAACAGACAAACAGTAAAAATTACGAAGGAGAAAAGCTAACAATGGGATTTTAAAAACACTGATCTACCGAGTCAGATAAAACAGTAATTAAAACGGACCAGAAAAAACGTCAACAACAACAACAACAATAATGACTACAGCAACAAGAACAAAATAAAAACCAACGGCAAATGAATCTCGAACCCTTTAATAGTTTCGCGTCCATTTGCCCATTTCTCCTCTCTTTCGATAGACGTTAGAAAACCACAGAAATACAGAAACATTAGCAGAGAACAGTGGTTTAAAAAAATGGAGGACCAGTCATAGGCATAGACAGAGCATGTACATTGACGTGTGTTTGTTAAAGAATTAGAGATAGAATAAACTTGTAACAAAAGTAAAGATATATTTATAAAGATTTATAAAGAGGTCAGATTCATGAACAGAAAGGGAGAGAGAGAGAGAGAGAGAGAGAGAGAGAGAGAGAGAGAGAGAGAGAGAGAGAGAGAGAGAGAGAGAGAGAGAGAGAGAGAGAGAGAAAGGGAATGGGATTGAAGTAGAGAGAGAATCAAAAAGATGAAACAGGAGACGGAAGGAGAGACAGTGTGGAAGATGAAGAATCAGAATTAGAGGAAAGAAAGAGCGACACATAGTTAGAAAGTAAGAAAGACTAATAATCTGCCATATACACATATAATTTAAATAAAAAAAAAATTCGAAAATGACAAGACAGAGGCACAGAAAGAGAGATAGACATAGAGATAGGTAGACGGATATACAGATAGACAGAGAGAGAGAGAGAGAGAGAGAGAGAGAGAGAGAGAGAGAGAGAGAGAGAGAGAGAGAGAGAGAGAGAGAGAGAGAGAGAGAGAGAGAGAGAGAGAGAGAGGGAGGGAGAGAGAGAGAGTGAGAGAAAAACAGTTTGAAAAAGGAAGAACTGGAAAAAATGGAAGAAATAGCGATACACAGTTACAGAGGAAGACTGATTGAAACCTGATTTAGAAACGGACGCAAAGATAAAAAAAAATAATAATCATTAAAAGAAGACGCGCTAAGATGATAGAAAGTGTGTTAGAGAGAGAGAGAGAGAGAGAGAGAGAGAGAGAGAGAGAGAGAGAGAGAGAGAGAGAGAGAGAGAGGAGAGAGATAGAGCGAAAGAGAGAGAAAGAGAAACACTGAGAGGGCGTGGAAAGGAAATAACCCGTAAAGAGAAAGAGTTGCGAAGAAAAAGAGTAAAGAGCGACGGAGCAGGAGAGAGAGAGGGAGAGAGAGAGACAGAAAGACAGACAGAGAGAGCGAGCGTATTAGGGAAATAAAGTGGGAAAAAAAAAGAAAGAAATCAGGTCGCTCGGGTAAAGAGAAAGAGTGAAATATATACAGAGACAATAAAAGATCCTGAGAGAGAGAGAGAGAGAGAGAGAGAGAGAGAGAGAGAGAGAGAGAGAGAGAGAGAGAGAGCAAATGGGAGAGGAAGAACTAGAAATACAATAAAGAAATTGTCCCACTCAGTAACATATGAATAGTGAGTTATAAACATAGACAGATACGGAAAGATAGAACACTGTATTGAAAGTGAGAGAATAGATGTGAAGAAAAAGATTGTGAGATAGAGAAACTAAGAGTGCGGGAGAGATAGACACAAAGAGAGAGAGGAAGAGAGACAGGCAGAGAGAGAAGAAGAAGAAGAAGAAGAAAAATATGATAGACGTAAGGTTTGAAATCCACCAGTGGATGGTCCTCATTTACATGTATGATGACTCAAAATCAGTATATATAAATCGTAAACCATTGGAATTAGGAATCAACTAAATATTCAATGTATAATTTTGTGTGCATGCATGTATACATGGTTATCTGCCCCTCGAGACAAAACTCAGACAAAATAAAGAAAATTCCTAACACATATATTGGAATCAGACGTTCATTTATTTCATGAATTAATATGCTTTGGAATAACATGTTGTAGAGTATGAAAGTGTGATCTAATCATCCTAATTATTTGAAAATTTTAATTATAGTTGAATACTAAACAAACTCAAAAAACTGCGTTGTGATTCATTTTGTAATCAAACAGGTCCCTGTCTATTCACTTTCCTCCTGATATGACAATCTCAACAATCAGCATGCATTGAACCAACTACATACACATACCAATTAATTTGATGTTACAATCTTGGCTTGAAGGAAAATTTTACTAAAGAAAAACTTCATGGTAGAGAGATACTAATGAATGACCAATTTTATCTTGGACGGTGATTTCTCTTTTCCGAAATTTGATTAACATCCCTCTATTCGGCCATAAACACAAGATATGAAAAAAATATCATATTTTTCTGCAGTTCAAACGTTGTATGTCTTGTTACTTCAAACTCTCTCATTAACTCTAGCTGTCAAACTTGGTTCTCTTGTGTTAGTTCCCGGCTACAACTATATTAAGTATTGATATCATATTTTAAATAAAAGTATTTACTTTGCTTTTCTCTTTGAGAAACTTTATATCAATCAATTACATGAATTGAAATGCTCAGCCAATGAATTCGACCTTTTCAAAATTTATGGTAATAGTTATATTGCTCATACATGGAGACATAGCCTCACTGTAATAAAAAAAAGATTTTATAAAGATAAATCTAATCTTTATGGTTAATCTTATTACTAATTTCAAATTAAGAATGTCAAATTCATGAGAATGAGAGTGGTTTGTCGATCGGATATGGATAAAAATTGCATCTTAACTATCAATAACTAACACATACATATTTAAGAAAAAAAACAACAGTATTACTTGTAAGCCTTCCTGGCTCAAAACAAAACTCTGCGAGTGCAGATTTGTCACATCTTCATTTCATGAGCATAAAATTTAAATTGTCTTGAATTTGTTAAAAAAAAAAAAAAAGGACATTTACTGAAAACTGAAGTTTTGATGGCTTCTTTTGTCATGGTCCACCCATATCAAGTTGATTTCGGCATATTTTAGGCTGGCTCTTTATACCCCTAGATTAGCTATATCCTATACACATAAATTTAGTGGAGACTTCTTTAGTTAACCCTCTCATCCTAAAAAATGGACTCAATTTATCTTTTATAGGTGGACTGAAATTCCGAGTTTGCAATTTTCACCTCATTTTAAAAACGCAATAAGAGGTCACTACATTAATCTATTTGAATTTTTCTTTTTTAGCACTGCCAGTATGATTCAATTTTTAACAAAATATCTATGCATAATGAAAGTTCTACTCTAAAATGAATAAAAGCCACTTACAGGCTTGTCTGCACCTTTTTTTTTTTTCAAATAAGAATCTTTCATACCAGTTGTTTAAACTATCATATGACATATAACTCTACATTGAGCATATTTTTTTTCCCTTGAACTGTCCAGGTAAATATGTTGCTGAATATGTTTATCAACTTAGTCATAAGATATATGGCTGGAATATCCATCTTGTCATAATTATCTAATGTTAATAAAAAGGTCATTTTGTGCAGATCCAACTTCACTGGCAGGGCTCATTTGCTGCAGGATGAAATGAATACTGTAGTAACTGCCGTGTGCTATTTTGTCAGTACAAAATGAATTGCAACGTGTTACACATGAGATGAACGGCTTTTATGAATGAGTTCAGCTGATAATCTCAGAGACATTTTAAAGTGCATGTAAAATATTTGGGTTAAACGCGATTGCAATTTGCCATCTATATCCTGCCTCCACAAAAATGGATTAGCATTTCCAAATCAGGATAGGATGGGAATTATCAATGTTTTTCCTATCAAAATACAATTTATTTCGCCAAACTTTTAAAATGGCATAAATTCAGATATGAACCTTGTGTGTGAAAGATTTTAAACTATCACTCATTACTCGACATCATTGATTTAAAATAGTTTTCAAAATTATTACAACATTGGAAGATAGGACAATATTCCTGCAATTTTACAACTATTACTACATAACAAACCTTTTTTTTTTTTAAACACTCTGAATGAAAGGGGGCAAGCATCCTTTAGAGAGTATGATCTTGATAAGTCACACAGGATCACAACATAAATTTGCATATTTGATACCACTGAAAATTGGAATTGTATTAAGCAGGTCAGAAAAGAACGTGATGAATACAAATTTCATAAGATCAACTCACATTTTTTTGCAGATCATACATCTTTTTTTTTTCAATATCGAGTACATCATGAGCATCGAATCCAATAAAAAATAATTTACTTGAGAGGCTATCTTATATATCACAGTTTAAATTTATAAGAAACATTCATCAAAAACAATCATGAGCTTCTCCCTCACACATTTGTGCAACTCAGTTTTACTGAGGATCCAAATAATGAGCTTTGCTTGAATCCTCATTTGATTTCAGATAAGTGGGAAAAAAGATAAAAAAAATGAATTTTCAACAACAAAAAAAAAAGGAAATTTAAGCACAATGGACCTGCATGGGGACTTTTTTGGTAAATTATAAAGCTGCATTGCCAAAAATTTTAAAATGTTAATAGACTTAGCTCATTGTTAATTCACAGAAAAATTTTCCTTATTCTCTTAACATAGGCAGAGACCACAAGTACATTATACTCACTATGTAGCTGAAAAATAAAACTATAATAGAAACAAAAAAGGGAAAGGTCATTTTGATTTAGTGTATGAAAAAAAATCTATAGAGCTAATTACACATCTGGTGCTAACTCTGACCATCTCCCTATCGATCTATAGCGGAATGCCCTGGGGAAACGGACTGACTCCACTTTATGCCTCTTCATCTCTTTGTAAGATGGGAAGATCATAAGGCCACAAAAATGAAACATTCTCCCATTTCATTATTATTTTTTTTTCTCACATTCAACTCAGTTCATCCTAAACTGTTGAAAAATTCTCTCACTCGAGCAAATCCTTGAAAACCAGAGAGGCAGGCACTCTTCATGTGTCGTCCATCTTCAAACATTGTTCTCTTACTTTCTCCCTTTCGTTTATCTCATTTCTCTCATCAGTAAAAGAGTTTTTGCTGTCTCAGAGCTTAATAAATACAACGTGCAATGGTGCTGCTGCATACACAATAGTTCGATTTCACTTTTATTTTTTTTAAAACTAGTCAAGACCAAACACAATTGGTCAGACACTTTTTTCCTCTGAAAAAGGATAAAAATCACAGAATTATAATGCACACAACATTGACCCTTAAAGCCTTTTCCTCAACAATGATTTAAATCCTTCTGAAGTCCACTTCATGTTCATATTTTTACATGAAATGTTTTTACCACCTTCACTCTGCAGAGAGTTTGAGTGTACATCACAAGGGTTTTTTTTTTTTTGGAGTGCTATACATGCTCAGTATTATGCCTACAACTTTACAAGATCATCAAGGATGTTTCTTCTTGATTTATCTCATCATTAAGAAATCAAGTATCCCATACAACTACACTATGAGACATTAGAAATGGGGCTTCATTTATTCTGTTGGTATACTCTGTAAATCCTGCTAAAAACTAGGTGTTTTTTCCCAATTTTGACGGAATAATAGGGAAAATCTGTGACAGCAGAAAAGAAGTTGTTTAAAACCAGATTTGGCATTCTGAAACAAAGTGAATTCTGTCATTCCATCTTGAGGCACAACAATGTAAAACCAGCCCCGGCATCTTTAGGAGCCAGATATTCCCTTGAGCATCTTCTGAATTTTTTGGTCATTCTTAATTATATTGGACTTGGTAGCAGCAATCTGTCCCAGTTGGTCTCCAATGGCTCGTTCTAGTTCTACCAGCTGCTGGCGCAAGGGCTCGATGGCTCTGTCTGTCACGCTGTGGAGAGAATTTTTGTATACACAATAAGCATGGCACACAGTAAGAAGTAAGAATGCAGCCTAAAAATTGTTTTTTTTTTTTTCTTTTTGATCAGTAAAAACATTAATTGTTAAAATTCAGGTAAGACACAGCTTGGTGCTGATATTTAATCACTCTAATCATTCAAAGAAAATCCTCATTGATTTATTATATTTCTTTCAGCTCCACAAATCCTCTAATATTGTCAAATGATTTCCTACAACCCTCACTCCTATCCATCATGGACCACAGTTCAAAATGCTGCCATCTCAAACAGTTACAGTGACTCTTCTCTATTTCACTGATGAGGTTTTGCTCTAAATTTTGTGTTAAGTAAACTTAATGCATGCAAATAAAAACTACAATCAAGCAGGATGCATAGAATAGATTAGAACAGAATAGATGAGAAGAAACTAGTTTTATTGATTCCATGGGAAAATAACACACATTGTTTCAAAGGTAAAGATAAAAAATTATCTGAACGTTTTACAGAACGAAACATGATCATATGTAAATTTATAAAAAGAAAAATCTTTATTGTTTAAGTATCACTGCTTAGGCGTATACAAAAACATCATAGATCAAACTTTAGTTCAACGACAGAGTATGTGTATCTCATAATGCTAATACATGGTATTAACAAATTCGCAATGAACGTCAAGCACATGACTGAAAAAATATAAATCTTTCAAAAAAAGACTGAAGTGTGAATATTATTAAGGGGCAAGACCTGATAGATGAAATCTTCATTCACAATACAGACTGTTCACGGTACAAAAGTATCTGTTCATTTTTGTCTTTGGTACCTACCAATATCAGTATTGAAATTGTTTTCATATTCATCCTCAAGAGAATGTGAGTTGTCTTTAAGAAAGTAAAGTAAAACTTTTCTTGTTGCTTAGTTTTGATTCAGTTCAGTTCAGATTCAAAGTCATCCTTTCTCTGTCCCACAACAGCTCCAGCTTTCCTGATATTATTTTGTTCTGCTTTTCCATGACTAGTTTGTTTATTGATATTTCCACCCGAGATTGATGCATAGCTAATAATTGTAGAATAGTAGAAAATTTCTAGAAGTTATTTGTTTAAATTAAATGACATCAGATAATATATAAATAGTTTGGCAGCAGTGATTCATGTCACTGGTGCCTTTGGTATTCAAAAAACTATCTTACCAGTCTGAAATTGACTGAACAATTAGAACATGGCTACTCACTTCATCTCCCTCTTGAGATCCAGTGCATGCTGGGCATTTTCGGAGCGCCACTTGTCTAGTTCTTGCTGCATAGCGTCAAGATCTTCCTGGACATAGTCCATCACCTGAACAGAGAGTGAGAGAGATAATAACATATTCAGAATATCTGGCCACATGAACAATAAGCTGGTGCTGTCGAAAATCTTGAATCTTCATAAATTAAAAAAAAAGCGCCTAGTATGGGATTCTTTCAATAACAACAAAAAACAACAACAAAAAAATCGTTGTGCTATTTGCTATGCAGTTATAGTCTTATATTTTTTGGGGACACAAAGAGTATAAAGAGAAAACTATTTGAAATGTATCCCTAAGTAAAACTCTTTATTGGCAAGCCATTGACTTAGAATTAGAGAAAGATTACTCGAATGAATGAGGAAAACTGTTGACAAACAAAGAAAACCAATATTCATAAACATAAAAATCATGACTTTACATTGATAGATATCATTCAGATTCAATGAAATGATTTTATTGTACATATAGAGGCTTCACATTGCATAGAATTAGAATCTCCCCTCAAAAAGAAGGGAAAAGATATAAAGCTAATCAACAATCTATGGGAGATAATTTTATGATTAACACAAAAATAAAAAGGTCTATGGAGATTTGAAGAAAACAGAAAGAGTGAGTGATCGATAGAAAAACAGAAAAAGAGGGGCAAACTGGTAAGTAATCAAGGATGAGCAAGAGGAGAAATTCAGGGGCGTGGCCAAACCTTTCCAAGAGGGTTAGCACTCCGTGTGAGAGCCTGAATGCTGCCCCGCAACTTGTCCACTTCCTTCTGCACCTGCTCTCTCTGCTTGCGCCGCTGAGCATCTGACATGACAGGGCGTTCCTGGAGGCAAAAGTTGTTGAACAAAATCATGAAGGGTAAAATAGCTGAAGTTTGATCAACATTTAAAAAAAAAAGAAAAAAGTGGTCCCAAAAACAAATATGCAGGTCCCACAAGTGAAAGAATATCCTATCATGCTTCAATTGATTCATGGTCAAAATGCAGTAGTCATTTAAAATGAGCTGTTTGGATACAATAAAACTTTATACATTACAAACACACTTAAAATTGACTGCCTGCTAACTCCTGACTCTAATAAGCACAAATATCACATTTGCTTTTGGAAAATGGTAAAGCTAAACTGCAACTGTAGTATTTTACTAAAAGATTGTTTCTTTTGTACACTGTCACAAGCAGGTTTGAGTAAAGAATTTTGCACTTATTGGAAAATCTGCTCATTATTGCTTCAGTCGATTCTTAAGAGACCTCAAACTTTTGTTAGTTAGAATATAAAATCATTTAATTTGTAAATCACAAGATCTTATATTTGTGTTTCCGCAAAGTCAGGAATCTTTCAAGGATTCAAAAGCTTTTTTTTTGTAGGTATATGATTTGAGTGACTGTGCAATTCAAGTTTGGACTGAAATGAGTTTACATATTTTCCATGGCCTGAATTTAGATACACAAGAGACGGCATTCACTTTACATTATATCTTACACTTCCATGACTCTACAGCATTGATTAAAACAATATCTTTTTTTAATTAAAATCTTTTAAAAAATTTCCTGATGAGTTTTATTTGAAATATGTTTAAGGTACGAACTCTTACATTTCACTAGATTATGAATCACATAATTTTTCTAACTTTCTTGTAAGGCTATTATGATCTTATACCTGCATGATAAAATACGTAAAAAATCTAAGTATCTAGGTTTCTGGCACTGTTTAAGAATCCAAAGATTTTATATCCTTTCTCCCTTAACTCATTTAAAAAAAAATAGTTTGGAAAATATTCATTTTCCACAATCTTAATTCCTTTTTACAAAATAGCAATATGTAAACGATAAAGAAAAAAAAATCATGATGAAAGAATATTTACAATTTCTGTCTTCTTTGCCTGATTCTGACTTCCACCTTCCAGCTCTTTTTTAGATTCCAGCATCTTTTTCACCAGAGCACCTACAAAAATTAGAGAAAGAAATCACAAACAAATTGTGAAAGGAATTTTCGTAGAAAAATAATTCACATAAACCTCAGGTCTATGTCAGGTACACTTTTCAAGTTACAAGATTATAACTTTTGATAATAAAAACTCTAGCCTCTTTTTTTATTCAAAACAATAATTCAATTCCTCTATTACATAGTGATTGACATTCATAAAAAAAAAATCATCCCAAAAGTTTGTTCTCTGTACTTTGTAAATGATTACTGAATGCCTTGCAGATGACATTCTCAAACACATTATTCCAGGACATATTGATCGCCTAACTTTTGTCTCAACCTCTTTCTGAGAACAGGTGGTGAAGACTTTCTATTTTTCCATTGTAAGAAATCTATGTATGAGTTGGACACATTTTCTATCTACACAAATTCACCTGCTCATTACTTGAAGTTAAGAGTCCCAAGAATTTTCTTAACTTCAAGCAAAAATAAAAAAAAAAAAAAACTCGACACAACAAAACAAAAACAAAACTCCACGAGTAACAATAGTTGATGTCCTCATCACATGACACCGTTTTTGATTTGTTGTAGTTACTGTATGGTCGACTGACCTCACCACACATTACCCCTTATTGGGTATTCTGCCAAGGTAATAATCCACTTGCTTTTTTTTTTCACACAAATAAAAAAAGATTGTAACAGGGATTTTGTATGGCTCTCATAAAAATCATATAAAATGAAAAATCTTTCAGTTAACTTTCACTCAGCTATACTTGGTTGATAAACCATACAACAGGATATGAGAAAGCATAAAAAGTCCTTTAGCGTTCAGATAAAGCATATCAAAGATTTCTTACCGTGTTCTGCATCATCTTCATCTGTTGGTTTAGATGGAGTCTGACGAAAAATAAATGAATATTAATTTTTGCACTGAAATTATATTTTGAGAGTTCACATTTAAGATGTTTTTGCTATAGTATAAATAATTTTTTTTAATGAAACCAGTTGTCTGGAAATTATGGAAAAATTTCAAAACTTATAAATCAGACAGTAATTCCATTTTGAAAAAAAATTTAATAGATATGTGTTGTTATGAAAACTTATCTGCAGAGTAGGAATGATTAAAATTTTGAATATGTAAAACTTTTGGCAGATCCCTTTTCATGTGTAAAATATAAAAATGAAAGACAGGAAACGATTACACAGTTAAAAAGAATAACAAATAAAAAAAATATCTCATAGAGAACACATTTCAAAGAATTGATATTTCTGTTTTGCTTTGTACACAAGCTGCACTTAGGCCATGGAAAGCACAGGCTGATAACTAGAGCCTCCCAGATGCACTATCCTTGGTTGGTTTCTCCTGCTGCCACCAATTTATTGTCTTTTTCTAAACTGAATCACTTCTGTGTGTTACACTCACAAGATCTGGTTCAGGGGGAGGAGGGGCAGTTTCCTCGACCAAGAAGTTTTCGTCTTCATCTTCATCATTGTCGTCATCTACAATAAGATTAGCTGGCTGGCCACCACCCAATCTGCAGGGAAGAGGAAAGAAAAAGGGTTTCAACTATTTCCTGTGGATCATAATGTGGATCCACCTAACTTCTAACAACTATAATTAGTATTCAAACAGGGCACACTCGATCTCCAATTCCATGTGTGTGTTAAAACCATATATTTTTCGAAGCAATCTTTTCTTTACTCTATGAAGTTATTCTTTAAATTTATTTTTAGTCCTGCAAAATGGGTTGAATGGTTTAGAATGGTTATATAATGATATTAACAAAATTGATTACCTAGTTTAAATTTTGGTTTGCCATGACTACAGAGTTTCAAGCCCAGATGGCTCTCTTCAGATGGCTGTGGGTAATGGCCGGTGGTTTGTGTTTATGTTTGACAGAGGAAACGTTTTCGGTGCACGCAGTGAGAGAAAATCTCCTTTCTTTTGTTTAGGGAGGGAGCTTTTTTAAACCACCGGCCATTACCCACAGCCATCTGAAGAGAGCAGCACGGGCTCGAAACTCTAGAGTCATGGCAAACCAAAATTTAAACTAGGTAATCAATTTTGTTGATATCATTATTAAGCTCCTTTTGTCGAGCACTGTCACAAAATGCTAGAATAACCATCAAACATAAAATATATATATATATATATTTTTTTTTTTGTTTTTGATTGTAGGCAAAGCTTGTGGCTTCTAACTATATTCTTACCTAGTTTATTTCTTTAGAAATCAGATTCTCTATAAAAACTAAAAATTGATTGGGGGGTCTAAGTTTTGAGTTTATAGAGGAAATAATACAGCATTATTCCAAAATAGAGTCCAGTTGCATTTTGAAAACAACAGGAGTCAGTTTAAACAAACTTTATCTAAGAAGTTGTGAATAAAGTTTGAATTATCAGATGGAGGAATTAAATTTGTTGAAGAAGCAGATATCAATAAAGTATTTATCACCCTATATTAAAAAACCTCAGTTTTCTATTTGTTTGCTATTTTTTTTACATTTACACTGTAACTTTAAATTTTAAATTGGGATAGAAAGTATAAATAAAGATATACAAGTGTTTGTTTTTATTCTCTATGCTGCGTACAATATTTCTAAGCTGCATCTTGCCTCATTTAAGGATGACAAAACAGAGGGGATGCTGGAACCTTATCGGACTGCTAGTGAACTGAACACATAAAATAAAAATAATAGAGCCATATAGTTCATAAAAAAACTTACCTCATAGCTGGTTCGGATTCAAGGACATCTTGTTTAGGACGAGGGGGAGCTGGTCGGGCACTGGAGGGTCGAGCTAGTTGCCTCCTAGAATAAGAAAACTTTATGGTAAGCCTGCACTCTTATGAGGATTTTTTTCCCCATATCAAATTTTTTTAAACATCTGGGCATAAGCAGTGCTAAATTATACACATAAGCTCTGTAAGTAGCAATCATTAAGTTCCACTTCACACACGGGAACAAATTTTCAATAGCAACTGATGGTAATATGGTTGGCGAGATGGCAGAGAAAGGTCCCCTTAAGGAATTATTTTAAAACTATTTTGGTTTTAGTTTCAACTTCCCATCTTCCTTGATTAAAGTAGTACAAATATGCAGAAAAGTTAACACTTAAGTGGTAACCCATTGGCACTAAGCACATCTTCTTATTTACTCATTGTGGATGGGGAAATTTCAATTGGGCTGTCCTCAAAACAAGAGCTTACATCAGTGAGAAATTGGTGAATCCTGTTAAGTAGTCGTAGAAATAGATTGCTCAAACTGACATAAATTTTCTACTTCTAAGACATTGACCTGGACCAATCATTTTTAGTCCAGATGCCTAAAAAAAAATCTGAAGTTAGCAGATCATAATTGCTGCATTGCGCATATAATTATTAGATCTTGAATTTCTGCCTTAGAATCTAATCCAGTGTGTGAAAACTTACGTAACAAAACACACCATGCATAAGATACTCGTTTAAGGCAATCCCAAACCTGAAACCCAGCTAATATCCTATTCTTTTTACTTGTCTGGGGCTTGGCCCTAGGCTTATGGAATGTCATCATAAAATTGTTTTGAAATTTACTCTCATAAACTTTAAAAAAAAAAAAAATAGAATTGACCATTTAAGACTATGAGCATTCCGTTTTTTTTTTTTTTGTGGTAAATAGACTCTTGTGCAAATTATGAAGATATTAAGCTTTTTTCTTCTTTTATTTACTTATTTTTGTTCTATCTTAAGATGTTTGTCAAATTGATGTAAATACCATGAAACAGTTCACTATCTTAAGCTTGCTCTAAGCAGCAAGCAAAGCTGCCATCCTTTCAGTTCAGCAAAGAAGTGATATGCATCCTCTTTCTCGCAACTAAAGCTTATCTTTAAGAATGGATATTTTAATTACCCTAGTTCTTTGAAAAGGTTCAAGCAATATGTGTAGGAAAAAAACCAACAACAAACAATTATGCATAACAAGGACATACTGTGAGCACAAGTCATACATCATACATCAAATCTCTACACTTACGCCGCAGCCACTTGTGGCGGAAGGTCACCTTCTCCAAGAACAGCATCCGATGATGGTGCCATTGGCTTCTGAAACTCTTCATCCTCTGAAGGAAACAAAGAAGAATGATATGCAGAGTGCAATACAAGGGCAACCGAATATTTAGTTGCTTTTTTTTTTGTATAATTTGCTGACTGCTATATTTTAGACAGAACTGACATTTACATACGTGAGGAGTAAAATATTGTAAGTGAACCTCTGGACAAAAAAAAAAAGCACAAACGTAAAAAAAAAACCTTTAAAAAAAATAATGTAAATTGCAGTGAATATTTTCGTAGATATACAATTGCAGTTTGAGAGAATAGATCTCAAAGAAGAATCATTTTGGCAAGGCCAGTTTTATAAAAAAATAAATATAATCAGAGTTAAGAAAGTATACTTCATAAATGATTTAACCTGAAAAAAAAATTGACTTTCTTTTCTTTCAAAATAAATCAAGCTGTGCAAAACTTTCTCCTTTTAGTCTTATTGTCTTCAGTAAATTTAAACTTCCTCCAAAAGCATTCTGGAATAAATATAAAGAAAATAACTTATGTACCTCATTGATTTAAACAGCTTTCACAGAAATATTTGATTAAATCAAAATCAGTACAAATGAACATTCAAAAAGCACAACTGATAGATAAATAAGGAGCAACTACATGAACCATAGGTAAGCAATAATTATTTTTATTTTTTTTGCAGTCACTTACAAAGAAAGTCAAATAAATAAAATACAGCTTTATTGAGGATACCTTAGGTACTAAAGACATCTCTCAATAAGAAGCATCAAAGTGCAGGAAGATAGATTGTAAAACTAAACAAGTGTGGCTACAGGAGAAAACACAGGTAACACAATGGGAAAGCATCTGGGTATAAAAATCCATGCATGCGAAAGTCATTAAAAAAAAAAAAACGTTAAAGAAAAAACAAGTCAGGAAAGGTGATCATAAAAATGAAAAGGAATAAATCTCTGATTCAAACAAAATTTCTAGATAGTAAAAGAAGAACTGTTTTTCACTAAAAGAATGACCAATTCTGTTGCAGTTATAGCTTCAATGATTTATAAAATCGCATAATATTTTCTTTCTTAGACTGTTAAGTTTGCACTATGAAAATGATACGATTCTAAAGTCAATAAAGTCTCTAGACAGTGAACTTTGAAACTGAAGAGCACCCATAACCCAGTCTGAAAACCTTGAAGCATGTGAATTACTTAAGCATAAATTTTACCGATACTAATGCTTTCTTTATTCCCATTGAAAAAAAAGGCAAGTTAGAGCTTATCTAGAATAAGTTTGATTATGATGATGATGAAAACAATAAATTCAGAGAGTACTCCATTTGGCATCAGTTTTCCAGATATTGTCAGCAGGAGAATGTTTCCATAAAACAGCAAAGACAAGAAGTTCTATGCAATTTCTTTTTTCTTTAAAAGAATTTTTATATTTTTTTAAATATGGCACTGGCAGATTATTGTTTTAAAAAAATTGGATCTGAATTTCATAATTATATTCTTCTATGGACAGAGGGTCATGACTTGCGACCAATGCTAGCTATCATCGCCTTAAGAATACCAAAAAATAATAATAAAACCTATAACCACACATTCAAATATAAAAAAAGGTTGACATGAGTAAAAAAAATGATATGGGAATGATATGCACAGAAGAAACAATATCGAACAAAAGCTGCCACCAAGATAGAGCTAGGTACCCATTCAGAGACAACATTTGAGAATGTAATACTTTTTACCTCCATTTAAACCCTCATCACCCTCTTCTTCTTCCTCTTCTTCATCATCATCATCCTCCTCACCTGCCGTGAAGTGAACATCAAGAGACACAAAGAGTTGTGATGTTGGAACAGCACAAAACATTATTCAAACAAACCATGCTACACGATAGATACAGGGCATGTTCGCACCACAGATATCATCAGATAGATGGAAGAATCCACAAAATGTTCAAGCGCTTAGCTGCTTCATAATATAGCAAGGCATAAAACCACTCAAAACTTTTAGAATGATCTCTGGTGTCCTCATGTTGAAACATTCACACGCTTCTCTGATACCAGTGAACCCCTTACCCACATTCCAGCTCTGTTTTGTGTTCATTTACAGCCTTGTTCTTTAGGAGTATGCCAATACTCGAAACAAAAACAATGTTTCTTCTGACAGTGGATCTTACTTTTAAAATAAATTTAAAATAAATGTTTTAGAGCTTTAATTCCAAGCCAGGATTGTGGCGATTTTATTTGGTCATTCCAACAACAGAGCATTTAGCGTGTTTCACCTTAGGTTTTTTTTTTTTTTTGAGATATTCACACAAGATCTAAGCACTAAAACCAGTCAGCATCATCGAAAAAAGAAAGAAAAAAAAAATGACGACTTTTCTTCAATTTATTAAAAAAAAAAATGGATCAAGTCTTTATGAAATACATTTGGGACATACAAGAAGAATTGACAAAGAGGTGCAAAGAAGCAAAAGAGAATGTTTTTGTAAAAGAAACATGGTGAACAATTTCATTACATAGATAATTTTTTTTTTTAATTGTACTAGGGATGCTGTCAAAAACAAGGAAAATCCTTGGCTTATCATAGGTATGTATTTATTTTTGAGTATTACTATATTCTTAGCAAATAATTTTTTTCCACCAATTATCTTATCCTTTAATTCATTTCATTCATTAAGACAAAAAAAATGGCAAAATAACAAAAATGTCAGAAAGTGTAAATAGCAAGCTCTAAAAAAATCACCCCACCCATCCTCTCTTAAAAAATCATTTTCTAAGGTTTCTTTTTGTTACGCTTTTTCAAAACTGACTTATAAACCATTATAAAGCCACTTTGAACCTTGAGAGATTGAGTTTTAGATTCAGAGTGATATAATGTTAGATCCAACATGGTAAGGGTCTAAATTTAATTAAGGGCTTTGAATCACCATTAGCAGCTACGATTTAAAAAAAAAGGAAATCAATGTTTAAGATGCAGATATGTTTATAAAAAGAAGAAAAAAAAATTAGAAAGTGAAGACAAATGTTAACCCATGACAAATATGTCATCACAAAGATAACAAACACAGCAGCAATTGTAACACTACTTTTCAAAAAGTTTTCTCTTGCTATTGTTTATCAGTATAATTTGAAAGGAACTCATTTAGCTGACTAATCTACAGTCATTAAGTGATTTGAATGTCTACTATTGTGCTTTTTTTATTTTTTTAGTTTGAGTAAATAAGGTTTCGTGACAAAACCAAAACAAAAAAAAGCAGCAATCTTTTAAAAATTTGGCTTTATATATTAATCACATTAACTTTCCATCTCACTTTTACTTCAGAAAAAAAGAAAGAAAATGTATCTCAACCAAAAAAGGTTAACTTGATTTGCAGTTAGCTATTTCTAATGGTTATATAGATAAAAAAAGAAATCTAGAATGAAATGGAAAATATTTACCGGGAGCTGTGTGATTCTGAGCTGTTAACAAAGCGTGCAAAGAAAAAAAAAAGAAAGAAAGAAAGTGATCATGTTGGAAATGGAAAAATCAGAGTGGGGAATGGGGGGATAGAATTTATTATTTTTCTTAAGACTTGCTAAAAGAGAGGGCAAACTGGTACAGAAAATACAGAGCATCACCCGGAGGAAAGAGTCAGGCAGACATTAACTGCAATGTTTATTATAGGCGGTGAACAGCCACCAACGATGAGAGACAAGCTCACACACTCACATCAAGGCAAGAGGAATGAGGGAGGGAGGAATAAAGCCAAGGTGAGAAGGGAGAGGGAGGCAGTGATGAATCAGGAAGGTAGGTGGGACACGCACAAAGGATTCCATATGACTCTAAGGAGTCCTGAGGCAACTTTGAAGAAATTATGTAGGTCTACATCTGTAAGTGTGCACCATCTTTTCACTATCCCAAGTTATTACAGCTGTTCCTGACTAGAAACACAAAGCCTTGAAGTCGAATTTTAGTCTGCTTATGTTAATTAATAAAGCTTTTGTTTTCATATTTCTAAAGATTCACATATCTTTTTGAGGCAATAGTAATAAAAGATTCCTCAGTGGTTGGTTGGTTTTCTTTTCTTTTTTTTTTGTCCAAATGATATTTTAAAGAGTGAGGGGAGAGCTTTGCATTCAGATATATTCTGCTGCCAGTTTCGTTTTCAAGGTTATCACATGCATTAAGTCAAGTGTTCTTGTCCACAAAATTTAAAGCATCAAGAAACAGGGAAATTTCAAACTCTATGGACACATGAGAGATAACTCTACTTGTCAAGAAGCAGACAACAAAGATAAACAGTACTATTTTGAGCCCATCAGACTAAAATAGTTACCTTAAGCAAAGTAATAGGACTGACTTCATTATAACTATATGTCTCAAGATTTTTTAGTTTTCCATCATTCCATGGTTTCTGTCTATTGAGGACTACTGTAATGCAATATGTAAACCGAAAAAAAAAAACTGTTGGCTATTGCCTTGCCAGATTGCTTACATTTCAATGTTTTCAAACTTTTACCAATGAGCCAGATCTATTCAAATAATTATATTAGGCTAAAAATAAGACGCAAAAAGTATTTCACAGTGATTCCATCTTCCATAAAGATCTCAGCCTTACATAAGAAAATAAAGGTCCTTTAACTCTTTGAATCTGAGCGGCCACAGAGTACGGCCGATCTAATTTCAGTTTTGGATGAGCCGCCGTAGCCTGCGGCCACTAGATAGACTCTTTATAGAGGCTTTTATTTTATCGCCAACTATACAAAGTGAAGTGAAAGCGACTTACACTGACTGGGGACACTTACTACTTCCTAGTTTTTAACAACAATAACCAGAACGAGGCTAGGATAACTGAAAAAGAAAGGAATTTCCCTCTTGTTTTGATTTTACGTTCTTTCCCTCTCTCTATCCGAAAATGGCGTCTCAAAGACAAAGATGATGGACAGCGGTAGAAATAAGGGAGATGTTTTCTCAGCTTTCTGATAGTGATGAAGAAAATATAGACAGTGGAGATGATGCAAGTATAACTAGTGCATCTGATTCTGACTCTTGTAATGGGGGTTATGATGTATCTGATCTACATAGATTTAGAAACATGGAAGCTACAAATAGGCCTAGCCTTGACCAAGCTGGAGATCAAGGCAGAGATAGATCTAGTTCTCCGATTCCAGGACCTTCAAACTCTAGTCTACAAGACGTAAATAGTGGTAGGAATAGACCTTGAGTTATTTCTAGGCATGGACGACCTTCAGGACTCACCCAGAGATCTAGACCAGTGCCTGTAGACACATGGAGAGAAGTTCTGAGGGGCGAGACAATCAATGATTTCGACTTCAATCTGCCCAATGAGAGTGGTGTTCAGGGCTCACTAAACAAAGATAGTTTTGCACTAGGTCTATTCTTTTCTATGTTCACTGAGGAAGTCATTGATGCACTTATCAGGAACATAAACAGTTAAGCTGTTCACAAGATGAACCTGAATAACCCTGCACGCAGACGTTCACTCTACAATGCATGGACTGACATTGACCGACCAGACCATTGACGTTGAAGCGATTCACTATACCATGCTTCAATGCGCAATAGGAGAGGCAGAGAGCATCCAAAAAATCCAGCCCTTCATGGACTCGCTAGTGGCCAACTTTCAGGAAGTACGAGGGCAGGCTGATAAATAAGGGCCGTTTTTGAATAACTTTTTTATTTGAAGGACTACAGAAGCAAGTTACACATCAAATGAAAGCTTAGAGTCTCACCGATCTGATGAACTATAAAATAGATCTGTGTGACGTCATTTGCGTTCACAATCAGTGACGTTGCAATATGTGTGCAGCGATCTCGGTCGGTGAGAAAATGGCGGCTTCTAGAAATGACCACCTTATGAAACAACGCTCTGTTATCGAGTTTCTTACTGCAGAAGGATGTTCTGCAGTTGTCATCCAGAACGATAATGAAAGCTGAATACGATGATGCTCGTCTTACTGAAGGTAAAGTTCGAAAGTGGGCGAGATTTTATCGAGGAGAAGACCCTAAAGAAACAACAGTCCGTGATCGCAAAAGGCCCGGGCGGCCGGTCTCTGCAACTGACACTATGCACCAACAGAAGGTAGACGAAATGATTGTTGCAAATAGAAGAGTGAAACAAAAAGACATTGCAAATGCGCTTGACTTTTCAAAAGAACGAGTTCATCACATTATCACAGTCCACCTTGGTTACAGGAAAGTCTCGGCAAGATGGGTACCGAGACAGCTCACTGTGGAAATGAAGGCACAGAGGAAAACGATCTGTACACAACTGTTGGAAAGATTCACTCATGATGGCGAGCGTTTTCTGCGGAGCATCATCACTGGTGACGAGTCTTGTGTGCATCACTATGACCCAGAGAGCAAGATGCAGTCTATGCAGTACCGACACAAGAACTCTCCAGCCCCGAAGAAGTTCAAAGTCGTCGCATCAGCTCGAAAGGTTTTGCTGACAATATTCTGAGACATGGAAGGTATCGTCCATATTGAGTTTTTGGAGCAAGGCACAACAATAAATTTAGAGAGATATGTGTCAACTCTGCGTGCATTGAAGGGCCGAATCAGACGGGTTCGACAGGACAAAGTCAAAGACGTTGTCATCCAGCACGATAATGCTCGGCCACACACCAGTCGCCAAACCCAGTGCGCTTTACAGCAGTTGGAACTTCCTACCATACCACATCCGCCATACAGTCCTGATTTGGCTCCGTCTGACTTTTTCTTATTTCCTTTGCTGAAGAAACATCTCAAAGGAAATCACTATGAAACCGATGCAGAAGTTGAGGCGGATGTTCGCACTTGGTGCCGATCCCAGACACCAGAATTCTTCGCCGACGGAATGCGAAAACTTGTACAACGCTGGCGCCTCTGTATTGAACGCAATGGTGACTATGTTGAAAAATGATAGTTCATCAGATCGGTGAGACTCTAAGCTTTCATTTGATGTGTAACTTGCTTCTGTAGTCCTTCAAATAAAAAAGTTATTCAAAAACGGCCCTTATTTATCAGCCTGCCCTCGTATATTACCCCTTCCAGAACTTGTCCCTAGATGAAATGGTGGTTGGGTACAAAGGCAGGTTCAAGTACCTCCAGTTCAATGCTATGAAACCTGACAAGTTCCACATAAAGATGTTTGGTCTGTGCGACAGCTTGAATGGTTTCACGTTCAACCTCCTACCGTACTTCGGAAGAGAGACTGCCTATGACCCTGCTGCAGATGAAGATGGTGAGTCAGCCATAAAAGTTTTTCAGACACTTACTGCACCCCTCACAAAAGGTCACCATACATTTGCTGACAGATATTACACAACAAGGAATCTGATAGAGTTCTTGAAAAAGAAACATTTCTACTACACCAGGATGATTCAAGTTAACAGCCGCAGCTTCCCACCAGAGATAAAGTCCATCAATTTGAAGCATCAGGAGAAGAAATACTTCATCAATGACTCTAATGAAGCCTTGGTAGTAACCTGGAGAGACAAAAAGGCTAAAAAGCCATGCTTGATGATTTCCATAAATGCCAACACAGAAAATGTTGATGTAAGAACGGCCAGAGGTGTTGTCAATAAACCATCGGCAGTACACCTTTAAACACCAACATGAATGGTTGTGATCTTTCTGAAGTACATGAAGTACTATGGGGTGTACCAGAGAAAGACCAAAAAATGGTGGAAGAAGATGTTTCACTGGCTCTTTGAGGTAACTCAGACAAATGCTTACATCGTTTACCTCCTCACCAGACCTCAAGAACTTGTCGCAGAGGCCTCTTGGATTTCAAGGATACGCTGTTCAAACAGCTTATCCAGACAGCTGCAACTTTGCGTGCCATCCCTGCTGAGATCTCTCCAATTTTTCATACAGATGAACCAGATGTTTTGGCAAGAGTAAGCAACAAGCAACATCTTGATATGTGGGTTGCTGATGATCGCCGGTGCGCCTACTGCTTACCAAAAAAAGTCGCAAGAGAACCGAGTTTGTCTGCTCGGGGTGTCCGTATCAGCCACATCTTCACCCCAAGGATTGCTTTTTGGCTTTCCACACATCACACTGAGTCAAGAATTAGAATGCCTTGTACATATTGTAAATAAGTTTATTATAATGTAGAAATGTTCAAAGTCCCATAATTATTGAATCCTTATTTCCCCTTTTTTTGCGTTTGTATGCTTCTATTTGGCAGTCTGTGTCTCAAATACCTATGATTGAAAGTAGAAATTATTTTGCCATATAGCAAACATATACCAATGGAGTAAATAAAACATGTTTCCAGACTTCAAAAGATGGATATACAATTTTTTCTGTCCCGGTTTGTCAATTTTAATTTTTTTCAAAGTATGTAATTTTAATTATACCATCAATTTCAAAACTTTATAAAAATTGAGTTTCAGACATACAGAATCAATTTTTTGTTTTCCATAACATTTATTCAATTACCTTCAATATGATATGCTACACTATATAATATCTATTCATAATAATTACGCTGTAAGGAAATAAAATTAACAACTCCTGTACTATAAAGCGTTTCCTTTTAAGGCCTCCATCCAAATGTGAATTTGGGGCACAGACTCAAAGAGTTAATGGCCTCAGTGCTCATAGGAAATGGATATTGCCCTGCCTTCAAGGGGAATTAAAGCTAAAAGATGACAAGTCAATCATGCCCTGTTCTGATTGTTTATTCATCCCTGACCTTTACGTGGTATCTATTCACATCTAAGTAGAGTGGGGAAATCAGTCAAACCCTTTAAATCTGACACATCCCGATCCTATGTTGACAACACTAACCACTAGGCTGCTGAATTTAGATCTGTATACTGTACTTTTAAAAAATATGTTGCATATATCTTATTGACAAAGACACTGAGCTCTTAGTCAAAGCTGACTTTTATTTCATTATTGAAAAATAATGAAGATTAAGCAAGCCTATACATATTTTCCTTGTTGACACTCTGAAGAGGCCTGTAAACATCTTTTAAATCTCTTAAAGCATTTAAGAAACAGCACAATTAGAAATGTGACATGTGCAATTACTGAAGCCTTCACATGTTAATGCCTCAACCAATATTGGGTGTATTTGTGTGTGCATCATATGAATGGTTGCACCATGGAAATGCTGACCAATTTATCTAATTCATACAGTAATATTGACAAATGGAAGCAGAATCAAAGGATTGTCAAAATGAAAATGCAAGCAAAATGCACAGAGGAGTCAAAAAAAAAAATTCACACACATGATTACCCCATCTAGTCTCTCTCTCTTTTTTTTTTTTAAATGAAAACTGACAAGCTTATGCTAATGGTTATGAGCAGAGGTAGGCCAATATTCTATACCACTTCTATTGATTTAAGAAAAATTAATGTGCAAAAACATACCACTGCCTTCATAGCATTTACCCACAAAAATGTTCTCAATGAAATCATTTAGGGAAAAAAAGTTTGCCTTTTATGAATTAAAGTTTGTGATTGAAAAAAAAATACTCTTTTTCAAGAAAAGTATACTTAAATTTTGTTTCTAAAAATTTAAAGATATTACAGGTCTATATCTAAGACAAGTGGCAAATTTTCTATTTTAAAATCTTTAAAATATCTTGCAAATAAGAGTTGATCTTTGAAAGATTAACCAGAAAGCCACTCAAAAAATCTGAACTATTTTTTATATATATATAATGAGCTAATGTTTACCTTCTCTCCGTCTCCTTGAGCCTTTGGCTGATGAAGGCCTCTGTAACCTGGACGGGGCCTCCTACATGTTAATGGAAGAAAATATTGTACAATGTCGTAATCATGAAAATGGAAAAATCTGTGGCTGAATTAAAAGCACAATGTGTTGTTTTCATCCTCAGTTTAATATTGTATGCAATGAAAGGTTTTAATAAGTCTATCATAAAGTGTCCTTCAAAAAAAAAATAGGTAAAGACCCAGTCAATGAGCCAAAATGGCCATACAAACAGAAACTGAAACCATAATCAATCCAGTTTATCAACTAGATTCTAGAGAAAGGAGTGAAGATTACCTGTTTTTCCACTTTCTCTCCATTTACTTTTTCTTTCTCTAGAGATTCATTTTCTTTCTCTCTGTGGTCGCTCTGACATATGAAAACAAGGAAAATTAAATAAATAAAATATGTGTTGATACATTAAACCTGTTGATTGATTGCAAGGCAAAGATATAGTATAAGGAAAAAGAAGATCTGAATAAAGACAAATTGTCAAGTTATATATGTAAAGTTAAAAAAGAGCTAGCTCTTTACTTATACAATTTTGTCCTCTTTCATTGCAACCTGACTGCAACTAAATTTCAAAATTTGATCAGTATTATTGGAAATTACAAAATCCAACCTTTTTAATTGCCTGTTTGCTACTTACTGTAAAACAATGTTTGTCTCACTTATTTCATTTTGAAAGAAGCAAAAAAAGTTTTAAATGCAGGCAACTGATCATGAAGATTGAAACCAAAAGTTTTTAAGTGAGAAAGTTAGAAGCGAAAAAAAAAAAAAAGATAAACAACTGGAAAAATAGAGAGGAGCAAGCTTCTTGCTTCAACAAAATCTCTTGAATTATCATTTTGAGACTGAAAAAGGAAGAAACTTAAAAAAATAATAAAAAAAAACTATTAAAAATTGAAAAGACCAGAAATGGTCACACAAGTGCAATTGCCAAATTTTCAAAAACTCGTTCTCTGTTGCGGTCTCACAAGTCCAATGAAACTGTGATCTCCTGTGGCCAAGCTCTCAGCATGGCTAGCTACGGGAGGGGGCAGTTTCGCTCCTGGACGACGACATGATCCAATAGGCAGAGAAGGTACCGCATTTCTATGTTTATGTGGGCTGGTCGAAGCATGTCCCGCACCCCCATCATCGCCCATGCTCAGAGTCGCAGGAGGACCCAATGAGTCCTCTAGCCCAAGAGTGCCAACATTTTCAATACCAGATGCACTGGCCTTTTTTGAACTGGATGAAACTTTTGAATGGTGAATTTCCCCCTCTTTAGTATCCTCAGACAGTTTGCTGGAGGGCTGCTTCTGGACATTTGGAGAAGGACAGTGCTGGGAAGCAAGTAGTTTTACTGAGCCAGTTGCCTGCAGTGTGGCAGCAGAACCTGTTCTCTTTAATTTGCAGTACAAACTAAATGACACTGAGATATGTCAGTCTGTGATGATTAGTACCACCAAACCTGCAATACCCCTTGATAAGACCATCTTTTTGTTTGCCTCCATTACCCTGTAACATTTAGTTTCACTTTTCAAGAGCTCACTTTGATTGCTAAGTAATATCAGAGATCTTGGTTTAAATCACCTTTTGTCTAAAAATCCGTCTCTATACAACAGTATTAAGTTAACAGATAAGGCAAACAACGGAACAAGTCCCAAAAAGTAAATAAATTAACAGGCTCTTGGTATCATTCATGAGGGCACTAAATGTGCTGGTCTGGTTGACCATTCACATTTCTTTACATATTGACAGACACAGAAGATAAATTAAATAAAATCTACACCAGGTTTGTTAGCCAAAGTAAAAAAGACATGATTTAGCAATAAGAACGCAATTTTGAAGAAGCTTGTGAAAATGCATCATGATGGAGGAAAAAACAAATGGGATCTTTAAAAAATTTTTTACTTAACATTTAACTTATCAAAAAAATCATAATGGCCCATGGAAATAATACATAAAGGGTCATAGAGCATTATAGAAAACAAAAACTGAAAAAAAAAAACATTAACTAATTTAAAATTTTTCACTCACTTTCTTGGATTTCTCCCTATGCCTGTCTTCACGGTCATCCCGAGATTTGTCCCTTGTCTTTGATTCTCTGTCTTTGTGGCGATCCCGGTCTTTCTCATGCCTTCTCTCTCTGTCTTTGTCACGGTCTCTGTCCTTGTCTCCTTTGTCCCTGCTTCTCTCTCTGTCTCCTTTATCACGACTTCGCTCTCCATCTTTTTCCTTCTCCGGTTTTTCTTTCTAAAATAGTAAGAAGTATCTATTGACAAAATGGTAAATCACTTTCCTACTGGGTAATCTTAAATTTCTTTCATGGAGCACGGTCAGATGAGGAATGAAGCTGGACAATTTAGAGCTGTCATAGATATCCTTCATTTATTTTAGACTTTTTTCTTCTGTTCCATTTTGAAAATTAGTTTTTCCAGGAATCATTGCTGTCCTAAAAAAAAAACAAAACATGATACATGACACTTTAGTCATAAAACAGATTTAAATGCTTTGAGTGCTATCACTCTGCACCGCGTACGCATTTTAAAGCCAGTAGATTCTTATGACCTTACTATGTAGTCATCAAATATGTCATTGACAACAATATGATGAATTAACAGCATGGGGACAGTTCTGAGAGAGATTTGACTGTGTAAAAAAAAGAAAGAAAAAAAAAGGAACCCCCAAAAAAATTTCATGAACCTATTAACCAAACAAAAATATATACTTCAGAATCCCGCTGCTTCCTTCTGTCTGCACTTTTGGTTCTGTCTCTGTCTTTCTCCCTCTCTTTGTCTTTATGTGACTCATGTTTCTCTTCTTTTGCAGAGCTTCCCCCTCCTCCTCCTCCTCCTCCTTTGAGAACTTGTCTCACATATTGGTCATTGTCCACCTAAGGAAACAAAAAGATTTGAAAAATTTAGTTTTCATACAGCTACATCATGATAGTCATCTGTTATGGTCTACTTTAACTTTTTTTTAAAAAAGTCTAATAACTATTGATTTTTTAGTTAAAATCTACCAATATTGCTGAAATAAGGGTGGATTTCAGTCACTTACTATGATGAATGAAAGAGAGATTGTTACATTACTGAAGGAGCCAGTGCCTGAATAGACAAAAGTTAAATTCTATCATGTATATCAGATCTTGTGTGAATCTTTGTAGTTAACATTTTCCCTACACATTGATCCCATTCATAAAGTTCGAATCATTGCCACTCTAGTGCCTGTACTATCGGCTTGTCTGATTTGTAGATACTTTTATCATGAGTAATTCCCTATTTTATAGAGTTATTTTACCACTACCAAAGAGTTGCAGACCTCTTTGGTCACATTTCTAAACCTACAATGATGGGAAATACTGTTTGATCACATGCAAAAAGAAACAAAACGAAGATCCTCAAATTTTCCATTTTCTTCTGTTAACTTAACATGTATAACAAGTGTAACTGTGTTTCTGATTAATAAAAAACACATCAAAATTTAATTTGAATGCATTTGATTTTGATTGCACTCACATTTTTATTGATTGCATCTGCCAGTGCTTGTAAAAACTCATTTGTTCTCTCTGGTTCATGACCGGCTACAATTTTTACTGGTTTCACACTCAAAGACTTTCCTGTAACTGCAGCTGATGAAGAAAAACACAGTACATATACATATAAATTTACAAAGAGATATATAACAACAAATAAAAACTTTCAATTAACCGTTATTTAGTATTTATAACAAAGCAAAAAAAAATGAACAAAGAAGAAAATGAAAATTCTTACTGTATATTGCTTCCCCAGTGAACAATAATAACACATGACATTATTGCAGATATTTTAAATACTGGCAATATATACTGAAAATTAATTTTAAGTCCAAAAATTTCTTTGATGGACTAGGTTAGAAAGTATAGCTTGAAAATGTAAAAAATACAAGGGGACATACATACCAACTATGTCGATTGCTTTTTGTAAAAAAGCTATTTTGGCATCTTTGTCCTGTAGAAAATTAAGAAGTCACATGATTAGATTAAATTTTTTAAATCATCCATACAAATCAGGTTATTCTTTTTCTCTCTTTCTCAACAAAATTCTCCTCATTGAATTTTTATTTCAAATATACTTTTTAGCATTTCCCACACACATTCTTCTCCAATTTTTTTTTTTTTGTGGTGTGTCCAGTAGAGGTAGTGTTAGAGATAGCTCTGTTAAAGGAAAATTCAGTAATGCTTTCAAAGATTGTTTTGGTTATACATGTCCTCAGAGAGATGACCTCATACAATTTCTGCCTGTAACAAGCCGTGAGTAAGAAAGTAAGACTAAGAACTGAAAAGAAAAGGTCCCAAATTCACCCATTATTTGCAACTGTGTTGTATTCTTATTTCTTTGGTAATATCAGCTAAAGTAACAATACATTTCAACATAATACACAAAATGCTCTATTAACTGGCAATATCCCTAATTGAAACTTATGAAATAGACTTAAAAAAAAAAAAGAATATAATTATGTGTGTGTGTGAGGACTTGTCCTCCACTTGAAACACAAGTGTTGCATGAAGAGACTTTTAAGATAAGATCATCAACAATTAATGAAAAGCTCACACAAATGAACACTTTATTTAATTATTCAAATTATGTTCAAACCACAAAAGTTTTCTATAACTTTACATATTTTACCTTGACATTTTCTGAGTTCATTTCAGTATCACTGTACAGTCCCTGCATGAACCCTGTAGTTTTTATGACCTGGACAGAAAGAAAAGGTGTAGTCTCCTATTTATAAATATTTCAAAAAATTCACTATAGAGTTTTTCAACACAACAATGATCCATGAAAATTATTCTAAAACAGTAAAAGGGATTGTTGAATTGACTGATTGCAGTTGCACTGATACAAATGTGGAGAAACAATGTCATTTATTGCCTGGGAAAACATAAAAAAAATCTGATGCAGTTTTCCTAGATATGATTATGAATATTTATGAGAAATAAATGCAAATTGCAATGTTTGAAAGACAAAGTTACAATATATGACTAACTCTGATTAGAAGCAAGCCAGAAATTTGATAAACATATTTTTCAAATGCCCCTGAGCCATTTAAGGTTATTACTGATTCTATATCATGAAAATGCATATACGCATTTCAAACCTCTGCAGCCTTCACATTGAAAATCTGAGACTTAGATCTAGAGATCTAGACTCTAGATCTAGATCTAGATTCTAGTCTGAATTATAAATACATAGATCTAGATCTAGATTCTATGGCTCCAGCATCCAACTGAGTTCCAGATTTGTAATTTGGTCTGAAATAGTTAAAGTTAAGACAAAACTAAATGTGATAAAGCAACTTTAAAGTTTTAGACTATAGATTCTAGATCTATGCAACAGATGGTAATTAGTATAGCCCTAGGTCGACTTATGTAACTTTCGGTCTGTGCTGCGATCATAGGCTACTTGTCTACGTTTTTATCCATTACATTTGTCAGTGCTAGATAGGTATATTTAAACTTTATTTTTTGGGTGCATATCCTCAACACAGATATAGATCTAGATCTAGATCAATATTATATGATTCAGGTTTCGTCTGGTTTTCAGATATTTTAGGCGTAACTTACAGATGTCATGACATCATGAAGAAAGCGGAACGGCGGCTTGCTGAGTAGCTTTTCAGTCAACGGGGGCTTCTTAATAAGTTTCCCCAGAGTATCTTGTGTTTTTTTCAATGTTTTTGGGTCCATTTTGATTCTTTTCTGAAAAATAAATGGTGTTAATAACTCACGAAACCATGGTATTCATCGATCCCACTAACGACACAGATCATAACAGTAAAAATTTCGCTGAACGGAACTTCAAATGGAATTTGATGCACAGTATAACTGTGCGCAGGCGCACAATGAAAATTTTTGCACTTCCTGCGAGAGTAGCTTTGTGTCGCTAAGATACAAAACTGTGATTATTCAGCTCGTTTAAATATTGCTACAAAACAAAACAACAAAATTATCAATGTTATGAAAACCTCTTGTTAAATATAGTCCTTTTTTTTTTCTTGGAGTAAAAAATAAATTCTCAATTCACAAACTAAGTATTTGCATGGGTAAACAGTGGGACGTCAACACAATCTGCACTGAAGCAAGCGAAAAAAGATCCAGCAGGCAGCAGAAACAGCAATCTTAATCACATTGTTGACAAGATTGAGGATAATTTGGGCCGGTTTTGTGAAGGGCTCCTAATTTTAGGTGCGCTTCATAGAACCGGCCCAATAATACTGATAATTATGAGCATATTTATTATGTTTTAGCGGTTATGAAGTGGCAAAAAATATTAGAAGATTCATCAATGATTTAATCAAAACCCACTAAAGTTACATTTTGGGTTCTTAACCCTGTAATAATATCACCTAAAATTGAATGTCATGGTGGAGCTTTGTGTTTAAAAAAAAAAAAAAAAAGTAGAGTGCAGCTCCAAAAGTTAAAAAAAAAAATTAAATGAACAAATTAAGGGTAAAAATTTTTCACACACACAAAAAAATTGATTGTACAAATGATTGGCTAAATAATAATTTACAAAATAATAAAGAAATAAATAAATAAGTGAAAGTACAAATAAAAAGTATTCTAACAGATAAGAAATTAAAGAAAATATCATGTAGCAGCAAATCATAGATTTCTAAATTTTGTGTTGATTCAAAGGCATGAATTCAGGACCCATTGCATTAAATATTCCAAATTTTACTTGTAATGCTAATACTTTTATGTGTATAATCATAGATGTTTTGGAGTGAGCTCTCAATTTTTATTTGTTTCAAATAGTATGCAGAAGTATTATAATCATAAAAAAGGAAAAAAAAAGGGGGTGAAGAATTTCAGCCGCGAACCTCCGCCATATAGGCACTCCCAGATTCTTTGGTCCAAATATCTGCCCGACCATTCAAGGGAAGAATGTCTCTTTTGACGAAGCCAAAAAAAAAAAAAAAGGTTTCTCAAGAGAAACTGGAAATTCATCACGTCCTTTATTTATCACATTGTCACTTCCACTCGCTCTCTTTTCTATGTTTTACATCACTGTATTGATGAAGAAGAAGAAGAAAAGGGAGGAAAAAACAAAGAAACAACTAAACCAATTGGAGAAAAGACAAATTAATGCAAAGCCGACTAATACACGTAAGTATAGAAAAACGTGCATCTGCTTCTATTATTACTACTACCACCACAAACACCACCATATTATTATTATTATTATTATTATTATTATTATTATTATTATTATTATTATTATTATTATTATTATTATTATTATTATCACCATTATGGTTATCATTATTATTAAATGTACTAAAACCTTGGTAAGAATTATAAGAGCTAGAATTTTAGGTAGTGCTCAACAGTGGTTAGGGTAAGGCTATTAAGTGAAAATGACCGAAAATGCTTGAATTGGTGGGTTTAGAACCATCGATTTATAAATGCTTCGGCACCCATCGCCTTGCCACTCAAAGAGAACATAGCTTATACCAATACGCCACTACGCTACCTAAAAAGACAATTTCATGGCGAACGTATTCATTTTATTAAGCCTCCCTAAGTAAATTGCAATCTTGATTTGGAGAGCCCAAATCACACCAAAGACACGATGCCTTGCAACAATCCATGATGCAAATCTCTAGTTTAGTCGAGTCCCTCTTTCCTTGAGAACTACATGTACGAAATCTTTGTGCATGAATAGTTCATCAATTCTAAAATGTTAAAAAAGAAATAAAACACTCTCCTCATACGCAGCAGTATCTCGCACACAAAAAATAGAGAAAATGTTTCGTTTATTTTTTTTCCATCGATTTCTTTGTACTGTAACTGCGTTTAGGTAAATATTTATGTCACGTGACTTACGATCTTGAAAAAATCAACGCTTCTAAAAAAACTAACACCACATGACAGTGCATAAAAGTTACGCGAGTCGTACTAAATCTAAATAATTCGCCTGAGAGACGAATGTTATTTTTTCGTGTTGCAAAATACATAACGTGTTTGTTTAAAGCGGACAAAACAAAGGTACGTTTAGGCTCAAGCAAAGAGATGTGTGTGTGTGTGTGTGGCGTAGGAAGGATGGAGTTATAGATACGCAGAGACATAGACGAAGAAAGATGTGAACGTCCTTCGCTTACGTGCTTACTATGTGTGTAAATTTCCTCATAAAACAGTTGGTTCCCAAAAAATAAAGAGAAAGTCTCAGTGCCGAGCCGGGCGATACATAAATCCTGAGTCAAGTAATTTTAAAAGAATGCTACAAATTCTAAAGCATTCGTTTGTTGTGGAATAGTTATAATTATAATTAAGTTTGTGAGAACCGTTGAGCAACCGACAGCTGTGTTGTTTTTCTTTGGTTCTCCAGCTGAGCGTCTGCAGTTGTCCTGTAGATCTAGATCTAGATCTAGATATAGATCCCGATCCATTTATCAAACACAGACTTATCACCGAGTTTTTTCAAAACTATAACATTTAGTGAGATCATATTTTTTTTGGATTAGATGAATAACTGAAGCTTCACTCAAGGCAATGCGACCGGCAATGCAAGGAGATTTGTCAGGTATGAGGAAATATCTAGATTTCTAGAATCTAGAGAGTCTTGTAGATATGTCTCTGTTGCTGCTAGATCTGAAACTCCATTCTACTAGATCCTAGATCTAGTAGTAGCCAGATTTAAGCCTAATCTTCCACATCTTGCTAATCTAGATCCACATCTAGTGCTAGAGATACTAATTTAGATCTAGTTTATATCATAACTATAGCTAAGATTAATTGACTTGCCTAGGTAGGCCTATACATGAACGCAAAGTCCCGGGTATTAATTGGTCCAACTAACTTATAGCTTTTAAATTGTGTTATTCTCAATGAAATTGATATGTTGAACACGAATATGAAGGTTTCATTCGTCGCAAATAAATACTTTTCAAGATACATGTATGTGCATTTGTGTGTTGCTCTAAAATCCCATTAAACTACAAGTTTCGAATTCGTCGCGAGACATTCAGTTGGGAAGCCTAACGAGAATTGGGCCGACATCTGCTAATTTACCAATTCCTGGGCCTCAATCAGATAAAACAGTCCAGTTTTGGACCTTATAAATACAATGACATCCCCCCTCCTTCTCTCTCTATTATATGTATATATATATATATATATATATATATATATATATATTTTCCCATTTTAATTTCCTAGTCCTTCATGACTTATAAATGACACTCTCAAGTCTTAGATTTTTGCCCAGTAAATGAGTAATGCTACTCAGAGGGTAACAGCCTGAGCACCTTACCTTGATAATAGGGAACAAACTAGCTTCAAATTGAGTGGGAGAGAGGGTTGCAAGACATTGAACTCTTTTATAGTAAAAAGCCCGTACGCCAAAGTTTCAGGCTTTCTAGGAAAAAAAATCATTGACAGTGGCAGGCATTATGACATAAATCTCCCTATATACAGAACTATCAAGATTAATGATAGAAACTTATAAAGAAACTAAATATCTTGGGAACCGTTGCATCAGAATCCAAACATAATGAAAGCAAAGTAAGAAAATTATCAGACTTAAATCTAGGTTCGGAATCAGATGCAGGAGTAAACCTCTGCAATCTTGGAAATATTGTGGGAAGAGAGACATATAATGCTAAATACAGAAGTGCTCATATCGTGTGGAGAGCTTACACAACTGTTAAAAATGTTGAAGTATTTTTAATCTTGATTATAATCACATTCAGAGAATTCAAATTTAATTTATATATCTCTTTTAAACATGTCTCTCGGTTGGATCTATTAATTACTGTTCGAAAAGTAAAACAACTCATCAAGCTCTATCTTTTATTGCTTTAAAGGAAATCAGACCTGATAACTATCTGTCTATTATTGGTTTTCATCATTTCAAAGTTAATTTTTTTTTTTATCTTTGCAATATTTCAGATTGAACCTAGGTTTCATTCTGTAGGTTGAAGGTATAAAAATGAGAGGAGACTTTTATCCAGCATCTCTCAAGAAAGCCTTCACTGGAAACTTCCTCTGAGTTACAAGTTACAAGTAAAGGTTTGTAAACTTAGAACACTCTTTAAGATATAATGAAGTTCCTTCTGCATGGACTCATCTCTAGATCTCTGCTACCTCAAAAAAACGCGATGGTGGAGAGACTTTTCAAAGCAAAATCTGAAAAGGTCTTGGACTAGCTGTTACTAGATTGCGATCTTATCTTATGAGCCTGATCACTAGCTTAACATGAAAGGCAATTTCGCTGAATAAGATTCTCCAAATACAGGCATAATGGACAGCTTTATAATCTAAGCACTCAAACATTGACTGCTAGTGTATTTAACTCCTTCAGAGTTAAACAACAGTAAAAGATTGTTAAAACAAAAACGTTTAAAAAAAATTCGTGATTAAACCAAAATGATTTGTCGCACCCAAATAAATTTTTCCTTGGTTAAATCCAAAAGATCTTTGAGAAAATTTTGGTTTAACTTTTAATTTGTTTTCATAATACACCATGTCTGAAGCAATACAATATAAAATCGTTAATTTGGGTAAATCTAGCTTGAGTTGGGAGCACTGTGCATTTAATACATGTAATTTATCCTATTGAGGGGGAACTTTGAACATAATCTTGAAATACAATCCATCAGAGATCATTTTTGATAACATTTAAAAGCACAAGTCATTGACTTGATTTCACAAAATATTTTGCCCTTAAAGTATTAACATCTAGGGTTATTTCAAAGCTTGTAACCCGTAGGAAAATAAATACTACATGTGATTGTAAATGTGAGAAGATATTGGTAAACTAAAGTAATTAAGAAAGAAAAAAAACTGAAGAGTATGGGGAACAAGAACAAGAGCTATGTATTCATGAAAAGAGTACTCTGACTTCATTAATATTAGCTGATATAGCCTATAGGTTGAGCAGAGCTTTTAAAAGGAAGAAGCAAGAGAATGAGAAAAAAAAATTTGAAAAAAAAAAAAGATATGTGGTTATGAAAGAGTAGCAGGATTCATCAATTAGATTGGTGGTATAGCTTGTGAGGCATAGTAGCACACAATGTGTACTCAAAATACACCATGTGCAGTTTTCATGTATATATGTCAAACACCAAACATCAACTCATGGATCTCCCTTCCTATATGTTGAAAATTGTTGTGTTGAAGGCTGATCTCAGTACAAAAGTTGTTTCGTCACTTTTATTCTGTCTTTAAAAGTGTGTTGAAAAGTTAAGTAAAATGTGTGTAGATCAAACAATATATGTGACACTGAAAGTGGACAGATATGTTTACTCTTTGGGCTGGTTAGCCTGTAATTAGACCAAGTTAGACCCTTATCTGACCCTCCTGTGGGGTTATACCTAAATAGTATAAATTAAATTAAATCCACTGTATAAACGTTTGTTGTTGTTTTTGCCCTCCCCCTCCCCCTCATGACTCATTTGTATGAATTACCCATCAGGTCCAAACAGCTGTAATACTCTTTTAAATTCTATTGATCGTGCACGTTATATTGTCTTAGTTGTTGTTCTTTTCTTTTTTTTCAAACCCACTGAAGCATGTCGAAACTGTATAGTGAATAATGAGTCCTCGTCCAAGTGACGGAGACCTCGAAAGTGAAGTCAGAACTTGTATTTATTGCGGCGAGAACACAATGATGTGTGTCTATCTAGATGGATCATCAGATCCACATTTGCTCCTGGTGGCCATGCACATACCGAACCAATCAATATTGACAGTCTAGGGTATTACAATTAAACTGCCGACTCCTAAAGAGAGAGAGAAAAAGAGAAAAAAAGAGAGAGAGAGAGAGAGAGAGAGAGAGAGAGAGAGAGAGAGAGAGAGAGAGTGTGAAGGATAGAAATGAGTGAAAAGAGAAAAAGTGGGAGGGAGAGAGGTGGTAGACAGGCAGAAAAACAGACTGCAAGGGAAAGAGAAAACAAGAGAATAGAGAAAGATTGAAAAAGATGGAGCAAAAGGAAAGAGACATTTAGGCAAAGCGAGAGGCAAGAGAAAAGAGAGAGAGAGAGAGAGAGAGAGAGAGAGAGAGAGAGAGAGAGAGAGAGAGAGAGAGATAATAATAATAATAATAATAATAATAATAATAATAATAATAATAATAATAATAATAATAATAGCCACACGCTCTAGACTGTAAGTATAAAGATCGACAGCGGAGCATGTACCATCAGTTTCTGGCCCGTGTCGCCTTTAAAAGTAATAAATGCCAGAAGTGGAAGCTTAACAATAAGAATCATCACAATAGAAAGCTGGGTTATTGTTTCGTGTGTTGATGGCGTGGATCTTTGTGTGTTTTTTTTTCTAAACGAACCCAAGTTAGACGATATTATATAATGACGCCGCTTATTGTTCTGCATCAACGACTTAGCTCGAGGGATCCTGTCAACATTCCATTGTATGTGTCTTAATACTATAGCATTGTAGGCGTTTTGCCCTGAAAGATATAGGTGCTGTGTAAGAGAACAAAAAAAAAAAAAACAAAACAAAAAAAAAAAAAGCGGTATGAGGGAAATAGGGAGAGGGGTGAGAGGGGAAAATGGTGAAAGGCGTGTGTGTGTGTGGGGGGGGGGGGGTGGTGCGGGGATTAGTGAGAGGAATCGGCCTAGTATGTAATTGTTTGTACTGCATGCAAAGCTGATCAAATTAGTAGAAGAAAAAGTCAACTGTGTACTTGAAGATATGAAGAGGGACTCCCGTTAGAAGATGATGTGATTAAAGAAGGGAGAGGGAACTAGATGGGAAGGGGATGGGAGAGATAAAGGGAGGAGGGGCTGTTTATATATATATATATATATATATATATATATATATATATATATATATATACAGGATATGCCACTTATGAGATTCAGTCCGTAGATTAGTGTATCAAACTCGGGGCGATGGCGATTGAAGTGCTGATAAGTTCCGAGATCTTTATCTTTTCAACCATGTTTTGCGTGACGGGGGCTTGTTCCAGCTTGCCTGATGGCCGCTGAGTCTGACGGAGGCACAAGGTGTGATATGGGTAACACTATTCTGAACAGGGTATAGTCCATTCAAAGAGAGCCTATGTGAACCGTAAAGCTAGCTAAAGAAAAAAAAAACACCTCAAAATAACCATAAAGCTTTGCGTTCTACCTGATTGCCTTTATAACGGGGCTGAGATGTGCATCTATATACAATATTGACAATTAGAGAGCCTATCTGAGCAGTGAAGCCACACAAAGAATAAACACCCTCACAGATTGACTACGAAGTTTGGCGTTCTACCTTATTGTCTGTACAACGAGAATGAGATGTATAAATACAGCATTGATAAATATAATTAGCGCTGTTATATCTCCTGGTGTAAGCATTACTTACACGACTCTGTATCTTTTCAACACTGGAATCCAGGGCAATCAGCTAGGTCAGCCTCAGCCTCAGCCTCGCGCGAGGTCGAGTGGTCTAACTTGACACGGACAGCTCAACCCAAGATAAAAGAATAAACTGGCTGTCGTGAAACCTGCCTCGAATGGATAGCACCATACATCTGCTATTATTAGAACATCTTTGGATAGCACCATACATCTGCTATTAGAAGAACATCTTTGGATAGCACCGTACATCTGCTATTAGTAGAACATCTTTGGATAGCACTAATAGTTATAATGATTGTATCTGATTTGGAGGAAGAAGTGTTTATGCGTGTGTGGGGGGTGGGTGGGGGGGGGATAACAACAACAACAACAAAAACCAAAAATGATGAACATTATCTTTCTCGGACAGGAATCACACTACCGCTCGGAAAACAAATCCGACAAAAGGGTTATTTTTAAGGGACTCGCACACAGCCAGCTGGTCTTACTAAGGTCGTTTATAAGTACGTGCATATTAAATAGGGAACTGACACTAGTAATATTAATATCTGCTGCATAGCTTCTCGCGTGGGAAGATGCTGCTGCAGTGATTCTCTCTTCCTATACACACATATATATATATATATAAGTGTGTTTATGCTAATTGCATCATTATTTCTCTCTGTGTCTCTCACAAGCAGGCACATGCATACAGTCTCTCTCTCTCTCTCTCTCTCTCTCTCTCTCTCTCTCTCTCTCTCTCTCTCTCTCTCACCGTATCTGTCAGCCAGGTAAGAAAGATAGTGAGTTGGATCTCGCCCCCCGTGTCTCACGAACTCGTCGAAACAATACTTACATCTCGTGAGCTCGGATCTCGTGGTACAGCTGTTAGAAGTGAGTGAGGTGGCTCACCCCACAAGGAGGGAAAAAGGAGAGAAGGGGGATAGGAGAATAATTTTGAAGCAAAGCGAAGCAAACAAACAAACAAACAAACAAAAAATTCACAAAACTACTTTATCTTGAGAGGTTAGATGAACACAAGCGGCCTTTATTGTTGTCGTGCTGGCTTGTGAGTTCTTTCTTTTCTATGCTGCTGCTGCTGCTGATGATAATTATATGATCTCAGGCTTAATCTACGCACGCAGCCAACATGTGAGCGGTCGGGTCAACCTCAAAGCCAAAAACTGCCCTTCTCCTATAATTGCTTTTTCTAGTGTACTTGAACATGTATACAAAAGAGTGCTGAAACTACAGATTTTTTTTCTTACTTTTTCATAATAAAAAAAAGCATGTCAGTCGTATATATGGTTCAAAATTGCGATTGTAATGATGTCCTTTTCTCGCTTGAAGAGAGAGTGAAAAAATAAATTTTTTAATATTCATGCTTTGGCATTGAATTGCAGGATCATTAAAATTAAAGATGAGTGAAGAGTGTAAAAAAAAAAGTGTCAGAGGTGAGGGATGGGGCAGGGTAGAGGAAGAGGCGAAGAAGAAGAGATGGGAAGCATCTTTGGTAGAGCCCTCTAGCTCTATCGGTGATTGTCCTATCAGTAACTGACAACTGACGAAGGTCGTACACACACACATATACAATTTAAAAAAAAGTAACAATGACATTAGGTTTGTCGTCACAGCCTCAGGGTCAAGTCGCTTTCCTCTGCCCTGTACCGAGCTTCATTGAGTGACTTGAGGAAGAGTGAGAGAGAGAGAGAGAAAGAGAGAGAGAGAGAAAGAGAGAGAAAGAGAGAAAGAGAGAGAAAGATATATATATATAGAGAGAGAGTGAGAGAGAGAGAAAGAGTGAGGGAGAGAGAGAGAGAGAGAGAGAAAGAGAGAGAGGATTAAAAGAGGGAAGAGTTGATGGAGAGAGAATGGAAGAGGACAAGAAGAAATAGAAGAAAAAGACGGTGTGCCGAAATCGAAGAGGAAGAGAGAGAGAGAGAGAGAGAGAGAGAGAGAGAGAGAGAGAGAGAGAATGAGAAGGAGGAAGAAGAAGAAGAAGAGGAGGAACAACAACAACAATAACAACAGCAACATCATCATCATCATCATCATCAATAACAGTAACAACATCATCATTATTATCAATAACAAGAGCAAGAAGAAGAAAACAAATAATAATAAGAAAAAAAAAAAAAAAAAAAAACCAGCGGCTACAGTAACAACGTCAAACAATCAAATTAAGCTTCTACATAGTTAACAAAACAAAATCAAATGCTCGATAAAGGACAAGTTCTGAACAAACCCACAAAACTTCTTACACTTCCCTCATCCTAGTGTGTTGAGAGACAAGTTCTGAACAAACCCACAAAACTTCTTACGCTTCCCTCATCCTAGTGTGGTGAGAGACAATTTTTGAACAAACACACAAAACTTCTTACGCTTCCCTCATCTTAGTGTGTTGAGAGACAAGTTCTGAACAAACCCACAAAACTTCTTACACTTCCCTCATCCTAGTGTGTTGAGAGACAAGTTCTGAACAAACACACAAAACTTCTTACACTTCCCTCATCCTAGTGTGTTGAGAGACAAGTTCTGAACAAACACACAAAACTTCTTACACTTCCCTCATCCTAGTGTGTTGAGAGACAAGTTCTGAACAAACACACAAAACTTCTTACACTTCCCTCATCCTAGTGTGTTGAGAGACAAGTTCTGAACAAACACACAAAACTTCTTACGCACCTCATCCTAGCGTGTTGAGAGACCTAGAGGTTCTGAGCCAGGCACACAAAACTACTTCCCACTTCCCTCATCTCGCATTGAGAGACAAGTTCTGAACAAACACAAAACTGCCCCCTTCCCTCATCCTAGCGTGTTGAGAGACAAGTTCTGAACAAACGCACAAAACTTCTTACACTTCCCTCATCCTAGTGTGTTGAGAGACAAGTTCTGAACAAACACACAAAACTTCTTACACTTCCCTCATCCTAGCGTGTTGAGAGACAAGTTCTGAACAAACACACAAAACTTCTTACACTTCCCTCATCCTAGCGTGTTGAGAGACAAGTTCTCGTGTCAGGCCCGTGGTCGGGCAGGGACACATCGATGACCACCGGAGTGGTTCAGTGGTTCTCTCTGATGTGGACACTCTTTAGCTTGTAGTGTGGCTGGAAGTATTAGCAGTGAACATTGGCTGTCGAGCACTGATGTGGACACTCTTTAGCTTGTAGTGTGGCTGGAAGTATTAGCAGTGGACATTGGCTGTCGAGCACTGATGTGGACACTCTTTAGCTTGTAGTGTGGCTGGAAGTATTAGCAGTGAACATTGGCTGTCGAGCACTGATGTGGACACTCTTTAGCTTGTAGTGTGGCTGCAAGTATTAGCAGTGGACATTGGCTGTCGAGCACTGATATGGACACTCTTTAGCTTGTAGTGTGGCTGCAAGTATTAGCAGTGGACATTGGCTGTCGAGCACTGATGTGGACACTCTTTAGCTTGTAGTGTGGCTGCAAGTATTAGCAGTGAACATTGGCTGTCGAGCACTGATGTGGACACTCTTTAGCTTGTAGTGTGGCTGGAAGTATTAGCAGTGAACATTGGCTGTCGAACACTGATGTGGACATTCTTTAGCTTGTAGTGTGGCTGGAAGTATTAGCAGTGAACATTGGCTGTCGAACACTGATGTGGACATTCTTTAGCTTGTAGTGTGGCTGGAAGTATTAGCAGTGAACATTGGCTGTCGAGCACTGATGTGGGCCTTCTTTAGCTTGTAGTGTGGCTGGAAGTATTAACAGTGAACATTGGCTGTCGAACAAGTTAATGGCATTTCCTCAGAACAATTTCAAAAGGCCATTACCCACGCCCCCCCTCCTGTCACCTTTGCTTTGCCTCAAAACCAATTGTATTATTTTACGCCATGTCTGTCACTTTAGGAAAGACGGAGAACATAGGTTAGGTTTAAGGCGTTTTTTTTTAAGCATACACGATTACTTGAAATAATTATTATCAATCACATTATATGATGTATTACTTGGAGAAAATACATCTACATTTTATTTTTTGGAAGAAATTTCTCAGCCGTGTATTTTTTAAATAGACTATACAATTCGCCAAAAGAGAGAACAAAAAATTCGGATTATTTTTGTTTGTTATTTAGTGGCTGTGCATCTTCGTACTCGTTAATTTAATTTGATATGAGTAAGCCAAAAAGCCCATCCTTAAATTCCAAAAATCTTATGTGAATATGATCAGTGGATAGCTGTCTCCAACTGGCGTAAACCAATGAATCAGCACAACATGTGAAAAGTTTTTTTAGTTGCATTGACGAGAGGCTCCTCAGATTCCCTCCCTCCTCCCCACCCCCCTCCCCCCAAAAAAAACAAAAAAAACAAAAAAAAAAAAAACAGAACAAAAACAAACAAACAAACAAAACACATAAATAAGATTTTAAACGGTTAGAAAGTGAAAGAACAGCAGAGGGATCGCATCAATCTGGACCATACCTTAGTCAAAAGATAAAGGGGGAAAGTTCATCATCTACTTATGTTATATGTTATAGCATTAGATTGTTTATAATTGGCCTTGTGTTCTACGCGTACGAACTAATTTGTTTCATTTTTATGCATGCATTTTATTGGACTTTACAATCCAGTCTAGTTCTACAGTATAAGGAACGCATAGGAATTTACTGAAATTGGCCTATGGTGTCTGCAGGGGTTGTGTAGAAATGATCTTTATGTTGAGCAGGAATATGAATGAGTATTCAAGTTTGTTGTTTTGTTCTTCTCGTAAGTCTTAGAAAATATAACTTTCTACGTTTTTAACTGTTATGTAAGTTTTATATTCTGTTAACCACAAGTGTTTTGAAATGAGACTTTCAAAGACCAACGTTGGTATCATTATAGCCGCAGAGTAAACTGCAAAATATCATATTCACCAATTTGATTATCATTCAACAGCCGTCTGACTGCTGAGACCACCATGGGAAACACTTTTGCCCTCTCCAATGCCCAAATGCCTCGGAGACGCTGGCGGAGGCGCACCACGGACACAGTTTCACCAACTAATGGCACAGTGACCAATACCTCGGTCAGCGCTATGAATTGCACAAAGAAGAGCAAAAGGAAAAAAAAGGATGGTAAACGGATGTGGACAAAACGAGAGTTTTACAGTACAGTGAAGTCCAGCCCGGCAGGGGCGGAGCTTCTCTCTTGCAGCTTCGGCACCTGGTGCAAACACCAGCGTAATGTCTGCGGTTTCTCCGACCGGGCAGACTATACGTCCAATCGGCAGCCTTTACTCAAGCTCAACGGATCTCCAACACGGGCGGATACCACAGAGGGTCGTTATTTTCAGTGTCATTTTAAGTAAGCAAACGTTATATCTCTTTAAGTAGGATACATGTCCACTTTTAACACTTTAAAGCATCAAGAGTTTACTTTGCCATTTAAAAGAAAATATTTACACCTGTAAGCTGATATCTTTCTTTCTCTCTTCACACAAACATGATTTTACATATTATAAGAAAAAAACAACAGTTTTTATCTCTATTTCTAAAAATTCCACATAAACATTAAAATCAATTTGATAATAGTTAGTTACAATTTAATTTCCTTATTTTATGAAAATTTTTTTTTTTTGTTTTTTTTTTTTTAGTACAGAACAAATAAAATGTTTAAAAATCAATTTTGTTTTTACTCACTTTCAAAGGGCGAAGCAGGAGCTGGCCGTGTATGAGAAGAAAAGTTTGAAATCATGATTTTTACATATTATTAGAAAAATAAAAACAGTTTTATCTCTACTTCTAAAAATCCTGCATATAAGTTAAAAATTATTTTCATAAAATAGTAACAGTTTGTTTTTATTATATTGTGAACATATTTGGCCAACTTTTTTTTCATACAGAAAAATTCAAATGTTTAAAATAATTTTTTTTTTAATTTCCAAAGGGCTAAGCAGGAGCTGGCCGTGTATGAGAAGGAAAGTTTGAAATCGTTCACGGTCCATCTGCCGCGGGCAGTCTCACCAGAGTTGATAGAGTTCATGAGGAACAACAGAAGGCCTGGTCGAAGGCGGCGCAGTATCAGAACCATACGAGTAGTGGCCTATCATGACAAGTTCATGGTCGTGCAGGTGACATGATGATTGAGTTTTATCTTCACAAAGAAGTGGGTTCAGATCAGGGTCAAAGTTCAACATCCATGAATAAAAATCAGCTTCATTTTGCCATGGCTCAAAGTGCAGGCGCAGCTTATTGCAAATTTTTAAGCTCAACATTTTTCACTTTTTTATTGTACTGAGCCGATTAAAAAATAAAATTGCGAACATGAACTAATCCTGTCAGTTCATAGATTTACCCTTTTGTCAGTCAAAACTCTTTGTTTCTGCTTTCGCTTAGGTGAATTGTGATCAGCATCGGCTGTTTGCTAAGATGTACATGATCAACTTAGAGCTCAAAACCTGTCAGGGCCACTTTGTTGTCTGCCATGGGATGAGGCGATGGTACGAGGTCTACATCTCTCCCAGCTCCGCCTGCCTCTTGCTGCGTCCAGATGTGAGGTACCAGTTCCAGGCAGCTCCAGCCTTCACTGTCCAGGTAAGATGGACAGCGTGGAAGAAAGTCAGTCTTAAGATAAAGCTTTGACTTGGAGATTTGTGGGAAATTTTATCTGAGTTTGAAGCCTGACTGGTGACGATAGGTGGATTTGGGGCTTCTTTATTTTCAACCACCGTCTGCCTGGTGAAAGTTGATCTCGTGCAAAAGAGGCCAAAAAACCAACTTGTGGTAGATGAACTCGATGAAGACAAAATGTCACATGCATAGCATCTTCTCCTTATTAAATTCATAATACATGTGGATTTTTCATGATTCATGTTTGTTGTGGGCAAGATGACTACCAGTTGGTAGAATGTAAATTGATCATTCCACTACCATTATTAATCTGGAGCTGTTGACTATTAGGTGTATTGTCTCCATTCCACTGAAAAATTTTTGTTGTGTAAGAAACTGTGCAAATTACCACATTTCTATTGCAATGAAGAGGAAAGTCAAAGTATTTTTTTTTATATCTCAGTAGAGATGTTGTGAAGGTCGCCATGCTGCAGCAAAAATTCTAAAGTCATCCATTGATGGATGCTTCAGAATAAAAATCAACACACAGACTTTCTTTGCTCCACGATCATTCTTTAAGTTTCTACAGGTCATTTCAAATGTCGTTATTTCCTGAGAACCAACTGTTTTAGGGTGTATTTAAAAAAAAGAATGATTTTTGTGTTTATTTATGACTCTTTGCTACTTAGGTCATAATATAAACTTTATAATATTAAAAAATTGTTTTATCTTAGTTTAAATTTTTTTGTTAATTTCTTTTTTTGTCGGGTAAAATTTTATGACAGGCTCAGATTCTATTACTCATACACATCCCCCACCCCCAAACATGTTTCATGGTAATCAAATCAGTCACCCATACCAACATTCTTTTCGACTCTTTTATTTTGCTTTTTGTACAGCCCATTGTGGATGTTGATCCTAACAGAAGAGGCAAGAGAATGCCTGAGCTAACGAAATTAACATAGAATCATTAAAAATATCATAACTTCTTCATGCTTATTTAATTTTCTATTTTTCAAAGTTCATAACGCATGCAAGATTATTCTCTGGACATGATTAATATTTTAACCGAAGTATTTCAGGTTTTAGTAAGTAAAAAAAATTCGTAAGTGATTCTGCAGAGGGTGCAGTAAAAAAATTTAGTCCTAGATTTTTTTTCACCAGCACCAAAAAAAACAAAAAACAAAAGCAAGTCAGTGTTTTACTTGTATGAAGAGATGATAAAAAAAAAGTGGACTAACTGTTGTCTTTTATTAAAGTCATTTTGATGCAACTCGTCATTCACATTTTATTTCTGACTGTAGAAGAGTTATGGCGATCATGGTATAATAATAATAATAATAATAATAATAATAATAATAATAATAATAATAATAATAATAATAATAATAATAATAATAATAATAATAACAGTAATAATTATAATAATGCGACAGAATTTCAAATCACTTGACACTAGAAAAATATTGGGACAAATGATTTATTACTAAGGAAAAAAGAACAACCCACAAGCAATAGGATATTACAAGATAATGAGGTTGATTAATAAATGATAATGGCAGTTTCAAATCAGTCTGAATCATTCCCCCCCCCCCTCCTTTTTTTTTTTGGCTATTTTTACCTTTCCCTTTTATTAACCATTACATGAAGTTTCCATTAGTTGAAACTGATCATCAGATCAATAACAAATATGGTAACAAGGCATCCGTCTTGCATCATACATCCAAACCCGCATACACCCCCCTCAGTCATACTGGTGTTGACCTAAAGAAGAACATTGCACCTCGGAGAGCTTCCAGCCAGCCTCATGAAACATTCATGTGTGCAGACCGAGGTTAACTCAGCACTGGTCAGTGATGGCCCGGTGGTCACAGCTTGATGCTCCCATCTGGCTCCCAGCAGTACTTGCTGCACAAGCCAATCCTAGAAACAGATGGCCAGGACTGTTTCTTTATCCTCCTCCTACTCCCATCTTTCTCTCTGTCTGTCTTTTTGTCTGTCTCTGTCTCTCTCCAACACTTTCTGTCTGTCTGTCTGTCTGTGTCTGTGTCTCTGTCTCTCTCTCTTTCTGTCTGTCTGTCTGTCTGTCTCTCTCTCTCTCTCTCTCTCTCTCTCTCTCTCTCTCTCTCTCTCTCTCTCTCTCTCTTTTTCTTTCTCTTTATTGCTCTAAATGTCTCTCTCTCTGAGTTGCTTTGTGTCTCTCATTCTTTCTATTACGCTTTCATTCTCTTTTTCCAACCTATCATGTCTATTTTAATTGCCTGCGAATCTGTCCTTCTGTGTTACTCTCTATTCCAATTTTGTCCTTATTCCCTTTTGTTTTTCTTTCTCTAGATCCCTTATCTCTTTTTATTTCAGTCCTTATCCTCCCACTGCTCTCCCTTCAAATGCTCTCCTTTGTCCAAGCCTATTTTCTCTTTTCTTTTACCTTTTTCCCCTATTTACATTTAGATATTCATGTATGCATTGCTTTTTACATTGATTACTTGCCTGTTAGCATTTGCCCTCCTCACAATTGGGCAGGTCTCTATAAATATTCATAACCTGAAAGACGAACTTTGTCTTCATCATAGGGAAATTGAATGTCATCCCTTTACATCATTATATGTTGTTTTTAGTTTGTTTTTGGTTTTTTTTTCAGTTTAAATGAAGTTAATGTGAAATTCACACATTTACTGCCGGGGAAAAAAAACAGCTGAAAAGTTCACAAAAACAATGAAGGGGGAAAAAAATAATGTGCTTGAAATTGTTGTTAAACTAGTGAGAAAGATTGGTTTATTGGCTGGAATTCATGAGCGTGAGAAAGATCTATTTATGGTTTGAAATCTATTTGTAGTCCTCTCAGTCCACCTGTGTTAACTTAAAGGATTTGTTTTTGACAATTCTCTCATTATTTAAAGCCTTCTTATTTCCGCTCGTTCAATGTTATATTGATGACGTTAATAATTTAAACCCCCTTTTGTAGCTACCACCATAAATCAAGCTTGAAGGTTGCTTGTTTCTGAAAAAGCATATGTATGTGTGTGATTCTCTCTCTCTCTCTCTCTCTCTCTCTCTCTCTCTCTCTCTCTCTCTCTCTCTCTCTCTCTCTCTCTCTCTCTCTCTCTCTCTCTCTCTCTCCAGTCTCTTTTCCTCTCTTTCTCTCTTGTTTTCTCTTTCCTCTCTCTCTTTCTTGCTTCTCTTTTACCTCGCTCTTTCTCTTTCAACTCATTATTTTCCCTGTCTCCCTCTCTTACATCTCTCTTTCTCTTTCTCTCTCTCCTTCTCTCTCTGACTGTTTCTGTCTCTCCATCTCCATCTCCATCTGCCTGTCTCTCTTTTTATTGATAAGTGGCAAAATAAATTGAACTTTTCCAGGCTGAGAAACTTATCTTTTTTTTCGGTAGAGTAATTTTTTAGAATGCCTTGGAAAAGATTCTTCTCTCTGTGTAACTATGCCTGCTTGTTTGTGTGTCTGGGAGCAGAATATCACATGGTACCCGCCTCAAGATGACATCAGTGTGAAGGGAATCCCGTCGACTCTGGCCCAACACAGGTTTACATTCAACGCCAAGCTTGGAGATGGCCACGTGATTGCTGCTGCACACAGAAACATCCTGGTTAGTTTCTTCTTGTGTTTGGCTAAGTTATTCTGCTTCTGTATCTCACGTTAGGAAACAAAAACGATGATGACAGAATGAAAAATATGTCTTGAGATAAATTGATTAATTTAAGAATTGAGAATCTACATCTATATAGAAATGGGAAGTGATTGAAAGTTTGCAGATTTTGCTAAAAAATGATTTAGATTTCACATTCAATTATATACGATATGTAAAATCATGACGCATGTTGGCACTGATTAAGAATAAAATCTGACATTTTATCTAGATATATATAGACCCAGACAATAATATAGATGCCTATCAATGCTATTGAAAACTGTGTTGCCTAAAGATTAAATCAAGAAGATAACAGAGGGACATAATGTTACATTCCTTACTATTGTTGGTTAAGTAGAAAATTAGGAAAAATGTAATGGAAATTAGTTACCATTCACAAAAATTTTGCATTCTGCCTACATCAAACCTTATATAGGATGTAACATTAGGAAATGTTGTTTGATGCTTTGAATGGAGTTATGTGGCTTTAATACTGGAGAGAGGAATTTTTTTATTTAAATTCCAAAATGATGCAAGAGATGTTATTTCAAGATATGAGCTTAAAAGTTTCTCTTATAGTATTTACATGGTAGAGTACAGAGGCTCAATTCAGTTTGGTGAAGGTTTGTCAAGTAAAGATATCTCTTCCTTCCCTCCCATCCTGTTGCTCAAATCTCTCCTTTTCTTTCCTTTGTATTTTTCAGGTGTTCAAGCTGGAGGACTGGTCAGTTGTGGCCAATCACTCCCTTATGGTTCACTTTGCAATTGTTCGTCAAGTTAGGTAAGCATCTTTTCAGTATAATTAAAAACTCTGCAGGAACAGTGTTTGATCAGCATGAGTCATGGTTTCATGAGATCCAAACTGACTTAAGGGTAAAGAACTCTGCACCTAGAAGTTATAAGAAGAAAAGTGAACACAAAAGCTGAATAGCGACAAGCATACAACTTTATAACTGCACAATAAAAAAGAAAGGATACAACCAATTCAGACACATACGTGACCTTTTGGATCCTTTATTACTTACCAAGTTGTCCTATAAGTATGGTGCTCTTGCTTTTCTGTTTGCAGAAGAGTGAAGTAACATTTACATTTTTCCCTCTTTGATAAGTTTTATGTAAAATTTATTTAGGTTGTCTTCTTGTTTGATATCTAATTTATGTGACATAATTTCACTAAACATGGACCAACAGATGTACAAATATTTTAACTGACCCATCCCATAATTTCCCTTAAACAAATTCCTATAGCAATATGCCAAATTGTATTTTACATTTCAAGGCAGAATTAATATTTAACAATCATAGAAAGTCATTGTCCTAAGATTTATTTTTCAGGATAACTGCAACTCCTTGATAAAGATCAACATGTTTCTTAAATTGCCAAGATTTTCGTCACTGTTTTTTTTGTATCAATTCATCATTGATCTACTTTAGATCTAGCCCCACTGGCGATTACTTGGCAATAAGGTACACTTTCCCAGCAGACGGCTGCAGCTTCAATCACATTCTCATCCTTCACTATCCAGAATTTACAAAAGCCATGCAGGTACGGAATAACAAACACTAGAACTTTAGTAATTTTTTTGGACAGTTCCTTTGCCTCCTTTTCTGCTTATCTCGGTGAAATGTTCACATTCAGGATTGATGGGTTATTTGATATAGCGTGTCCATTTGGATGGATACTTCTTCACACAAGACCTTGCCAGAAAAGCAGACTTGGTAAGGCCCCCCGACTGTACCTCAGGCCATTAGTAATATATTATCTTAGTGAAGGAGAGTTATAATGTGCTCTGATCTACCTTTTTGTTGTTAGAGGTTTATTCTACCATTTCCTTTGATTTTAGCCAACATTTATGCTGAGATATATATATGCTTTATGGAACAAACCTACTGGACTTTCTGGTAATACATTATCTCTGGAAGATCTTTCACATCTTCCTGCTTATATCTATATAAAAGCCGCAAGATGTGAAAGATTTTCCAGAGATAATGCATTAGCTCCCTGCTGAATCCACCTAGCTTAGTTAAATCAAGCAGTGTCGTAGAAAAATCACAAAAGATAAAACAATAGAGGTAGTAAAGTGGCTAGATTTCACCAGAGGTCGCCAGAGGTATAAAAAAAGAAATGCTTTATGGAACAAACCTACTGGACTTTCAGGTAACATTTTACCAACTAATTTATGCACTTGAGTTTATTATTCTCATTGCAAACCTAAATAATCAGGATGAGTTTTCAAACTTTTGTTCCCCCATAATTAATCTCACTAGTCTTACAGCTATGCTATGGAGACTAGATTTAAGAAATTTAAGTGGAAAGATAATGGCTTTTAAGAAAGATGATTTTTTTTCCCATTTGAAATCTTTTGAGAGTAACAAGATTAAAATAAATTAGAGTGAAGAAGAGAATTTGAAGAAAGAAACCTACCTAGCTGGAAAAAAAAATTTAACAAAGAGTTCAATATTTTTGGTGTTATTTTTAACTCCGAGAATACATTGATCTTAACATAGACTTATTTTGAAGAGAAATGATTTTCTATACAGGTCAGATACATTAATGTGTATTGTTGAGATTAAAATGGTTAAATCTATTATTTTGTTTAACTGTTCTATGTGTGTGTTTTTGTCCAGGTGGATGTGAGGGGAGCCTACTGGCCGGTGTCGGATCTGGTCAACCTCCAGGTGTTTCCCCGCTTCTCCCTGTCTGAGTCTTGCCTGGCCGTCATGAAACAGCACAGTTACAGCCGCAGGGTGTTTGTATACAAGCTTCCCTCAGCAGGCTTGCAGTCGCTGCGGCAGCTATGCCGTCAAGCAATTCTTCATCTCGTCCACTCGAAAGATGTCGTGCAGCTTCCTCTGCCCCACTCCCTGCAAAGATTCCTGCTGCAGCCTGCGCTACAAGCCCAGAAATGATTGATCCTCAATAAAAATCATAGTTAACGCACAGTTAAAACTGAGAACCTTTTAAAAATCTAAGGCTCAAAGATGGACTAATGAAGGCAATGGCGTGATGCTTGAGTGATGATAGTGATATCACTTCCAAGTTCCAAACGGTCTTCATGTAGGATGGACTAAATATTTCTCATTCCAGCCCAATGTAAGCATCGTTCAAATTTATGTCAGTGATCAAAGGCTTGAATCCAGCATAGAATCCATACCTTCGTCTGCAAAATATTTCACAAAACTTTATTGTGTATTTAATGGATGTGCTTGGCCATAATCAGGCTTTTCTTTATCTCTCTGGAGGAAACAAAAACAGGTTCAGATAAAACAAAGCTTGTGGTTCGAAGGAGAGAAAAAGAAAGGTTCTCTTTTAAATCAAGGATATTTATTTTCATGCCTAGTAATAATCCAATAATTGCTTTCTCATTAGTATGTTTTCAATAACATGTGATGATAATGTAAGGTGTGAATATGCTGAAGATCTTGAGAAAATGATTTGAACCTAATTCTTGGAAGCGGCTTTTCTTTGAAACACTAACATGTATCATTCAATTAGTTGAGGCCAGTGATTTTAATGTGTATAGGAACTAATGATTTGATCTTCAACTGTTTTCCAGTTTAGCCCAAAAGCAATAATTTTGGATCTTTTGTGAACATTGTCTGCAGCCTTTGCTCACAAAAGCCAAAGCCAAATTTATTTACTTTGGCTTTCATAGATTAAAGGGTCATTTTTTCAAATGGCAAAGATTAAAATTAGCCCAGAAAAAAAAATATCATACAACTCTATTCTTAACCAAAGACTCTGGAATTAAAAAGAAAAAGATGGTTTTTTTTCAAAAGTTCAATATCTATTTGCTTTGCATTACCCCCCACCCCTTTTTTTCAAGCAATAGATTAATGTAATGGTGGATATGGTTCATGGTCGTTAGATCGGTGGGTGAAACTGTTGTCAACACAATCTATATCTCCTCAATGATCCGAAGTCTGTGTCAAAGTTCATTGGCTAAATTTATGGATAATTAACAAGGAAATATCTTTGTTCAGCTCTATACTTTGACTATTGATTAAAAAAAAACAGGGCCACTGTGATTTGCTGGGACTTGAGATCTTACTCAGCCTGGTTGGAGTGAATTAATCTTCTATCAAGCTTTTTTCTCTGTTTTTTTTTTTATTATTTTATTTTTATCTTATCACATCGTTGGTCTTTATTAGACTCTGCAAATTTAATAAAACAATGAAGATAATTGCACCTGTTGAAAACTTTCCTCTTTCAGGGTAACTATCGTAGGCAAACACATGTATCATGGGTATACCCTTTTTCTTTTGTGTATTTTTATGATACATGTATGACATGTAAAGAAGCTTATTTCAATTTTTGTCAATAAAAACTTTATTAATCATCCTTCTTATTTGAGCAGCTCTGGCCGCCTCCCAAAAAGTATTCATGTAATGATTAATTATTTTGTATTCTAATATTTTAAGAAGAGAATAATGTTTATTTCTTTTAAATAGGTTTCATTTTATCAAACTATGTCTGTCTCACTTATGATTTACAAACACAAAGACAGCCATCAATCTTTCTATTTGCAAACTTTGAAAAAAAAAGGATAAAGGAAGTTTATATGTTATGGATTTTATTAACTGAAGTTCAGTGCCGAAAGTTTTATACTATAGAGAGAAAAAAACATCTTTATTTTATGGAGTCTCCTTCATTTCTTTGGGTCACCAATTCTATCAGAATGATCAGAAAATGGCAAAGACTTGACAGCTAATTCCTGCAGGAAAAGGATGCCAGATATCTCAGTCAGTTAGAGATTTAAACACCACTAAGAGGTCCATAATTTGATATGTAGCTGGAATATCCAGTTGTGGGGTGAAATGCCATATAAGTAAGGCCATTCCTGGCTGGACAGTAAACCACCATCTTAAAGTTAGATTAGGCGATTTAAAACGAAAAAGGTCTGCCCTTCAGGGAAGGTTTTGTACATTGTGAGTAGCCCTCTGGCTGGTTGTATTGTTTGACTTGGAAACAGAATCTTGCGAAACGGGTAAATGCATTTTTTTTAATGAACAATAATTATTGATAAACAATTTTTATTTTCTCTTTCATTTTTTTCTGTTAAATTTTTTATTATATTGCTCAAGAATTTAAAACAGGATGAGGTTTATATTTCAGAAGCAGCCTTGATTTATACTTTGCTTTATTGTATTGTAATTTATACAAATTGTTTGAAATTTTATCATGTATTCATAAATCAGAATATCAAACTGTTTTTGTTCTAAATACAGGGGAATATAAATTTACAAGATTTTGTATTTATATACGTGTCAATATTTATTGATAGGAAGAATTTTATGCATCTTATGCTCAATCCAAACAAGTGAGATGTGGCATTCGTCATATTTAAATTTGTTGACAATCAGGTCAAATCATTTTTCTGATCCCAGCAGTTATAAAAATAACATAGAAACATCACTGTTCTCAAAGAAATCCAGGGTTTCGATATTTCACAAGATCAAACGGAATAGAAGAAGCATAAATTTGCCCTCAAGTTGTGTTTTTAAACCACTGATATCCTGCATATTGTGCGTAAGAGCAAAGGTTGACGCATCGTTATGCTCTGACGGACTGGGAAATATTGCATTTTAGCAGCACCCAATTTGCTTCTGAGAATCGGCAAGCAAAGATGCACTGGAGAGTCTGAGCTTTTTAGATTACAGAAGAAAAGGACTCCTAATTCACTGTTTTATCAAATATCTCATCTTATCCGAGCTATCATAATTTTAAAATCTCTTCCACTGTATTCTTTTTTTTTGTTAAATCTGTAACATCAACATGTGCATTTTTAACTCTAAATGATCATGATTTTTATACTTTCATCTGCTTCTGGTGCAAGTTAAATGAAGGTGCATGCTGCACAAAAAAATGTGAAGAATGTATGATACACAAAATATGAAGAATGTATGCTACAGGAATTATTTAGAATTTATCTGATGGTAAAGCCTATTTTGTCCTTTTGCAGTTGTACACATTTTGAAATTTTATAGACACTTTTTTACACTGAGTGGCACAGACCATTTCTCTCATGCAGTTAGACACATTTTTACAACGGAATGGCACAGACCATTTCTCCCATGAATGGTTTCACATTGAGTTTCAGATAGCATAATGCTAGTAGACTTTTAAATAAAAGCCTGTAAGACATTTTCTTAAAAACTGACAAATGGTGTCTTTAGTTGAAGAAGTGTTTTTTTTACTAACAAACAACGCAGTATAAAATTGCATTCTGCAGAGATTTTTAAAGACTTTTAGGTAGGAAGCTTATGTTACATAAATTAAACAAACTTGAAGCAACTCTGTTATGGAAACTTTTCTTTGAATCAAATCTATAGGCTCAATCATATACCTGACCAGTTTGCCCTCAGCAAAATGGATCAAAAGAACGAAGGTGCAGAAAGCTATTTTTTTAATTTCAAAATGAATTGAGCATGTGAAAAAATTTTACTCACATTTTGCTATTATGTTTCCTCAAATGTATGTTATTTAGAAGATTCTAGATTAGCTCTGCATTTCTTGTGGATCGAATGACAAAAATTGTTAAATTAGCTTGTGGTTTCATAGCATACCCAAAAAATCTTGTGATCATTTAACAAATAATCGGATAAGTCTGTGGTACAAAAAGCTTGTCTTATTTTTACTTTAACATCTTTCGGCTTTTTTTTTTTACATCCAGTGTGCATTTTAGACGTTTTTAAGGATTTTGCAATTAATGAGATTGTTTTATAAGGACTTATTATATCATTATACACATGGTTGTTTTAGGAATATTTACATATTTATAAAGCTGTTATGAAAAAGAAAATGATCAAATGCAAGTATAAGCATTTGAGTAACTGACTGAGTTTAAACAGATATGAGCTATCAGGGTTTCCCATTGTATATAAAAAAAACTAAAATAGAGCTGATGTCTACTTCTTCAGTGGGATAGAAAAAAGTTGGGATGAAACATAGAAACCCATTTTTCCCTATCTGTATATCCAGTTGTACTAGGAGCTGGAAACTTCTTAGGGTCAAGCTTGTTTGCCAGTCTACCTTCATTGAAATGTGGTTTCACTGTACTTGATTTATTGGACTGGATTTTAATATTTGTCAAAAACCATAAGATATTTGAATGGACATTAGTAGATGGTTTAATATCTGATAACTGAAACGTTATTGCTTTAAAAAAGTATCCATTTATGTAAGAAGATGAAATACAGCGAAAATACTGTCGAAGTTGCAGTTTTAAACAGGTTGATAATAATACCCAATTCAAATTAGTTGGCTGTTGTAAATATCAGTTTGAAGAAACACTATTTCACAACAAATCTCTGCCTTACATGTACAAGTTAATACGTATATCTTATAAACAAGTACAGAAATTTGGTCACATTATTTATCATGGTAAAACTTTAAAAGAAATAGTTTTATTGCTGTAGATAACATTGAAAAAATGTTTTTTTGTAACAGATGCCTCATTCCGACTAGTGATGTTAAGGAATGTGGCTTATGAAATCAAACTGTTCATGGATTTTTCATGTATTAAGCATATGCATTTCTTTATGCCTTAAGTTCGTAAAATGTGAAATTTGTGCTGTTTTGTTGTGCAATTTTTAATTCATTTGAATTTTAATTTTTATACCTAGCTGAAATATGTATTCATCTATTTCTTTTTACAAATTACTCTTTCATGGAAATTTAGGGATTTTTATTATCCTTGTAAGATCATGACTTGTGAACTTCATTTTTTTTTTTAACCTTGCAAACAGATTGTTCAGTAGTCAAACAAATTATTTTTTTCCTCTTAGAATATATAAAAGTAATGTAGAGCTCAACTCCCCTTTAATATCAACAGAAAGCGAAACATTGTTGCTGGATATTATATGAAAATACAGGGGAACATTTATAAATCAAAATGCTAGGGACTGCAGTAGTGTTTGCATATTAAACATATTGTGTTTTAACGAGATACTAGGACTGTGTTGACTCAACAACAAATCACAGAAGTTTAGTTTTTCCTTGCTTTCCATTCTATTCTGGTTTAGTGCCTAGAAGAGCATGCATTTTCTGTATAATTTTATTTCATCCTTGTTGGCTGTCTTTTGATTGAAATTCAAAATGGTTAGCACAAGAATGTGTCCTTTTCATTTGATTTCATACAAATCAAAGCTTGAATGGAATTTTATTTCCTATTGAAAAATATTGTCACCGACTACTAGAAAGATTTATTTTTTGTGCTTCCATTTTCATATTACGTATAGAAACGCATCTTTTACTATGTCTTTCGATACATTTGACTCACCTCCAACTTAATACAATGTGTAATCCTGCAATGCGAGCTACAAATTACCAAAAGGTTATTTTTCCGTTCAAATATTTATCAATAGCCTGACCTCATGAGAGATGTTGTATCTCTTTTTATTTCTTATTTGCTTATTGTCCAAGACACGATGTAAATCAAAGATTCAGTGTAAATTTTGTTTTATTTTCATTTTTAATGCAATTTTTGTGCCAATGTTCACTTCATATATATTGATATTGTGAAAAGAAAAAAAAAATGAAGGAAAGGGAGGCAAAATAAAGAACAGAAGTAGAATGAAAGGATGATGTTTATTGAAACTGGGAATGAAGTTTTGTAAAATCAGGGATGGAATAGGAGTTAAATGGAATCAAGTTCACCTTTGTGAGTTCAACAGTGATATGATATACATTTATATATATATATATTTTTTTTTTTAATTTGTCCAGGGTGTAAATCCAAAACATTACTTATTGGTATTTGTTTATGTTTCAGCCGCTGAGGAAATTCCTGCCATGACTTGCCTCCAGTAAATGTTTGGGTCATGGGATTTGCATTTCTTAGTAGTTTGTGTTGCACTAAGCATTTATGAAAGAGAGAGAGAGAGAGAGGAAGAAAGAGATGGAGATAGATAGATAGTTAGAAAGAGAGAGAGAGGAATAAAGAGATGGAGATAGAGAGAGAGAGAGAGAGAGAGAGAGAGAGGGGGGGATAGTGAGTGTGTGTGTGTGTGTGTGTCAATACCTTATGCGTGATTAACATGCATTTAAAGTTATTTCTAAGGTGCTTCTTTATAATATGAGTTTATTAAGGAAAACAATTCCCCCCCCCCCCTCCCCCCACTTTAAGTTAAAACTTAATGTGCTTTGGTGCTTACTTTCTTCATTTTTTTTTCTTTGAGAAGCACTTTCCCCTATGAATGGATCTTAACCTTTCTGCAACTGCTATACATCAATGATTATTTTCATCTCGTAGTACAATAGTTACTTAGTATCAATAATTTCTGTGCAATATTTTCAATATAGGCCAGTTGTTGCCAGACAATGGATGCCACTTTATGAAATCAGATTTAATTTAAATTTTTTATTTGTTTTCATCATTTTTATAAAATTTTAGTACTACCTTTCTAGATTTCTTGAAAAACTGATATCTTGAAATTGACATAAGTAAAAAAGCTTCAATTTGTCTGACAAGGTGGTAAAGATTAGAAACTATAAAATTTCTGTTGCAGTTGTTTGCAATTACAGGGTATTTATCATTTCTGAATCTCAGAAACAGAAATTTAGGAGGTTTTTGACCATTCTATAACAGAATTTCATTTATTTTTGTCATATGGGCCACATGACTCAATGTGACAACTGTTTTAGATTTATTGAGTGTTTGATCTAGCTAGTTCAGCACATGATCCCATATCTTGCCTAACACATCAAACAAGATCCTTCCCCAAGCAGGGCAAGAAGAGAAGAAGAGACTATATCCTGCTTTAGAAAAGGTGCAAGTAAAATCCTAAATAAATTTCCTGCATATCGACGAAAGCCGGATAATGGCTCAGAGATTACTGGGTATATCAGAATTGATTTCAAGTGCTAAAATGTTTCATGTTATTTGGAATAATTGGAAATTTCATACGTATCCATGAAAGATAGATAATGGCTTAGAAGTTACTGAGTATATCAGATTTGATTTCAAATGATAAAATGATTCATGTTATTTGAAATAAGTGGAAAGACAAAGAATTTTGTCTTTACTTGTAGAGGTGTTATACATAACAATTTTCAATGTGGAATCAACATATGATATTAATATACAAAGCTGATGCATTGGCTTATATATATAGCATTACATCCTTCAATCACGCGTGTATATGTACAGAGGCGGTAGTAATAAAAGTTCAACTCATCAATTCTTGTTCAGAATGTGGCTGTTATTTTTTTTCCTCTACCAATTTCTTTGCATTTTGCCATTATGTGATTGTAAGAATGATATTGTTTTTTGATGGTTCTAGTTGACGTTGAGTGAATGGGGCGTAAAACTAACCTGATGACCATAATTATCTTCTGCTATAATAGAGGATATAGATGAAATTGAGTCTGATATTTATACTTTGAAATACAAGTGACAGGCTATCAACCTTTGAGTTAGTCGTACATATTGAGACTCGCCTCTAACAACAGATACATGTATAGACTAGTTCTATCAGGTCTGTGCAACCGCGCCTCAGCGACAAAAATGTTCCAAGTGTGTGCAGAGAAAAAAGGTTTAAAAGAACACCTCGCTCTTTGGTGGTGTTGCTGGCTGTGACTGGTGCAGTAAAGTTAATTTTCTTTAACATTAACAGCTGTAGAGATTTGAGATTCTTCGAGCCAGCAGTGATGTCACATTATTTTCTTGTATTCTAGATCGGAATTCAGACATATAGATGAGTGCAATTCCGCCCCCCATTGGCAGACCGACGTATGTGATAAAAAAAAACCTGTTTTCTAATTTGTTTGCATGAACCGAAAATTTAAAGTATTATCCAATTTGTGTAAATGGCAGAGCGACGTATCTTTATAGGTACTTTAAGTTTTTTTTACTCGTCAAATCGACGTATCTTAAGTTTTTTTATGCTGACTATCGAATATTTTTTGCATTTTTCCGGAAAGCACAAAATCTGTAGAATCGGTTTGCTTTTGGGGGGCAGATTTGTATTACCCATACACAGAAGAAAAATAGGCCTGGAGTTGAACCACAAAAAGACAGAGGTAAAGATCGTCAGTCGAAACAATGAGTGTCCATAGATCAATATCTTTATCAAAAAGGAATAATCTCAAGCAAAGGGATCAATTAAAATACTTTTGTAATTTAATATTAGGCGATGGAAGAAAAAAACACTGAAATCTCAAGCAGTAAAGACTGTCAGTCGAAACAATGAGTGTCCATAGATCAATATCTTTATCAAAAAGGAATAATATCAAGCAAAGGGATCAATTAAAGTACTTTTGTAATTTAATATTAAGCGATGGAAGAAAAAAAAAACCAATGAAATCGCATCAAGAATGGCGCAAGCAAGCAAAAAAAAAAAAAAAAAAAGAGATTAGAGAATGAAATCAATACCGGCAAATCGATACACCTCCATCTACACAAAGAGGAGGGAGAACCCTGGTGTGCTATAGTGAATCCATCTTCATCATCTTCATGTATGGATGCGATGCCTTTAGAATTTTTAAACATTAAACAACTACAAGAGAAACTGGAGGCAACAAAAATGTGGTTCCCCCAGAGACTGCTAGGTGTACGAATCTCATGGATTGAAAAATAATAAATTGAAGCAGTATTACTGTAACTATCAATAAATTGAAACAGTATTACTGTTACTATCAATAAATTGAAACAGTATTACTGTAACTATCAATAAATTGAAACAGTATTACTGTTACTATCAATAAATTGAAACAGTATAACAGCCGACACATCAAGATCGCTCAAGAATAGAATGCGTAAATGTCAGGCAACCTTTTTTTGGGTTATATGATGACAAGATAGAAACCGGAATATCTTGAGACAATTAGAATGGTTGAAAGAAAGCACAACAGGGGAAAACAGCGAGAATATAATGTTAGATGGACTAACAAAATAGCTAAATGTAGGACGAGTGACTAAAAGCTTAGCAAAAGCGACGAGATATTGAGAAAGAGATGCGTGGAAGGCCATGATGACCTGCGCTAAAGAGCAGGGCACCAGATTGATTGATTGATCGATCGTGGAACCATATGTACTTTCGACACTCCCTGGTGAGACAGACTCTGCTACTGTTGATCACATCCACAGGAGAATCCAACCCAAACTATTTCTTTGAGAAATTGTTTATATATATATATATATATATATATATATATATATATATATATATATATATATATATGTAATTCCCTGAAAGACTATTTTTACTTCTGCTCTACCAAGGTGTCTGATTCTCAACAAACAAAAGAAAAACAAAAAAAAAATCAAGTATAAGTACAATTTGCTCGTATATTCTGATAGCAAAGGAAACGATTTTAAGCAGTATAAAACTGTAATTTGCTTGTAGATTCTGATAGCAAAGGAAACGATTTTAAGCAGTATAAAACTGTAATTTGCTTGTAGATTCTGATAGCAAAGGAAACTATTTTAAGCAGTATAAAACTGTAATTTGCTTGTATATTCTGATAGCAAAGGAAACGATTTTAAGCAGTATAAAACTGAAGAGAAAACATCGTAAACTTATTGTAGACACTTGGCTTAAATGTCAAGAAATTGGAGAATCTCATCTTAACTGGGCTAGAAGTGGTGTTGAGTCTATGAGAAATTTAATATCTGAATATAATATTTACATTTCCTTTCCGGCAATACATGTTTAAAATGAGCACGTAACTCCAAGCAGTAGAAGACTTGTCACTTCGCCAGAATGGTGCACATTATTTAGAACCAGAAAATTACACACTGCGTAATGCTTGATAAAATTACATTGTATATCAGTGAACCTCTACAGATCGCCTTAAGGACAAAGAATTGTACTTAGCACCTTACAAAAACTTGTTGCTTTCATTTGCAACAGTTTAGAATTTTCCAGAAGTCAATAATGAAGATAGTGGAGATGATGAAGATGGCAGTAATGCTGCTGCTACGGCTGCTAAAAATTACGAGTGATGATAGTGCTTTATAATGATGCTGTATGGATGTTACCAAATATTGAACTGGTTATTATATGTATAGTGATGATAGTGCTTTATAATGATGCTGTATGGATGTTACAAAATATTGAACTGGTTATTACATGTATAGTGATGATAGTGCTTTATAATGATGCTGTATGGATGTTACAAAATATTGAACTGGTTATTATCTGTATAGTGATGATAGTGCTTTATAATGATGCTGTATGGATGTTACCAAATATTGAACTGGTTATTACATGAATAGTGATGATATTGATAGTAAACCACAGATAATCAATACACTTAAACGATATTTGTACATGTATACATAGTCTTTTTATTCTTGATCTTCATAATTAAAATCATGTCTGAATGATAAAGACGAACATCATAAAATATGGCCGATCTAGAAATTTGAACATTTCATTTCCTCTCATGTTCAATTACATGCATACACACCCCATGACGTTGCTCTCTCTCTCTCTCTCTCTCTCTCTCTCTCTCTCTCTCTCTCTCTCTCTCTCTCTCTCTCTCTCTCTCTCTCTCTCTCTCTCTCTCTTTCTCTCTCTCTCTCTATCTCTTTCTTTTCACTTTCCTTGTAACCCCTTTACATCAAAGTAGTGGTCAATATCAAAGATATGCACTTAAAAATAGAATTATTCCCCTGTCTTATACATGTACCTTTAACATCAACATTAATCCTAGAGCTCACAACTGCTCATTGATCCATTGACGTAGTCCAATGAGAAAAACAACTAATTCGGAACTTTCTCAGTCTATTTAAAGATCTTTCTTATCGCTTACTATTGACTTTTGAGGAACACACAAAAAGTGCTTAGAGGTGTATCCACTGCATTGCGGGAATTTATACTTGTATGATAATAGGCGTTTTAAAGAAGCTTTAAATATAATAGAATGTTAAAAAAAAATAAGCTATTTACACTCTTTATAGGGCTATTAGACCCTGCATAAACAATTAACGCTTTGAATTACAACAGACTTAGACAACTGATCACACGGGGATATCTCGAGACTGTGACTGACTTAGTTAATCCTCTCATCTACAAAAACAGGGACCTATTCTTAGAATGGTGATACAGTCAAAGAGTTCATTTTGACTTTGCCCTACGTTTCCATATTTATAAAGCAACACATCGAAACAAACCTCTAATTTTCTGGTGTATATATATAATCTATCTGCTGAAACAAAAATTCTCAGAGTCCTAGGTCTACATTTTTGTTTTGTTTTTGTAAAATATATGCGGAGAGACACAGATGGCGTATACCATGACGACGACAACAACGACTTCTACTATCATGATGATGATGATTTCTAATGATAAGGATGATGATGACAATGTTCTTGTTGTTGTTGGTGATAATACTGATGATGATGTTAATGATAGCAATGATAATATTACATTAACCTCAATTTCCCTCATCTTAAGACGAAACAGTGGGAATACATGGTTAATTAGTTTTATCCGATCTAGGCTTATGTAATACAGTTACTTTTTCGACATGTATCACAGAAATAAACAAGAAAAGAGAAGGAAAGAAAGAAAGAAAGAAGTAACGAAAGACTGCCGTTCGTTAACGAGAGCATGCTCATACTGAAAAGAAGAGGAATAATTCTCAAGTGTTTTTTTTTAAATAGAATCCCTAGATCTCGAGTCCTCGCAGATTTATTATTTTTCCAAATATCCGTCGATTGGTTAGAGTTCGTGTAGATATTTGTCTAGACGGCCGTCAACATCCGGTTGGTAAGTTTTGTATTCAGGGGCTACAACTCCGTCACCCCTGTATATGGAGAGATAGGGCAGATCCAGCAGACTTTTCTTGAACCTGCAGGTGAAGGGCAAAACGAGTACCGATAATAGTGGTAACAGATGCTAAGAAAAAATGTCGTAAACGAAATCAATGCTATATTTCATATATATATATATATATTTGGGACATCAGCAGCCAACCTAGTACGGGATATCGATAGAAAAGTATTGCATTAACTACAAAGAAATAAAACCTGACAGCGACATACACCGACTTAGCCCCCCCACCCCCCGTCCCTGTGAATATTAATTTTTCACAGTTACACCCTTGCTATGTAATACATTATTGCAGTTTTAACGAGAAAAATTCGTTGTTCTGTGATTTCATTTACATCTCTTCATAGACCTTACTTTAAGACCCCTGCAGGTCTGAAAAAAATATGAGAAAACTCCAATGTTTGAAATAGTTCGTTGTTCTGTGATTTCATTTACATCTCTTCATAGACCTAGCTCCTTACTTTAAGACCTCTACAGGTCTGAAAAAAATGAGAAAACTCCAATGTTTGAAATAGTTTTTATGATTAAATCTAGCATTGGTTCGAGCCTTACTAACCGAGATTAAGCACATACCAACCTTGGCAAACAATAGAGCCACACATCCACGGGTTTCGCGCCCTCTCCAAGAGGCTCTAGGGCGGCGTCCGTCAAGAGTTCCGCTTTGACCTTTCGCCTCTCGTAAAAGTCAGGATGGCCTTCGAACTCGTCTAAAAGTCGTAGCGTGGCCTCGCTCACCTGGTAAATTTCACCTTGGATTTTCTAAAAAGGAGAAAAAAAAATCCTCAAGGTTTAAAAAAAAAGATGAAAGAGCATAATCAAATATTTGAGGGCTCGCAGAGACAAAAAATGAAGCGAACATACAAAGGTCAATAAAACAACGTGTAGAATCGTTTTTTTAGTGCATCGCTTAAAAAAAAAAATGGAATGTATGCTCAGAATTGGCGGTGAAAGGAAAACATATAAAAATGACTATCCATTTATCAATTACATCTGTTTATCTGTTGCTTCTATTGTTCTTAACTCAACGAAAGAATGGTTTCAAAAGATTAGTTTTCTCCTAATCTTAATTCTTTTTTTTTTTTTTTGCATTTAACATGACGTAAAAAAAACCCAGCAAAAACAATAAACAACAATAGCAGCAACAAATCTGAGTCTGCTTTAATGTAATTTTTACAGACATTTAGTTCTCTCAACTGATGCATATATTTTATATCCTCCATTGTGAGGGCTAAATGTTATACAGGGATTCAGAATAACCCAATTGTGTGCGCCACGATATAGGAATAATAAAAAATTATCTGAAATCGGGCACGGGACGATACAAAGATTTGAGAAATTTCAGAAAGCGTTAAAAATGAAAGGGTTGAATCGCATTCTTTGAACACATCGAGGGAAAAAAAGACAAATAAAAACACAACAGCCCTTTTTAAAAACAACCGAAGGGATGAGTGAGGAATTGCTGTTTTCTATTAGTAGATTGTGGTCACTGTCGGGAAAAAAGAAGAAGAAGAAGAAGAAGAAGAAGAAGAAGAAGAAGAAGAAGAAGAAGAAGAAGAAGAAGAAGAAGAAGAAGAAGAAGAAGAAGAAGAAGAAGAAGAACCCATGTCTAATGCTTCTTTGATCTTAACGAACCTCTGATTTAATCCACCAATCATAAGATGATCGAAGATATCTTTAATCCTGTTTTTGTTTCGTTTTGTTTGTTTGTTTTTCAATACTCTACTCAACCCACAAGAGTAAAAGAAACACAAAAAAAAACACCAAAAAACCAAAACAAAAACTAAAAAACAACAACAACAAAAAACCAAAACAAAATCAACAAAAATAATATGCAAATTTGAAATAAACTTCTCTCCATAGGACTAGTTTGACTCACCTTTCCAGCGTTCTCTTTGTGTAAGAGAAAAGGTATATTGAATGGCGTGGTTACAACCAGAGGGTAGAGGTCAACCGTTTGACCTTCACCTACGAAGGTGACCCCGGCGGGGTCTCTGCTGAAGAGCACCTTGTGATTCGCCTCCGTGGTCTTGAGAGTTCCGTACATGAAGGCAAGGTGGGTGACTGCAGCAGTCATGGCGGTATCGATAGTGCTCACTTCACGATTAATAAGTTGTTTGTCTAAAAAATCAATACAGGCCAGCTTTAAGTTTCACCAATGTTGCTTCGCGGAGTTAATCTATTTCATCAGTCATTAACCTGCCGAGACAAGAGGGTTGGAGTTGCACGTACGTATCTTGATTACTTTAATAAAGACGCATTGAGAAAAAAAAATATGCTTAAATCATATTTGCAGGCCTCTAGTTCTTGCTGGAAAGCTTTTCAAATTTGCATGAAATTACGAATTTTCAAATCAGTTAATTAAACCGTAATCGAAAAAAAAACAAAAAAACCTTTCATTTCCAAGAATCGATGCGACAATTTTGAACTGAAACAAAACGAAGCACAAGCAAGGCAATGTTGTTCATACATTTTTGCTTATTCCAGAAAACAACTTTGGCCATTAAATGGTTCGGAGATGCCAGCAATATATTCTTGTTCTTTTACTTCTATATCAATCAAATAAGCAGTCCAATAGTAATTATTGATTTTTACTCCTTGGAATTGATTAAGTCTGAAGGTAGCAGTGGCTTTCCAGCAAGATTACGTCACTGAACAACGAAATTGAACAACCATAGTTCTCAGGTGGGGAACTTTGGTCGACAAGTTTATTCCTGAACTATCTGACCCCGGCCTGATAAATAAAACTCTAGGATGGGTACGGCACTGTGAGAATCGAGATAAACAGGGTGCTGAGAGAAATTCTCTCTCTCTCTCTCTCTTTCTCTCTCTCTCTCACACACACACACACACAAACACACACATATATATATAAGATAGATAGATAGATAGATCGATAGATTTGAAAGATAGAAAGGTCGAAATGGAGGTAAAAATTAGATCGTTAGTCGAACAGATAGACAGACATAGATAGAAAGATAGATAGATGGATCATGGTGGGATGGCAAGGAAGTAATTTTTAATTATGTTAGATTTCCTTTGAGCTTTAGTGGAAAAAGGAAAATAATATTTACGGAAACAAATAATAGTAGTCTGCCTACTGAGAATAAAAATAAACAAGGAAACGTTATCTCACTGGTGAAAATGGACACAAAGTATTGATAATTTAATTACCACATCAGGATGAGTAGGCAGAATTGAAAAAGGACTTCTTGTTTTAATTTATTAATAAGCTGATAAGAGACAATCCAAAGCCTCCTTTTGCATCAGAAAATATGCACATCATATAGGCTTAGTTTTCTGTTTTAATAGATTTCATACAATGGTAAGAACTTAACAAATAATTAAAATAAATTCTACACTTACATCGAAACACCTATCGAGTCCTTAAATGACTGGAAAAGAAATGAATAACCTTGAAATCTCAAAAGCACAGAAAACAGTCTCAAATATCCCTTGTGTCGTTTATCGAATTCGAAGAGATGGAATTGTCGGCCAAGTCTTTTGGAATCGGAGGTGGATGATCCATTTCAAACGCCACCAAACTGATGTTGCTTACATTTAATCATAATTCCCAGGGTAACCTAGCACGGTTCACTCAATGTCAGAAGTAAACTCAAATAAAGAGCGCTCGATCAAATGAAAATAAATCAATAAACACTCCCTCCTTAGCAGTTGATTGAGATTGGTGTTAGCTCTCCGGCTATTTTCGGCTGACAACCGCACCGGCCGCAAGCCCGCAGCAACGAACAGTGAGCCAGATTTCCCTCCTTTTTTTTCTATCTATATCCTCTGCTTCTGCTTCGGCTCGCGTTGAAAAAAAAAAAAAAAAGAAACCTATAAAGGGTCTGGAACTCAGAGTGCCCTCAGGGTGTCCAAAAATAACTCGCACCATTCACGGCCAGAACGGTTATCGATCACAGCTGTAGCCCATCACGTTAAGGATTATGTGTCAACAGATGGGGGCGTAACATGCCTGCAGAAATTTCTTTTGACTATCTGTGTGGGGGGACGGACCCTCAGTTGAGGCTGTTTTTATTATAGACTCAATGGGTTGGCATTCCGGATGCTTCAAAGAGGGCTCACATAGTGGAAGGATTAGATTGGGGGAGAGGGGGGAGGGAGAAAGTATTTGACTGGATGGTGGATTGTAAACCCCCAATATTGTAGATGGGTGAGTTTGGGGCCACATCATTTCAGTTTCACCCTGTGCAATGGAGGTCTGTTTGATATGCAAGACATGTTATAAACATCCTAAAGGACGGCTCGTATCAAACAATCAATCAATCCAATAATACTATTCATCGATCGATCAACCGTCTCCTTGATAAAGCTCCCCCCCTCCCCTCCCCCCCCCCCCCCACCCCCTTTTCCCAACAAGGTCATGCAGCGCTTTTTTCATATGCAAAGCACTACATCCGCCAGACAGATCAAATATATATATATATATATATATATATATATATATATATATAGAGAGAGAGAGAGAGAGAGACAGACAGACAGACAGACAGACAGACAGACAGACAGACAGACAGAAACAGATGGGTGAGGGTAGCAGACGCTGAGAGAAATAAAACGAAAAACTCATCCCAACTGGCCTTCCACTAAAGCTGCTTATTTTCTTCCCGAACTTAATTCTTATGATCTTGAACTTCTTCAGCTCTCTCCGATTTCTCCCCTCTGTTCATCTCGAATTTGATAAATCAAAATGACGGTACGGTAGCACCAGTCTATGTGACCTTATTCACAGCTAGTTGTTCCTTTGTCCTCTGTGAGCAAACTATGAAGGAAATCGTCTAATTTTGTACTTTCCCCCATGTGTTTTTAGATCCTTTTAAACGCTTATAAGAAATTTGTGAATTTTCGCATTAAGTACATAAAAGTGCACTGCCTTGCGGGAATTCTTTGCCGCGCAGTTGTTTAAACTTACATGATAATGAATGTTTAAAATAAAAAAAAATCTGTATCTAGGTTTGGATTGTACAGAATTAGTCATCAGTTTTTCATAATATATCTTTCCGCATAGGAGCGAAAACGGTTTTGAGTTACAACCAGATGAACATTTTGAAAACTCGAAACTGTGAAACTTAATATTTCTTTTCGCATTCGTTTTTAATGTTAATAATTTTGCACCCTCTTAACAGTGAGGAAGTGCATTTTACGTTGATGTCATTATTTCGCACGTTTATACTTAATTTTATGTGGAAAAACAATTCACGCTCCATATGCTATATATATATATATATATATATATATATATATATATATATATATATATATATATATATATATATATATATATATATATATATATATATATATATAATATAGATAGATAATAATAATAATAATAATAATGATAATAATAGTAATAATAATAATAATAATAATAATAATAATAATAATAATAATAATAATAATAATAATAATAATAATAATAATAAAAATAATAATAATAATGATAATAATAATAATAATAATGATGATGATGATGATGATGATGACAATAATAATAATAATAATAATAATAATAATAATAATAATAATAATAATAATAATAATAATAATAATAATAATAATAATAATAATAATAATAATGATGATGATGATAATAATAATAATAATAATAATAATAATAATAATAATAATAATAATAATAATAATAATAATAATAATAATAATAATAATAATAATGATGATGATGATGATGATGATGATGATGATGATGATGATGATGACAAAAATAATAATAATAATAATAATAATAATAATAATAATAATAATAATAATAATAATAATAATAATAATAATAATAACAACAACAACAACAACAACAGATTTAAACTGGCTGTAAACGCCTCGAGCTTGATTGTCCACTCTCATGCCAAGTAAACGAATCAGATGACAGCCTAGTTGGCCGTTATTGCACATCAGTTATCGACTCTTGGTATGGATGATTTCTTAGGACTTGTTGTAATAATTACAACAACAGCGCTATACTTGATTTTGTATAAAAGAAAAACAAAAACATAAACAAACAAACAAAGATTGAAAAAACCCAGCTGAAATCAAGAAATAGGCCAGTTCTTTTTGTGAAGCTTATAAAGTGAATCGTTTATTTGTTAAATCTACAGTTGTGTTATCTCTTTTTTTGTCCCGTAGTTATCAAACTGTGTGCCTATTTTCTTTTATAATTATGTATGGATTTCCTCATTTCTAGAATCATTACAAATTAATATTTTTTTAGCAAAATATAGATTAGAGCATGGGTCTTTTTGGAACTTGTATTGTCCAGAGGCACTGACAGAAAATCAGTACCAATGGCCATAGATGTGCGGAGTCAATGCGAAAAAAAAAAAAAATCCACGCTGTTGAAAATATTTAACACTCTATTTATATTTCAAAGTACAGACCAGATGGAGAAAGATGTTTCTAGCGTAACCAGTGATTGTAGGCCTATTGAAGGGAAGAGAATTGTTTGGTAAAATTAATTATATTAGCTATTCTGTGAAAATACTTACACACAGCACGAAAACTGTTTGGTTTCTCTATGGTTCAATTATGAAGATAAACGATGTCTATTCAAAATAAGCAGAGAAGGAGGAAAAAAAAAATTCCCCATGAAATTTGAATAAGATAAACCCACATTCGGTTTCCACAGTGCCATCAAAGCTTAATATACATGCATACACTCGCACCAGGGTCAAGGACACGGGGAAAAGGATACATGCAAAGGGAGGAAGAGATAGATAGATAGATAGATAGATAGATAGAGAGAGAGAGAGAGAGAGAGAGAGAGAGAGAGAGAGAGAGAGAGAGAAATAGAGAGAGACACATTGAGAGATAGAAATAGGCCTATAGATATATGGAGAGAAAGAGAGAGAGAGACAGTGAAAGAGAGAGAGAGAGAGAGAGAGAGAGAGAGAGAGAGAGAGAGAGAGAGAGAGAGAGAGAGAGAGAGAGAGAGAGAGAGAGAGAGAGAGAGAGAGAAAGAGTTCACCTTCCTCCTCTTTCAACTGACGGTTCTACTAACGCAAAGGAATATCTTTCTTAAAAACCTAAAGGGCCACACATAGCTTATGGCCGTGCTTCACGGAAGAAAAACCGCATTGAAAAAAATCCATCGTGAATATGGACTAATAGGACAGTGATGAAAATAGGGGCTAGAAACTCTGGAGTCATGGCAAAGCAAGACTTAAACTAGGTAATCAATGTTGTTATTATCATTATTAAGCTCCTTTTGTCGAGCACTGTCACAAAATGCTAAAATAACGATCAAATATATATATATATAAACAACTCTCGAGCTTTAGCTCTGCCTTTCTGAGTGTACTCACCACCAATAGCGGCTACGCTCCACTTTTTACAGCTACTAACAAGAGTCAGGATCTCGATCTTCTGATGCAGCACAACAACGCAATAGACGTACACGGAATGTCTAGAATAAGCAAGATATGGACTGGAAGACGAATTGTTGTTTTGCCGCACTTTATTGTTTGCAGAACTATAGACACAAAACAGACATAAGCTCGAGCTGGAAGACAAAATTAAAGCATAATAATTCTATATTCAAAGTGAAAACCGTATTGCCCTTTACTATCATTCATAGGTCGTTGACACTGACATGACATTTAACTCAAATTCGAATTAAACCGACCCGTTGAAGACTCATTGAAGACTATTATCTGCTGGGAAATAAGCTAATGTGATCTAGAAATGGCAACTGCGGAAAATGATATCGTTGAATTGGTTTGTAATCGTTTTAGATTGTCCAACGCCCCAAATATTTCTCTCTCTCTCAGTCTCTGTCTCTGTCTGTCTGTCTCTCTCTCTCTTTCTTTCTCTCAATCCCTCTCTCTGACTCTCTGTCGCTCTCTGTCTCTCTCTCTTTCTTTCTCTCAATCCCTCTCTCTGACTCTCTGTCTCTCTCTTCCTTTCTCTCAATTCCTCTCTCTGACTCTCTGTCGCTCTCTGTCTCTCTCTTCCTTTCTCTCAATTCCTCTCTCTGACTCTCTGTCGCTCTCTGTCTCTCTCTTCCTTTCTCTCAATTCCTCTCTCTGACTCTCTGTCGCTCTCTGTCTCTCTCTTCCTTTCTCTCAATTCCTCTCTCTGACTCTCTGTCGCTCTCTGTCTCTCTCTTCCTTTCTCTCAATTCCTCTCTCTGACTCTCTGTCGCTCTCTGTCTCTCTCTTCCTTTCTCTCAATTCCTCTCTCTGACTCTCTGTCGCTCTCTGTCTCTCTCTTCCTTTCTCTCAATTCCTCTCTCTGACTCTCTGTCGCTCTCTGTCTCTCTCTTCCTTTCTCTCAATTCCTCTCTCTGACTCTCTGTCGCTCTCTGTCTCTCTCTTCCTTTCTCTCAATTCCTCTCTCTGACTCTCTGTCGCTCTCTGTCTTCCTTTCTCTCAATTCCTCTCTCTGACTCTCTGTCGCTCTCTGTCTCTCTCTTCCTTTCTCTCAATTCCTCTCTCTGACTCTCTGTCGCTCTCTGTCTCTCTCTTCCTTTCTCTCAATCCCTCTCTCTGACTATCTGTCGCTCTCTGTCTGTCTGTCTGTCTGTCTGTCTCTCTCTGTCTGTCTGTCTGTCTGTCTCTCTCTCTCTCTCTCTCTCTCTCTCTCTCTCTCTCTCTCAGAGTCTTAGACCTATCAGTAAATGTTGTATGACCCACATAGAGTGAAACTTGAGACAATCCTGTCAGAGAGGATACATTTTTCAAATCAAAGTCGGTCTGCTAAAAGAGATAAAAAAAAAAAAAAAACCCACCAAAAAAACCAAAGGCTTAAAAAGCAAAATTATCGACTTATTCAATAATATGAAAGTTGCTAACGAGTGATAGAGTTGGCCTGAATGAGCTCAATATTCTACAATTTCTAGTTCTATAGACCGGTATTCGTGCTCTGAACACAACGCACTACGCTTGTTCTTTTCTTTTCTTTTTTTGTTTGATTAATTATTCTTCGATTTTCTGCGGTATTAAACCTCAAATTTCCTTCTAAGAGGTGTGTATTACTTCACACTGAAGTGACAATAATCTGGGTTGTTGGTGAGATAACTCTTCTTTTTCTCAGATTAACAAAGTACCCGATAAATATGTGTCAGATTACCAGAGAGGAAAAAAAAAAAAAACAAACTCAGTAGAGTTACTACCGAGTATATTTCGTAAGAAGCTGCCCTGACAATGAAAATGAAATGCATGCGTCTTTATTCTGCCCTCTGGTTGAAAATAGTGGAACGTCACTTGAGAAAATTCGAATATGCTGTTTTCATATATTTTAACTCTGGACATGTTTATAATATAATATTAATTTTTAGCCTACGAGCATCAAAATGGACCATGATCACTTTTTAAATGTTTTTTTTTTTTCCCCACGCCTGGAAAATATTGTGTAGGGAAAAAATATTTCTTTGAATTTCAGACCAAATATATAATGAACAAATTTTTTCCTACCCTGATATACGAAATGCTTTCAAGAAGACTGAAACTATCTAAAATTGAAGCAGTTAGGCTATGAGGATTTAGGGCAGTGTTTCTCAACCTTGCTGGAGATACCGAACCCCACCAGTTGCTTGCGGATTCACCGAACCCTTCTGTAGTGAAAAATTATATATATATATATTTTTTTTTCAGTTTCAAGACATACATGTTTCTTACTGGCTCTGCCGAACCCCTAAGATCGACTCACCGAACCCAGGTTAAGAACCACTGATTTAGGGTAAGAAGCGTCTGCTAAAATTTAGCATATTATTTTTTGTTATTTTCCTCCATGATAAAAAAGAACTTACACAGTACATGCATCGTTTACAAATGCCTGAAAATGCATTCTTTTCTTCTTTTTTTTTTTAAACTACCGGTATTTGTACAATTCACTAATAGAAAGGCGGAAGAACAAAAAATGCCGTTAAAAAAAAAAATACTACTCATTAGGGAGACCTATAATTCGTGTACCCTTTTCGCTCGTTTCGGTAACATCCATATGATACTGTACAGATTTTTGATTTATTAACGCCAACAGCAGAAGAATTATTGGTTACGGAACCGATTACATGTATAACTAGGTCATTAGATAAATAATAAAGAAAGCCATTGATATATTTTATATCAGTATTATCTTCTCGCAGCTGGTACTTGAAAATTTACCTGAAAGTGGAAACTCAGATCTTTGGACATCAATATCAATTATAGCTGCCGCTGTTGTAAAAAAAAAAAAAATAGCATTCCTAAGAGTGACGCTCTTCATAACAAGCTCAAGTCTATCGCAATACACAAATAATAATATTGGTTTAAAAAAAAAAAAGTAATACATAATCTTCAGGTTATTAAGCAGGTTTTGGCTTCATAGCTACTATGATAAGCCTAGATCTAAGCCAGCACATTCGTTTTCAAAAGAATAGCAAAGTTTTGAACGAGTTAAATCAGGTTTACACATCTAAACACTGAATAGAAGCAACAACTATTCGAACCTCATATACAGTTCCATGTAAATGGAAAAAATAATCCAGATACCCTACATTACTTTGCTGATGGGTTTCTGTGCAAACTATTACGAAATGAGGCCAAGCGATAAGTGCGAAGCCAAACGTCTGCCCGGGGTAAAAGGGGGGTGGAGGAGAAACATAGGCCTACTGTGTGATCGGCATGGTGGCGGTGCCTGTGGTGTATCTTCAGGCTGATATGTGTGTGTGTGTATGTCGGAAGGGAACTTCGCCGGCGGTGTAAGGGCGTTACAAAAAAAAAAAAAGAAAGAAAAAAGGGTGCTACATGTATAAAGAGAGTAAGTTTGGGGGATAATATTAAAATAATAATAATAATAATAATAATAATAATAATAATAATAATAATAATAATAATAATAATAATAAGAAGAAGAAGAAGAAGAAGAACAACAACAACAACAACAACAACAGCAACAACAATAACAACAACAACAACAACAACAACAACAACAACAACAACCACCACCATCATCATCATCATCATCATTATTATTATTATTATTATTATTATTATTATTATTATTATTATTATTATTATTATTATTATTATTATTATTATTATTATAACCACATGTATCACCAATTATTTTTTTAAGACAAGACTTCATACCAGACAACAAAACAATGATACGATATTTCAAATAAGAAGCTACAAAAAGAAAAGGCAACCCAAAAACATCTATTGTTTCCACTCCCAGACAAAAATCTCAAAATACTGACTGTAATTAATAATGCAAGAATTTCAGTACTCGTTGCCCTAGCTTGTGGGAAAAAAAAAAAAAAAAGGGAGGAGGGGATGTAGAGCTCTCGGCGAACGGGCCTTAAATATACATTGTGAACATAATATTGCCGTCATGGCTGGCTTTACTTTTCGAGTTGGTTTTGATTCCTGTTTCTTGATTTTAGCGCTAAATTTAGTTACATATATTAGCACACGCTAATATAAAAATATTTGGAATGATTGACTTGTTTCTATGATCACTTTGCCGCCGGAATAAAGAACAAAGAGTTATGTTATGCTGTATTGAATAATCTGAAACATTAAGCAAACTTTTGTAGTCAAATTTTGTGCAGCATATTGAAAAGTTATTCAATGATATTTTTCTGTCTCATTCTCTGCCCACCTAGATGCCTTGCTATGATGACGGTGTTAAGCCGTACTTACTACCTAAAGTAAGATCAGTAAAAGATAGACATTTACAAAGGCAGATACACAAACAGGTAAATAGATAGATTGATAGATACAAAGACAGATAGTCCACAACATCAACCTTTTTATTGACGAAAAAGTATTGGGAAAACAAATTCAGGATAAAAAGCTAAGTTTGCTATTTTTCTTAATCCCAGGATCTTTTCTGGTGTGCCCGAAACTCTAAAAAGAGAAACAATGAATCCGGGCAAAATTCGTTTTGTAACATTTTCTTGCGCTAGGTTTTTAACAAGCTTGGATAGGAAGTGTAATGGATAATATAAACAAAATTTGTTTATAGTCGCGACTGAGAAGAATGCGCTTTGAAGTGCTCTACACTAATGAAGCAGAAGCGTTTCAAAGTTGCTTTCGTTAACATATAATTTAAGAACTTTGAATACGGCTTGTCATTCTTAGAGATCTAAATCTGTTTATTTGAACCGATTCACTTGTGATCGAGCGGTTGGAGATCAAACAGCATCTTTAACAGGATGGCACTGACTGACAGAAGTGCCTCAAAACTAATCAAGAGTTTGGATTCTGTAGAACTCACCGAAACAGTTGTCTTGACTCGCACTAGAGCGCCAGATTTAGAGAGTGTGAAGAAACTTAATTGTTGGTGAGATTTGGACAAGTTTTAATTTACATAGAATCTTAATTAAAAAAAAGAGATTTAGTGTTGGAATGAAGCCTAGATTTCGATCATTTGCAAAGTAGAACTAGATCTAGATCTACTAACGCTTAGTTCGTCAAAATCTCTTTATGCTACTGTTTAGAAAGAGATCTGGCCTGAAATGAAATATTGAAAAGGCTCTTACAATTTAAATATAAATCGCATCGTCTAAAGCTTTTGATTTTACACTTGTTAAGTTTGTTTTAATATAATTATTTAGGACCTCTTTCATAATATAGATCAACTCTCTCAAACTTTCATCTATGATAACAGACCATATTGACACAACAAAAGTTTAAAAAAAATAGAAAGACCATACCAAACAGTGTTTTCATGTTATAGCAGTTTATACATATCTCACAGTTCACAAATTATGTAAAATATGTGGTATTATTGCAGTTATTGGCCCAACTCACTCTATGCTTTAAAATTATATTTTTCTTAATGAATTTGATATGCTGAACATATAAGTTTTATTCGTCGCAAATAAATACTTTTCAAGACATAAGCATTTTTGTGTTACTCTAAAATCCCATTAAACAACAGGTTTTGATTTTGTCGGAAAACATTTAATTGTGAAGCTGGCGTGAGTAGCGCCGATATCTGCCAATTTACCAAATATGTTAGGCCTACTCAAAACTATTTGTATTACAACCAATGGGCATAGAATTTTCAAATATTTGCCTTTTCACATGCGATACTAGAAGAATATCCATGAAGCTATGGATCTAGCGAATTCTTTCATTAAAGCATGTACTCATTTTATACCTTTTAAGGAAAAATAAAATTAGGAGCTGCTAACATTCTTGTGGTAAATGCCATATTTGTTTTCAGAAGATTGTTTTACTCTGTTAATTTTTGGATTTTCTATTCAGGGCTTCCAATATTGGTGATGTCAGTGTTGTACGACGCATGCCAGCACTGGAGGTCTGCAGTCTCAGCATCAATAAAATCACGAGCCTCAGAGATTTTGCACATTGTCACAATCTCAAGGTTAAAAATATCCTCCTTTCGAATGATATGTATGTTGATTCAAATGATCACCAAGGAAAGGGTTACAATTGTTGTGTGTGTCTTTTTTTATGTCTTTGCAAATTTACAATAGTGTGAACTAGAATTCTAGGAAAATTATGATAGATATTATAAAAATTTTTTTATACATGGAAATCCAGCTTGAACATCGGTACTGTAATCATAAAAATTGTATATATTTATTGCTGTAATTAATTTAAAATAAATCTCATCTAAAGGATACTAAGAGTGATCTTTGTCTGAAGAAATTTCTTTACTTCGGGTACAAACCTTTTATTTGTTGAATTATATTTATAACACAGATAAAAAAGCCAACACATTATGACCTGTTTTTATGTTCACATACAGGAATTATATGTTCGTACCAACAAAATTGAGCGACTAGGGGATATCCATTACCTGAAACATTTACGCAAGCTGCGATCGTTGTGGCTGTCAGAAAACCCCTGTGCTGGTGAACCAAACTACAGAATGACAGTACTCAGGACTCTGCCAAATCTACGCAAGTTGGATAACATCGGTAAATTTGGATGTGTGGCGATCTGAAAAGATGACACAATTGTTAAATTAAAGAAAAAAATATTTTCTCTTCAACCATAACTTATATCTTCTGAAAAATGCAAAAGCCTATATATCTAGTCAAGAGGATTTGTGAAGCATTAATATCTCAACTCTATAGTGTGCCTGGCTTGAATTTGAGGCAGAGCACAGGAGAAAAGCTGATTATGTTTTTTTGTTACTAATGCTGTGAAATAAAAATGGGCAAAACATTTTATAAATCATGTTCTGATAATTTCTTAAATGAGTCCTGGATGTCTTAGGAGAACCGGAGGCAGATAATAAATAAATTTGACAAATCATTATAATAGTTCTGAACTACTTACATGAAAGAATGAAGAGGGATTCTGCAGAGAGAAATTTTTTATATTTGAAAAAAAAAAAAAAGGAATTTGAGATATCAAAAATAGACAAAAATTGATTTATTGACATTAATGCTTGAGGGTTTTTTTTTTTTGAAAAGTGCTCAAAATATTATTTTCTTGGGGTCTTTTAAGGGACAGAAACTTCCAAAATGGGAATTACTTTTCAGATCTACAGTAAGGTTGTTGTGACCGTGGCATAGTCTAAAAAAATTACAAGTAATGAGATTTTTTATGCCAATGCTATGGAAGCTTAACAGCCTATACAGCATGACAATAACAGGTCCTAGACTATGTGCAGAAGGTAAACACTTGCAAGTTTGAGGTTTCTCTTTGGATATAAGCACGTGTTTCTAACAGTTATGAAATATTAAACTTAATTTTCTGAAGTCTAGACAATACATTCATTAAGGACATCTTTTAAATTGAATAATAAAAATTGTTTTATAGAGATTAACTAGATTTCAGTCCATAGTAGTTATACTTTGATATTATCACATGATTTTTAGCAGAATCTAAGATTTGTGAACTGTTTCCAGTTAATTTGCGATGAAGATCAGATATGTCTACACTGAAAAGAAGTCCAGAGAGCAAAAAGAAAAGCTGAAAACAAGTCCGCAATATACTTTTTGACAGACTGCGCAATATGGAATTCCACCCCTTTGCCAAGCTATACTCATTTGACGAATTGGTGAATTCAAAGAATCTGAGTTAGATATTATTTTGCTGCTCTGTATTTTTCTTTCTAAGTCAAGCCTAGATGTGTCAAAGGTGTTTTTGTTTCCTTTCTAAGTCAAGCTTAGATGTGTCTAAGGCGTTTTTTTTCTCCCAAAACCAGCTGTCACAGAAGATGAGGTGCAACAAGCAGAAACAAATGGAGACCAGATACCAGTCCCTGAGGATTTCTCCTCTTCAAGTATTTTTAAAATAGATGCCTTCAATCAGAGCAGCAGCAAACCATCAACAAGTCCCCCAGACTCTGCAAGGAGTGTGGACTCAACAAGAAGCACTGCCGATTCACTTGCCTCAAATGTTGGAATATCCGTAGAGAACAGTGTTGGAGATTCTGTTAGTGTTGATGAGTCAAACAGCCGCTGGGCTCTGCCAAGACGCAAAAGGCAGCAGAGGAAAAGACAGGAGATGCTGAGAAGCAGTGGAGGAGAGGAAGGAGGAGGGAGTGCTCGTAGCGGAGAAGACAGTAGCGGTGCTGGAGAAGGAAAGAGAAGTGGCCAGGTCAGCGGCAGTTCAGACTCTCATCCAGAGGAGGATAGTGATGTTAATTATAATTGCAAGAGTAACAGTGAAGATGAAGTTCAAAAGAGTACCAGGGATACAGCAATCAATCTGGATAATGAAGAAGGTGCTTTAGAGAACAGGGATTCAAATATCAGAGGTGCTAGTGCTTCTCCAGTGAGGGATTCTGTCTCTAGTGAAAACAACAAAATTGACGAAGAACTCAGGATTGGTCACACAGTGGATGAGCAGTGCTCACACAAAGAAAATGATCAGAAAGTTTCTCCCACTGACGATATATCAGCCCGAGCTGTTGAAGTGACTGCTTCAAATCAGCTCAATAGCCACCCTAAGTTTCCTTCCGTGCCAGAACGGATAGGCAGCATCAACGTGTTACGCATCAGCAATTTAGAGGAGACGGTTCTTAGTGAAAATCCTCTGTCCAACAATAACACTCTGATACCCTGCAGTGAAGCTCAAAGTGGAGAGGATGATAGTAATATCAACAACAACAGCAACAATAACGAAAACATTGAAGGGAAGCAGAATCAAGATATAAATTTGAATGAGGTGAATGAAGACAAACCTTCCATCACTCCACATCTCAGTTCAGCCGAAACTTCACAGCCCAGCCCTATCAAGCAGAGGAAACATTCACTCTTAGACCAAATCCGCCTCGACGATTCTCTGGATGTGTTAGATTCTGCTGCGGAGGAAAACAGCTCGGCAAAACAGGATAGAGCAGCATCGGTTGACCCAGAACATTTAGAGATTGAAATTGATCAGACAAAGGTTTCATCAGCAGAAGATCTGGGTCGAGAGACAAATAAGGAGGAACCCAGACCAGATGCAGATGTAACGCCTAATATTGTTGACCTTACAATATCTAAGAATTCTAGACAGAAACCTCCAGTTTCTATCAAGCCAAAGCCTGCTCAGGTTAACTTGGCGGAACTCAAGTAAGAGGTTTTTTTTTTAATGGCAACTCCTGCTCCTTTTGATTTTATTTTTAAAGAATGCTCAAGTAACTAATATATGAAAACCATTATGAACATCTTTTCAGTTTTGGCCTTGGGAGAATGTATATTGTATATTTTAAGTATCCAAAATATTTGAACATTTCCCTAATGTGAGTCTCTGTTTAAGAAAAATCAGAGCTGTAAAACCTCCTCTGACAGGCTTTTAAACAAAATTGACTCTCAAAAAGAACAGACGTTTCTTCCTTTATTGCTTCCCAAAAGAGTCGCTCATAATAATTTGATTTTGGATTATCATCTAACATGCAATGAAAATTCCATTGTCTCTCCTCCCCCTGCCACCTCTTGCCTTTTTTTTACTTTCCAAAAGTTATTCACTAATTTATCTATATTTGGCATGTAGTGGAATAAATATTATATCTATTTATAAAGAAGAATTGTTACAAAAAATACATTATTTTAAAGTCCAATTTTTTAAAGCATGCACAGTTTTTAGTTGAACGCCATTTAGAATTTACTATTTTTCTCCAGTCGTATGAGAGTTGAGCTTGGTTTAAAGCCTATGAACAACACGAGAAGTTCAACTCTGCCTGCCAACCCTGAGGTCTCAGAGGCAAAGGTTGGTAACATCAAAATTGGACAACATATTCTTGGCACAATTTCAACTTCAAGAAGTGGTCATGCATTGTCTGAACCAAAAACTGGCGGAAGATAAGACTAACATTTGTTTATCACTACAGCCTTTAATTCATCTCATTCATCTAAAAATTTTTACCAGTCATCAATTATACAGCTCTTCCAGTTTTCTGCATTATTGCGGATTTCCGTGGTTATAATTTTTTTCCCTGATCTGTATCAGAGTAATTGTGAGAGTAAAACAGCTCTTGGCCTACATGTTGCTGGATTGCAAAATTGACTATTGGTGTATTGTGCTTTTGAATTTTTCGTAATTTTACCTCCCATATAACATTTAGGGTTTGAATTAAAGATTAAAGTGAATTGTCTCTAAATGCTCAAAAATTGGGCCATTTGCAGCCTAATTTTCAAAATTTTTGCAGGAGAGGGGCACGGGCTTGTGCCCAGATCCCCCTAAGATGACTACTGGCCCCCCCTATCCACCAAAAAATCTTGCTTCGCTTTTCATAATTTCTCACTGGAAGCACTAATTGTATCAAAGTCTTGATTAAATTCCTGTAGATGTTGAAAGAATGAGTTTGTCTCTATTTTGGAGATGGTATTTCAACCCAATTTTATTCTGTGTTACTTCAAAAAATTACACATACACTTATCTGCATCATAAAATAGTCCCTCAAGCATTGTAAAAATTAAATCAATTGCATTGTTTACAAAACGTTTTACGGAAAAGTTGATGATGTAAGACAGACTGCAAATCATATTCTGACTTTGTCTCAAAGAGATTTGATACTGTTGAGATAGTACGTTATTAATATGCTGAAATTGACAGCCTATTAGTTTCCTTGCTCTCTTGCTTCATATTTTTTTACCAATCCCAAATCAATAGTCTGTATGAACATTATTGTCTCTTCTCATACTAGTCACCTTGTGTAGTGTAAGTCATAAGCTTTTAAAACTTTGTCTGCATTGAAAAGCACAGACACCTAAGTAAAGGTGTAATAGAGCCAGCGGCAAAACGATACATAGGCTGTGAATTGTTTCAATTCATTTTTTATAAGCTTTAAGGTCAATGAACACAATATCAAGCTACTGAGTTTTACTATTTCACTTAGGCAAAAGTTCCTTTTGGTTGCTGTTATCTGTAAGGTATGATGTTGAGGTCTGTTCTTGGTTTTTCTGGTACATGCTGGTTGATATGGAAGTTCCTAGAATTTGTGTGTGTCTGTGCTAGTTTAAACAAAGTGTTTTGCATGTTTAAAAAATTTTGTCTTAAATTTTTCTTTCTTGGAAGTAGGCACATAACTTTATAATTACGGGACAAAAAAGAAATAACAAAACTTTCATCAATTCAACATATAAACGTATAAAAATATAAACGGACAGCACGATTCTGTAATAATATTGACGAAGCTTACAAAGTGAAATGTTTATAGGTTGGATTGATAATAGTTTTGCTATTTCTTTTTTGACCTGTGTGCCTATTTCCTTTTAGACCTTGTATTATACTATTTATAGACACACCCGCATCCTTTTGGATCCTTTATAATAACCAATTTATCCTCCAAGGGTTGTATTTTTGCTTTCTATTCAGATTTACAACTGCTTGTAGAATCTAATACATTAACTCACCACTGGATATAATTAGTTTGGGTCTCAAGAGTTTACGTCTCCCTAACTTAAAGAGAGATGGATAGAAAACCGAGATGAAATCTAAGTGGATCGGCTATGTTAAAACAATCACAAAAACACACAAGAAAATAAGGAAAGAAAAGAATAAGGGGATTAAATTCAGATTAAGCTTGATTCAAATTGCATGCTTATGCATCAAGGGAATTAGTGGGTGTTGAAATGTTTCATAGTGTGGAATATGGCCATTTGGTAATCACAGTTGCAAATTTCCTTTTCTTATTCATGTAAATATTGGTTTTGCCATAGTTTTTTAATATATTTATTATGTCAAACCCAGCTTTTTTTATGAGACAGGCTAATTCCAATTGTTTTGCTATTGTGTATTGAAGCAAATTTTATCGTACATATCTTTGCACATTAAGCATATCGGCTTCCTCCTTTTTTTTTATTAATATGGAAAGTTTGTAAAATCCTGAGTGTAAAGTTACTAAACTGTAATGCAAGTATCATAGAATGTCTCACAAATATTCTAAAATTTTGGTACGTTGTCTACTACAACTGAATATCTTTGTTTTTTCCCCCCTCCAGAGCTCCAATGTCTTGACAGCTGTGTTGTGTTTACTGAAGGAACTGGACAAGGACAGTCTGGATATTGTGGGAGCAGCCGTGAAGGCCAAACTGAAGGCCTTGGAATAAGGCAGAGATCAAGGCTGAAGCTGATGCTTTGGAATAAGGCAGAGATCAAGGCTGAAGCTAAGGCTTTGGAATAAGGCAGAGATCAAGGCTGAAGCTAAGGCTTTGGAATAAGGCAGAGATCAAGGCTGTAGCTAAGGCCTTGGAATAAGGCAAAGATCAAGGCTGAAGCTGATGCTTTGGAAGAGAACAGAGCTTAAGGTCAGAGATAAGGATTTGAAACAAGACACAATTCTACGCTTAAATGAAGAATTTAGTATAAGGGAGAATTCAAGGCTAAATTTAGGACATTTGGAGTTGGAAGGTCAAAGTTGAGACCTTAGAGTTGGAATAAGCCACAGGTCAAGGCTAAAATATTGGCTTTAGGTCAAGGTTCGAGATGAAGCCTTGTAATAGGGCAGAAGTACTCATCCCAAAATCAAACAAAATTGTGTGTTTGAGCAAGCAAATCTACTTAAAATTATGGCCCTTTATTTTTATCTCTTTTAAAAAGAATCTGATTAAGCAACTAAATCATCTTAATGAGCAATACACATACCAAAAAGCTGTCAGATATTTCATATGAATTTTTCATGTTTAATCTGCTGTCTATGATTGTTGTTTTTTTTTTTTTGTCAATGCCCTGAGAGTTTTTTAGATTTCTTTGCCAATGATTACCCGAGTCTGCATGCATTTTGCTAGAAGAAAATTGTTTCTATCTCATGTTTTACTTAGTACGTGGAATCTTGTATGGAAGAGATATTTTAATTAAACTTCAGTAAAGGTTGTGATTACAAGTATGGATTTTTCTGCTATGTATATTGGTCACGAGCTTTGTGCAATTTCAACAAATTTTTTTCTTATTCAGATAAAGAAAAATTCATATGGTTTTAACGTATTCTTTATGGCAGTTTTTATGTCTCCTGAACTTTTGAAGAAATTTACACAAAGAAAATTGTTTACTATTTAAGTTTTCTTTACTTCATTTATTCACATTAGCTTATTTTTATTCACAACATGACTTTGTGAGAGACAAGCTTCTCTGATTGTTGTCTAGTTGTATTTATAAAGTAAACTCGACGCTTTAACAAGGAAAAACAAGTCAGATTGTTTACTTGTTTCAATTTTCTCAGTAACCCTATCATATTTTTATAGAAGCAGGAAGAAAAGTAAATGCCCATTTTTTTTTGTATGATATTTAACTTTGTATCGTTCAAAAACTTCTAATTTTTAAGATTCTCCAAGAGACTGAGAGGGTATTCAGCATAATTGGGGACTTATATAGAAGGAAAGACTTTTCATTATGCTTGCCAATAATTTTAATGTTTTCTCCAAGGTATGTTGAGTCTAGAAATAGAAAAAAAGTGTTCCAATTTTGATTTTTGCATTTATTGGGTGAAATTTGGTGGGAAAGTATCAAATCAAGAGAGTTGGTTTCATTTTTATTGTGGATGAAGTTATTGTTACAGTTAACATCATACTCCACTAAGTTTTAGAAACTATATTTCCTTTAATGTTTTCATGTTTTGACAGACCACGATTTAAATAGATTTTGGTTGAAAACTATAAGCTGCTTAGCTTAGAGCTGTTAATTGATCATGGCTCTAGATAAAACACATTTTCTATTAGCCCTCTGCCTCCTCTTTGGCTGAGGTGTTTTGCAGAGTGTATATCATCGTTTCCATCTGAAAATAACAACAAAAAAAAGGTACGTAAAGCAAATAGATGAGGTTTTTTCAAGAATGGAAATCAATGCTTTTTTTTTTTGTTTGAGTGGCAGTGGCTTCTTCTCATTTCTGTAAAATTTTTAATGGAATTGTATGAAGCATTTAATAAAACTGTGTGGATGAAGCTTTCTAGTAATGGGGATAGAATAGGAGGTGAGGAATAAAGTCAGACATATCTTGCCAAAACTGTATCGTAAAGTGTATATGTGAAATGTCTGTTTAATCTCAGTACTTGGTCAGTATTCATCTTGTGGCACTGACAGCATTTTAAGTTAGGCGACTGAATATTGCGAGTGATCCTGCAAAATTTTAAAAGCAAATTGATAAAGGGAGACATCCCTCCCTCCACTTTTTATCATATATCCCAATTTGACTTTCCTTAGTTCAGTATGTATATACATATATTTTGATCAAATTCTCAGGGTGTGCACTATATAAAAAGTATTCAGAAACCTATGAATGCTGAACTTGTAAAATTTTTTTTTACCTCGTGATCAGTCCAGTGAGCTCAATGCCATTAGATTTCTCAAACAGTAACCTTAGATTTAGGTTGAATTTTATGACCATTTTAAAGGATATTGAAGTATTTACTTCAGCAAGAAATTGAAAATATTTGAATTTTAAACGTTAAAACAAGTAGAAAGTGTATAAAATCTCTATCTTTAGTATCTACCACTTAATGACTTTGCCTAAACGAAGGGGCCATTTATTGTAACTATAGAGTATATATATTTGTTTTTAGAAACCTAATTTGTAATTTTAAAGCTTATATGGAATTCTTTTATAAATTTTTGAAGGGCTAATTAAGTCAGCCTGTTGGTTTTCTAAAGTAATTGCCGTCCAATTTATATGATCATGATTGAAATTGTATAGTTTTTACTTTTAATAAAAGACATCATTCCAACATTATTGCTATTTATGCATTTCAATGATAATCCTACATGTATGTTGCTTTTAGTTTTATATTCTAGTAACTGGCAGAATTGGTGCAGCCGATTATTTACAATCTTTTCTTCTATCTCTGCAAAAAATGTTCGCAGCAATTTATTGCAAATTTGTCTTTTAAGGAATTTTTAATTGAAAAATGACATTTTACCTTGATTTCCATTTTGTTTCCTTACTTACTTAAAACGAAAAGCTAGGCCTTGGACGAAGCTAAAGCCAAGGAAAATTAGCTAATTAAACTATGGCATAAGTTATGTGGAAGCTCTTTTGTATGCGAGGAATAATACTACCACTAGGACTACCAACCAGACTGATTGCCACTGAGAAAAAATTATTGATCTACGTACATGTACTGTTGCTGTTTAAACTTGTAGAGGAGTGCTTGCCTTTGAATTTTTCTCAGCCAAACTAGGAAACGCAAAAGACTATTGGTTTCAAACAGAATAGCAATTTACTTGCTTGTTCAGGATAAAAATATAAACACAGTAAATATGGCCTTATCCCGGTATAAGATAAAATTATGCACCAATCTGCACAACTGTTGTCCATGGACTTTTTGTCTTTTTTTTTAATGCACAATTCATATTTTTCCCAATTTTTTACTTGCAGTACTGCCATTTTTTTTTTCATTAACCTTTTTGAGGTGTTATTCACTTTAAAAAAAATTGATACAATTACAAACAGATAGTCTACCAATACAAAAAACCTCCCTGCTCCCTGCAAAGTTTTTGTTAATTATTTTGCTCTTATTGACAATTTTTGAGGTTTTCATATGCAAACTTCTGCAGGGACAGTTTCTTTAACCGAAATACAACAAAAAACAAAAATTAAAAGTGAAGGAACATTTGGGATCTTTGATTTGTTTATCCCAAAAGCAGAGAAAAATGGCTAGTTACGACAAACAGATTTTTTGTTTTTCTTCTTCATTAATACCTTTCAATCTTAAAAAAAGGGTACTGAAAATTGTCATAGATATCTACATTAGAAAATATTTGTAAGGTTGAATGAAGAAAAAAAAAGTGTTGCTGCATCTTGAAATGTCTATAACAAAAAGATATGTCACAATTCAAATAACTTTATATTGTTAGGTTTTTTTTTCTCCTCTCTTGTCAAACACCTTTCTTTTAGGATCTCAAATATACAATAATAAGACAGAAAAATGTTGAATATCTTGTATGCCATAGATGATTCTGTCTTGGTTTTTTTTTTTTCTATCATAAAAATTTAGTAAGAAAAGACAATTTTTATCACCATTATTCAATGCTTCTCTAGGGTAAGGAGGAACTGATAAGGCGGAGTCCCCTACTCAGTAAATCATTATGGAATATTGTGACATCTGATCACAAGCCTGGAGCACTCCCAAGTGATCACCCAAACTCTTCACTCTTAGTTACAGGTGAACATCTTCAAGTTGGATTGATCCCTTCTCCTACACAAGTCCAGTCTACCAAATGGTAATTCCAAGGCTTCTTCCAACTTGCGCTCGATAAAAAAAATAAGCAGCACACCAGCCTCCAGGAATTTAAAAAAAAAAAGCAATGACATACTCACCATATAAAAACTAAAAACTCCAGAGGTTAACCTTTCATTTATTTTTATTCATGGAAATGGCATATGCACGCAAGACAGTATTGGTTCTATGTAAGTTGAACTAGAGTGAGATAAAATCAGAAAAAACTAGATTCAAACAAAGAATTTGATGTGAAGAGGGAGAGCGAGAGCAGAAACATTAACATGAGTTGGACAATTTTAAATAAAATATCATGATGGAAATTAAATGCACTACCTACTAACAGAAACTGGAGTAAATTCTTAATAGTTTCAACCAAGTGACACACATTTATGCTCATATTCTCTCTTTAAGGCCTAGTGTATACCGATTTCAGTAAATTGATGACATCTGTAAAGATATGATTCTGATTATTCAAACCAGGAATATTGTATACCAACTTAGATAATAACTTCATTTTTTTTTACCCTGTGATAAGTTATGACACTTACACCTTTGATAATCTGATTGTAAATCTTAGTGTGCAAAAAAAAAAATAAAAGAATGAAGACAAAAACTTGGGTGTATCACAATCCAATATAAATACCTCCCCCCCCTCCCTCCAAATTCAAACCAGAGACTACATGAAAATTCATGCACCTGAGAATTACATTCCCAAGAAGAGCTTGTTCAACGGTCATAAAAGATAAAAGATGGTGTAAAAAAAATTTAAACAGAATAACATCAATGTAAGAGTCTTTAGAAAGGATAAAAGAGTCCACAAACAGTTGTGCATCCAGTCCATTCATTAGACTCCAATGAGGACCTTTTGTGATAGACATAAAATCCTTGCAAAGCAGCCAACAAGACGATCAAAAATTGAGGGAAGCTTGGACTTCAGGATAGAGTCGAAAAAATCCCTGAAAGTGAAAAAAAAAAAAAGTTCAATCTGTTTCTGTTTTTCTTCCTTTTTTTTTGTTTGTTCAATAAACAGAGAACCACATTGCTTTCTGTTTTTTTAGGTATTTTCATCACCAAAAAAAAATATTAATGATGGCTTAACTCAACTGGTTCTATTAGCCAGACTTTGATCGAACTGAAGTTAAAGAAATACATATTTGATAACATTAATAGACTTGCATAATCTATAATTCACTTTATTTATCTCAAAATTCCTTTTTTGTATCGAGTTTAGAATAATTAAGTCTAAGCATTGGATAGGGATAACATACCCAACTTGATTGTCATGTCTCTAATTAAGGAAAAAAATAAAATAATTATGCGGAACAATTTCAATTGGTGATTTGACCACTAAAATCAGGCAATTGCACTCTGTACAAAGGCAAGGAAGCCAAAATTCATCTGCTACGTAGAAATGAAAAACAGAAAATGCCATGTCAATTTTGAAAATTTTCTTACGTCAAAGAGTCTGATAGCATATTCGACATCGGTGGTCGACCCCATCTCTCTGATGCTGTGCATAGCAAGCTGTGGTGCGCCCAGATCAATGGTCTGCATGCCCAGCTTGGCAGACATGATTGGCCCGATAGTGGAGCCACATGGGGAGTCGTTCCGGACCACAAAGTCCTGGAATTTTGATTTACTCGACAGTTATAAAACTCTAATGGTAAGGCAGCAAGAAAAGGTATAGAGCAGTGTCCTGTACTGTAATATATATCAATGTCTGAACAAGTTATTGATCATTCAAATTTTCCTGATTTATGAAACTTCCAAATTAAAAAAAAATTGTAATCCTTTTGGTATAAAATAAAGTACAAGAAATGATTTCAGTATAAAAGTAGACAAAAAAAAAAGAGGAGGAAGGGTGATGATGGCACACATCACATGAAATTGTAATATTTGACAAGAAGTCTTACCTGCAGAGGCACCTTCACTATCTCAGCGATCTGACGCAGTATGGTCGTTGTGATACTAGTTGTAGCATATCTCTGATTTGCATTGAACTTTATCACAATGCCCTAGAGAGACGGAGAGAGAAGAATACAGGATTGTTTAGACAATACGGAAAATAAAGATTAAGAAATTAAACAGTCTGAATCTATTATTTGTTCAGTTACGGATCAAAAGATAGCATTGTTTTAAGCACAAAATACATATCAAACAGGGAATGAATTTCGGATAGTTTAACTTGATTCCTTTTTGTACTAAAACAAATATTTGACACGCAATGAAATTACAATTCTTCCATTTACAAACCTCAGTACACCATGGTTCATGTTGTCCTGTTTAAACTTACCAATCTAAAATGTAAAAACAAAGACTCACATACTTTTTGCAAACTGATGAATATGGGTGTGCAGATTTACTAAGGGATACATTTTTCTTGAATTGGTCGCCAAAGCAATCAAGGAAAAAAAAATTACACTTAGAGATTATGGCTCTCTGTCAAGTCACGGTTGCAAGTGGTGAGATGGTGTTATCTCAGTCTTGGTTCAAATCCAGAAATTACTCTTTGACAGTCCTGCAATCCACTGATAAAAATGTAGGGCTCAGGTAAAATTTAAGAGATTTAAGCACATTGTTCTAAATACATGTACTTTACAGTTACAGTGACAAACACCAGTACAATGTCGACCAAGTACTAACCTTGTGGAATTCAGGCTGATGGTTGCTTTCATGTTTTTCCCTTAAAGAGTAATGAAAAAAAAAATCCAGTTGTAGCAAAGTTTATTATCTAAGAAATGATCAAAAGATGTAATTGATAAGGAGTCGAAAGTATTCACCAAAGTCGAGAACGCAATAACGGATAAAAGAATGCATAAGTTTGTCAAAGGAGTAAAGTGATATCTGTTTGGATTTATTTTCTGTAGTCTACATCAAAATATCAAGTTGTCTTTATTATATTATAAAAACAACTCAGTTTAAATGCTTTTCCTGAACAGTTCAAACTGTGAAACTAATTTTGAGATAATCTTATTATTTGCTGATAATTATTCTAAAAAACACATTTGGTTGATTGATCAATGTGTTTGGTGAAAGATTTATCCACACCATGATTCTCCAGGTCTATTTATACCATCAAACAATGCACATAACAAACATTGAGTTTCAATTCAAACCTTGCAATAATCTATTGACAGTCAAAATGAGATCCAACAGCAAGAAATTTCAATCAAATCAAAAAAAGACATTTAACATGAAAAAATGCTCCGTGAAATTTTGATTTAATCGTTTTGATGGATAACCTGGACACTTCAATCATTCAAAAGAAAAAAAAATTCAACTTACGCGTAGTTAGGGTGGCAGGCATGGGCCATATCTGCACTGATCATGTAGGATTTTGCAATGGCTTCTTCAAACGCTGTGAGATTGTCCTTACTGGCACTAACTCTGCGCATAACCAACTCCTGGAAGGTTGACCCCGCCCCCTGCGCACTCTGAGAGCCGACCTGTGCAGGTTGATTTGATAGTGATAGTTGTGGTTTTCATTGCAATTGAAATATTTTTGTAGTAGGATAAATATGTAACTTGTAAGGAAATAAGATTTCATTACCAATTTTGTCATGCACTGTTTAGTGATGAGATCATATTTTTAAAATCACTTTAGCATCTCTCATATTAAACTTTGTAGCCCTACTAAGCAAAGGGTGCTACAGAGTCCTTGTGTCCTGCTTAAAATTTAGGTTTTTTTAAATGGCTTTACGAACTAATAAATTTCATAGCTTGTAAATAAATCGGAGGTCTTGAACATTTTTTTTTTGTAGTTACTTGTTCCGAGGAAAAGAAATGTAATGTTTAATCTAGTTTATCTAAAACCCTTTCTAGCAGACCAAACAAGCCCTTCCTGAGTCAAAGTTAAGTTCTGAGGGTGATAGCTCTATTTTGATTTGATATTAAGAGAACTTTTATAACCCTCAAAACAAGTCCTTACAGTTAGAACTCGTCTAAAGGTTTGCTATTCGACCCATAGCTCCTTAAAAAAAATGTTCATACTTCTTCATTGTCAAACAGACTGATCATTCTAATGTTGGGGTCCGTCTCCAGACTTCCATCTGTTAAAGAATCCAGTAGACCCTGAAATTCAATAGAAAGACATATTAAGCAACCCAGATTCAATAACTAAGAGGTTTTTAACAAATAAAGAAAATGGAAACGGAAAAACGAGTTTTCAAAGCAAAATTTTCTTACTTTCAGAATGAACAATAGGGCATATCTGTTCCTTGAAGAGATTTTTCTAAAGAAGATGTGAGCAAGAATAAAATTAAAAAAAAAAACCAACAGAGTTATTGAAAGCCATAAAAAAAAAAGAAGAAAAAGAAGACTAAGACACATTCAAACAGAATTCATTACACACCTCTCTCAATCTATGAAAGTTTCAACCACAAATGAACCAATCCATGTGAGTCCAATGTTGCAAATTTTACTTTAAGAATTAAAAATCATGACATTTGAAAAAAAGGACATTTTCATCACTCCTAATTGTGACAAAAAAAAGGTACTGGATATCAAAGATTTGGGTTATTTAATGTTATTTTACCATTGAAAAACAAAGAGAAACGCAATATTTTAAATATCAACATCCTTGTATGTGAAAATAGCAATATCTGACTTATTTGAATTAGGTACAAGATATAATAATGTGTATGTATTGTCTGTTTGGGAGCCATGAAGCAAACAGATACAAACTGCGAAAGGTGAAACTAAGTAGCAGTAATGAATAGAAATTCATGAAATGTTTGCTCTCATTAAAAACAAAACAAAAACATTGTTTGCACATCTTGCCTGTGCTGCTGTGTAAGCATTGAACAAGTTATCCAACCTCGGGGAGAGGACAAATTCATTGCAGGCTCCACCAACAACCTGAAATAGAAATGTTGTTAAAACCTTTTGCTTTCTTGAGCTTAAATTTTTCTTAACTTCGAGATTTGTCAGAAATCTTGGAGGATGTAACGAAAAATACAGAGGATTTCATAAACAGAAACAGAGGCCAGCAAATTCAAATACTGCATGATTTTCCTTGAATATCAGATGCTAATTTTTTTTACTACCGTAGTTATTATATGTTATCTAAAATGGTACCCCCAACAGGTTTTTTTTGGGTGGAATAACACTATTTTCACATTTCACAAACTCATTTTTCTTATTGTGAGCTTTGCACAAAACATACTAGGCATAGTTGATTGTATTAAAAGAAAGGGTAACCTAGAATTAAACTCTAAAGGAATTATCATCTAATATCTAAAAATTTATCAATCAAAACAGCCAAAAAATGAGTTAGGCATTTATGAATGAGCAAAATGATATGTTTCATAATGAACTTAAAAATTCTGATGGCCTTGTGAATTTTCTGTCTTGGTTCTCTGTTAAGTTATACATCTTCTAGGATTTGCAGAGAATTCTTATTCAAAGAAACCAGCCTTCCTTCAAGTCAAGAATGAGATCAGATGGATCTAACCCCATCAATAATTTTCTTGTTACGAATCAAAACATATATAAGAACAAAGAGAGTCAATACACCTAGGATCAATGGATTGATTCTGGCCTCAGTATAATCAACAACTTACTGTTAGCTGACAGCATAATGAACCCCTTACAAGTACAACTAACAAGCAGTATAACAAAGAACTTACTGCTGGCTGTGTGTCTGCTAAGCAGAGCTCAAAGTCCATCATCTGCTCTGGCTGGATGTTCATTTCATCACACAACAGACGCACCAGGGTCGGAGGATGCTTAGACGCCTGGTGAACCAAAGTCATAAAGGTGAGAGGGTTGATTCATGGGATTTAAACAGAATTAGAAAGTTGTGAAATCAAGGCTTAATCAAATGCAGGATTTGAAGTGATTGAGGAAATGATTAAAAAATTGACACCAGCTACAAGTGCTTTATGTAACAGAAAATTACATTTTAAGAAAGAAATTTAGGGCCAACGTGTAAACTTTATTAATTAGAACAACATTTATTTAAAAAAATGTACATGTTTTTTTTTTTTAAAACACTACTCTCCATTAGCCAAATATTGACAAATTACCATTGCAACAAAGAGAATCTACACATATATTTGCGTCTCATTTGAATGCTGAAAAGATCAATTCCATTCATCCTGGAGTGAAAGAACACTTTTTTTAATTAATCATGATAATACTACTGTAAGTGGAACAAATTAACCAAGATAAATCTTTCAAAAACAAGAAAAAGAAGTCACAGGGAGAAAGGGTAAAAAGCAGAAGGATAGAAAGAGAAGACACTTTTCTGTTCACCTGTGACGCTGGTTCTCCCTTGGGTGTGTCTTTCTCGGCAGTGTCTCCAGTCAACTCTGCCTGGGCCACAGTACACAAGATCGGGCATCTGGCATGAAACAGAACACAAATCTTTAACACCAGGTTTCGCTGTCAATTAACACCTGGTTTCGCTGTCAATTATAATAACTATTTAGTTTCCAACAGGTTTGCGTTTCTTAAACTAGGATTTTATTCAGAAGTTTTCTTTTAACACAGTATGTTTGACCTCATCGAAAGCCAAAATTGTGAAGAACTGTGATTTAAAGGGTTTGTTCTGGAGAATGATGTAGCTCATGTGCTCGAAGGTTATCAAAGATACAAGACATACGTTAACAAACAACCGCAACTGTAGGATCTCAAAATCATTTGAGAACAAGAAATTCTTACAAACTACATAGCGCTGTAAACTTGAGATTCTTAAAGCAGGTGATTTTGAGTTTCTCTTTAAACTCCTGCATTAACATATGAATGGTTTAGGACTATCAACGAATTCATAAATCATGGCCTTCTTTGGAATGAATAATCCATGAAGGTAACTGTAAATCTTAATCGTGTTGATTTGGCCCAGTATATAAACAAAAATGTCAGGAAAATCTTATTTGGTAATATTGTCACAACTATCAACTTAAATGCTGCACAACTATACTCTTTTTTTTTTATATGTAGCAAAAGGAAGAGATGTTAAGTACAATATGTGTAAAATTCAAAACAATTTTTGCTACATAGAGTTTGAAACAACGTACAAGTACTGTGAAAATTCTGAGGAAAACCGTTTGCAAAGTTCTAGATCATCATGGTTGTTTCAAACAGGCAAATGATAAGAAAAGGACTTGAAGAATTGAGGCTACTTACAAGTGATTTTCCTTGTTGGGGCCAAAACTGTCGTTGATGTCTCTTTGCAAGTGGATGGCCAGATGTGGTATCCGCAAGATTGGCCTCTGTATGTGGACAAGGCGGTGAGAGATGGTGTAGTTCTGGTGGAGTGAGAATAGTCATACAGCAGGTCAGGGTTCAGGATAAACAGCACTTTAAAAATAGTTCTCCTTATGGTATATCTAAATTAGTCTTGTTACATTATCTGAGATGGAGACCTAGTGGGAGACAAACCACTGGGTTAATTATAAGTAAGGGAGCGTAGTGGCGGAAGCTGTGTTCTCTTTGAGTGGCAAGGCCATGGGTGCTGAAGAATCTATAAATCGATGGAGACAGAGAGAGAGAGAGAGAGAGAGAGAGAGAGAGAGAGAGAGAGAGAGAGAGGGGGAGAGAAAGAGAGAGGCAGAGAGAGAGAGAGAGAGAGAGAGAGAGAGAGAGAGAGAGAGAGAGAGAGACCGATAGTCATCCAGACATTATTACTCTATTTTACCCTCTCCTTGACCAGGACACGCCCCGCCACACACAGATCTCTATCAAACCAGGTGTTCCAGATGCCTCCACCGTAACACTCGACACCGACCTGTGTATAGCCCTGCTTTATTTTCTTTGACACTGGTTTCACCTGGCCAAACGAATCAAAAGGAAGACAATCATTTAGTATATAACACGTAAACACAATAATTTACATGGTTTTATATTTTCATTAGATAGCATTCTTTTCCCGGCAGCCTGGTAGAATCGCTATTTATTGTTTACTTTACTATTTCCTCCAGCCTGAATAACTTGTTCCCTCACAAAAAGTCAGATTTTCCCATCTAGCAAAAAAGGCCACTGGAGTGAGAATAACCAAGAATTATTTATCAATGAATCTAAATTTACTTCAGAGATGAGAACTGGACAAAATTTTTTTTTCTCCTGAAGTTTTTAAAGATCAGTCAATGCAAGCGGTGTAGGCTGGAGCAGAGCATTCTCCCTCTCTCCACAATTTACGGAAAATTCTCTTCCCTATTTGTTAGAGAGTAACAGAAATAAACTATCGTTAAAAATGTGAAAGTGAGAATAAAAAACAAAAAAAAAAAAAGAAAGTTTTTTAGCAGTAAAGTTGAAGAATTAATTTGGTGGATGTAATAATCTTAGTTTAAATGAAAAAAAATCCTGAGGGAGTCTTTGGGAACATAAAATAAAATAAAAAACAAACCTTGAGGCAAGGGCTATCTGTGTGGGCTCCTACAATGCTGAAACCGTTCCCTGGTCTGAAGTTCCCTCCCACTGCAAAGGCGATGATAGTAGACTGGTTCTTGGTCACAAAATACTGACAGAAAGATTCAAAGATCAGAGATGGTCTATCATTAGCAAAGGCTAAATGAGACACATGTTAAAAACGATACTTAACAGAGCAAAAGGCTAAAGTGAATCGAGCAGATTAGTAACAAGTTTCTAGATCTCATATGCTGGATGCTCAAAACTTTCATTGATTTAAAAAAACTTTGCAAAAAACTGCAAACTCTTTCTTTCCCCAAAGTTTGTATGTGTCATTTAATCATTTTAAGCAACTTCTTTGTCTCCAGCATGGCTCTCAGTCCTCTCTTTACACTGACCATCTCCTCACCGCTCTCTCTATCTCGTTCATCTGTTACGATGTTCTCCTCATCCTTCTCTCCTCTGCTGCTTTGATCAGCCTCCAATGTCTCTTCCCCACCAAATTCAGCACTTCTTAAGATGCTAACAACATCACCACATTGCCAGTTACTCGAGATCTGTCTGACAAATTTTGAAAAATCGATTTTAAATTTTCAAAATATTTATTTTTCCAATTTGCAAGAATTATGATCCATTTAAAGAGCATCTATGTTACCTAAAATTCTTAGAATCTGGTAGTTGAAAATGAAATAAGCTTGGAGATATTCATACATGTGTGTGTGTGTGTGTGTTCCATAATTTTGACTTACTTTTTGTAGTGGTGCTATTTTCCATCTCTCCGCCTCCTTCAATTCTCTAAAGCCTTTTGAGACAAGAGATTTTTTCACTTCTTCAACAGCTGAGGATAAAAAACATTTCTATGGCAGAGTTTGGAAAAAAAATATAGAGTAAATAAGACTGAACTGACTGCAAAATATGTTATGCACAACTTCTTTATTCAGACATCCAAAGAAATAATATGGCACTGTGTTGTTGATACTGCTAAGCTTCTTAAAATGAATGGTTCTTTCAAGAAATGGTGTAACTTGATGTTTTGGTTAAATCCAAAGTAAAATGAAAACTAGAAAAAAGCAGAACATGTTGTCTCTCCCTAAAAACATTGTCGATGTTGAGAGATTTCATTTTGTCACACCACTCATAGCGATATGAATATGTAGGAATCACATTCTTTGATCAGATGCAGTCAAGGTATAAATAACTGCAAATATGCAACAATATTTTTTTTCCCCACAAGCCTTTTCCACCATGATCGGTGACATCAGGGCTTAGCCAATATTTGTTGTCTCTTCGATAAAAACTGAAAATCTCATTTTCCACTGTGAGCCACATGAGGGTCATATAATACAAGTGAATTTGCAACATCTTAATAAAAAACTCTTTTTACTCTTTTTTTTTTTTTGAGCTTTCTATCAAATTTATCTCTCTTGTAACTAGAACAACATTTTATGCAATTTCATTGCCATAAAATTTGTAATATGCCACATAAGATCCATTTAGCTGGGTACATCAGTATCATTTTCAGAACAAAGCATGATTTCAGATTAAAAAAAAATGATCATAATAACTTAACAGCATTACATATTCCTGGCCATGATGACTCACCATGAAATGGTGAAGGAGATTTATTGATGTATGACACAAACTCTCTGGCAGAAGTCAAAATTTTCTCTCTTGTTGCTGCCTGTTGATAAAATAAAACAGGTGTTAAATTTTCTTATAGTAACATAGATAGCTTTTGCCTTGCTAGAAATATCTGCAATCCCCTTATTGTAGACAAGCTACTGCATTAACACCCTTCATTGGTTTGTGCATCACATGTAGCAGGCACAGCCATAGCATTATAGTTATATTACTAATAAGATGATGACAATGCATGTTTTGGGGAGGAGGTGGTTTTCATTAGCTACTCTGTAAAAGAAACAAAAATAATGTTCATTAACTGCAAATGAAAAATTCTGGAAGAAGTTCTTCTTGATGCTACAATGATAAAAATGGAAGTCCATTACTAACATTGTTTATGATTCTTTCCATTTAATTATCATATCTTCTTAATGATTAACAACTGTTATTTTCTCACTCAAAATAATAATGTTTTCGTTTCCTTGCTTTATAGCTAAACTTGAATCTTTTCATATCATCAGTAACATTGGAAAAATCATTCTGTGATGATGAAAACCAAGCATCACAAAATATATTCTTAAAATATATGTCCACACATTAGTGTTTTGAATGCTAACAAATTGGGGCCTAGAGAAAGCTAATACCACAGTAGTGCGATCCCGGTTCTATGTTGACGGTCAGAGATGCCTATCCTAACCTATGCCTTTCAGGGAAACCAGCTAAATATTAAAAAACGACATCAGTTTTTGCTAACTTCACTTAAAGCATTGATAAATCAACCATACAGCTGTTGGAAACAAATAAGCTAGGACTTAAGAATAAAAGGAATAATAATACCAGGGATGAGAACTGGACACACAATTTTTTAACTGAACTTTTTAAAATTGGTCACTGCTTGCCGCTTAAGCAGGAGCTTTCTATCTCTCTCTCTCTACCTCAACCCCCCCTCTCTAAAAATTGGACTGTCCAAAGAGCCATGATTGTGGGACATTTTTTTCTTTCTGATTTAGCTCTTTTTTTTTTTGTGCTCAGACTAAGAAATTGAATGAGCTGTAGTAGCTAATCTACAGCTGTGTCCCCCAAATGTTAGTTGTTACTGCTTCCTGTATTTTATTTACTGAACTGAAGCGCCATAAAAGCTTACTCATCAGAGTATACATAAAGGCCTATATTCTGGCTTACATATTGAGCGTTGGTCTCCCTATCTTTTATATTTTTTCTTTTAAAAAGACAATTGAGTTCAATATGATAAATATCGATTACGTATAGAACGTCTCATTAGGCTTCGCCTGGCCGTGTAAAAAAGAAAATAACAATCTACCATTTAGATCTAGACTTATAATTATTTACCTTGGAATGAAACCCCTCCCCCCCACTATTTCTCTGAGCAAAAAATAATAAAAAATGAAAATCACCTACAACACTAATACTAATAGTCTCATGTCATGCCCGATTTTTATCTAGATTTAAACTGGATCTAGATCTAGCTCCAGGATTTCCCAATCGATCTTTATACTCGACAAGATTTAGAATGTATCTTGACAAAAAGAAACTGCCTAGTCGCATTAACTGTTACCAGATGAAGAAATCAGAATGATTCTTTGTTGGACAAAACGGCGAGGTCTGGGTGTGAAGATGGAAAAAACAATGTTTTTCAGACGAATGTATGATAAAGTAAATAAATAAAACGACTCCATGGGACCGACATCTTGGATGGTTTCAACCATAATACAAATCTCTTGATATTATAATTTAAAATATAAAAATAAATAGTAAACAAAAATACACGATATCAATATAATATCGCCCAATTTTATATCTTCGCACAGGTTGATCCTCGATGACGGAAAAATATCCTTCTCGTCGTAGAATTATATTTTCGCTATTTGTTTTTTTATAGGATTGTTGGGTCACGCTAACCCCTAAACAAAAACGAAAATAACCAAATATAATTATCTATGTTGGGTCAGTCTAAATGCTGAAACAAAACCAAAAAATCCAGGATTTTGCGAGTAAATCCGGGTTTCCAGGATGCAGCAACAAAACCGGGAGATTCCCGGATTTTCTAGACCATAGGCACCTCTGGGCAGTGTGGCCATGGTGGATACAATAAACTGGTCAGATTTTCACTAGCATACTTATTAAAATGAAGGCAATGATCTAATGAAATTATTATCTTGCAAAAAAAATGGGGCAACTTCACTAGAAGCATTTCCATACAAACTATTGAACTTGTTTTGGCTATGTCTAATAGCAATCTGGCCATTTTTGGCGTAATTTGTTTACATCCAACTGGGACCGCACTACTGCAGTATTACCTAGATCTAGATTCTAGATCTACACAGTAGATTTTGTCACCAAAAATCTAGGTTAGATTTAGATCCAGATCAAGAA
>JAWDGP010004884.1:140000-160000 GCA_033675545.1 Elysia crispata
GATTGAGGAACTATGAGAAGAGGAATGATTGTCGGTTGAGTAGATATGGAGATTTCAGGAGTAGGACGGAGGAGGAGGGCGTTACCCTGATGGTCCCACATCTAGTTTATCTATTTTTATGTGTAAGGGTCGTCTTGACACACAATCATGTCTTTTCTCGAGCTGCTTTTGTTTTGTTTTGTTTTTTTGTTTGCTTTTTTTCCTTCTCCTGTTTCAATACCGTGATGTAGAACATTATATCAGTGAGAGCAAAGGGTCTTGGCAATGTGATGAGAAAAGAACGTGAATTTCAGTTTCTCTTGAGACAAGAGACTTGTCCTTTTGAGGCTTCCCAAAAGACAAAATGGTTAAACAAAAGAAACTGAAAATGACAATGTAAAGTTAAAACAGGGAGCAAACATTTTGTTTTTATTGGTTTTATGGCCAACTCGCAAAAACCTTTGTCGACATACAGAGAGAGATATTGAAACTTGAGCCGTCTTGAAAACGAGGCAGCCATTGTTATGATTCAATTATGTTTGACCTGTGGAAAGATGAAAAAAATGGTAGCGTGTATACATTGTTTCCAAAACACTTTGTATATATTTGTGTGAAGGTCAACTCGCGAAAATTTTTGCAGACATCCAGAAATAGATATTTAGTTGGAAAAGATAAAAGAAAGCAACCTTTTTCACTTTGCCAATATCCTGGCGAGGCTGGGAGACAGTCTGACTAGTACTCAGTAGGTGGTTCATGTTGTAAACAAGTTCACTGATTTAAACACAATAGCGGCCATTGCTAGTTTGAGTTACATGTCTTTAAAAGCAACGTTAAAGAGGGTGAAATTTTTTTTTGTTACGTTGAAATCATGAGTAAATGTCACAAAACCATTTTTTAAATTGAGATAAACAAAATGTCTTTCCATTTTAGTCCAATTTGACAGCTTTAACAAACTTAACGAATTCAATTAATTAGTACATTGCAAAATGCACACGAAGTAAACTGCATTAAATTGGACTTTCCAATAGGGTAATATAATTTTAAAGCCCTCCAATTGTTATAATTATTAGGTTGTAAGCTTGGCTAGGTAACGAACCAAGAACTGGCTCTAATCCCTAACGGTGTTAAGACCCGTAAAACGGTCAAGGTCCACACGCTATGACGGCGCGCGCCAGTCGTCATGTATGCCTTGGGTCTGGTGTGGCTCCTCCCATAATACACTCGTTATACATTGGAGAATAGATGCTGGGAGGGAAGTTTTGTCGGACGGGTGTGTGAGAACCACAACCTCCTCAGAGGTACCGGCGACTAGGGTACTTCGTCAATGTGGTGTTGGATGAGTAGGCGATACCGAGAGTGCCTATATGGCGGAGGATCATGGCTGAAAACCTTCACCCCCTTTTTATTTTTTTTTTTTTATTTAAAGTTATATATAACACATGTTATTCGGATGTTATTCTTTGAAACAAAGCCTATAAGAAGTTCAGGGCTAAAACCCTAACTCCCTTTTTTGGATGTTGTCTATATTTTTTTTAATTCTTAGAATATATATATATTTTTTAAATTATGCCCTTTTTCGAAAGGTATTTGACACAAACACATAAGCCACTCCATCAAAACATCCTATGCTTTTACATTAAAAGTTCAGGTTAATATTAGTAGTAAAAATAAAACTGGGGAGATTCCATGCCATAGGACCGTTTATCATTCGTCAGAAGCTTCTTTGGAATTGGAAAAAAAAAAGTGACCGCTAATATAATTTCTTTTTTCTTTAAATATTGAAAACAAGAAAATGGTAAAATTTTCTTTGGAGTTTCTCAAATTAGACAATTGTTTAATCTTCAATAGAATCTCTATTTATGATTATGTAGTTTAAGTGCATGCTCACTGTTACATCAAAATAATGATTAATAAAATATTAATACGAGGTATCACTGAAATGGTTTGGTAGCACATTCGGAGATTCGATTTATAGCACAGCTGATGTCCACTTCGATCATCACGACAAAATATAACAATATAGAGCCATGTTTAAGAGACTAGTATCTGTCTGATACTGGCGACATTCATATTAGTGCGTGGAGAAAAAAAAATTAAGGATACGTGTTTCCTTTGACAATGGCAGGCGGTTGCAATGTTCGTTTTGCCCGGTATCTAAGTAGAGATCTGCATGGACATAACATTTTGGTTCACAAAGTAGATGATTGGAAAGGCAACAAGAAAAGGCAAGGAAAACAATGAACACATTAACAGCTTGTAATCTGAGCTTCAAACACTGTCCAACTAAGACATGTTGAAGCTGTGGAAATCTATCTTCTTGTTAAACCCTGAAAGCAACGCGTATTTTAAATCTATTTTGTTTGATATACAGGCGGTGAAAAAGTGGTCAGTGTTACAAAGAGAGGATAACCAATTATTAATGTGCATAATTTCTTGTTTTTCTTTCTTTTTTTTTCATTTCAGCTGAATACATGTTTTTTGTATATTTGGTGACTATAATTTTTTTTTCCAAATCAAAATTGTTGCTAGAAGAAGTTAGTACAGGTTTCAGAGCCCAAAATGTAACTTTAGCAAACTCAGGTCAGAATAAATCTGAGATTGCACTTTGAGCATATCAAGGTAAATCTTCAACACAACAATGTTGAACCTATAGGGTGCCAAATGCGGTTGACCTTTTCATACGACCTCTTCGTTCTGGAAAAAAAATTACCAACTTTTGTTTATTTTGTAAACATTTTTCTCAACCCTGAAGCGGTAGACACACAACTTTTCAGATCTAGGCCGGCATTGATAGATGCGTAGGAACTTTACGATGCATCATAACCCATGCATAAAGGATTGGCTTAAGATCGTCGGAAGTTTTACGTTTGTTAATATGGCCCAAGTCGGAGGGAACCCGGAATCTGAAAGTTGGCTGGTGTAGGAGAGGCGTTAAGTCTTTAAAAAATATTCTTTACACGTATCTTTGATTTTCAACATGTGATTGTCAATATCACAGGACCAATCCCGAGGCCTCCCTAAGAATTGGCCGAATTCTTACCGAAGTAAATTAAAACTTACTACTAAGTGCCAAAGTGAGCTATATCATTTGACTATTTGGCCAAGTTAGGACAGTTTAACAATACTGTTGAGTGATATGATGGGCTGAAGAAAAAAAGTGCATTCTGTTGGAACAATGCTTAAAAGTAAAAGAAATAGATCCCTATATGAACCCTTTATATGCAGAGGTTTGTTTTCCTCGGTTACTTGACCTGCACAAATGAGGTCTGGACCAACACTTAATTATTATTATTACTATTATTATTATTATTATTATTATTATTATTATTATTATTATTATTATTATTATTATTATTATTATTATTATTATTATTATTATTATTATTATTATTATTATTATTATTATTATTATTATTATTATTATTATCATTATTATTATTACCACCATTACCATTATCATTATTATTATTACTATTTTTATTATTATTATTATTATTATTATTATTATTATTATTATTATTATTATTATTATTATTATTATTATTATTATTATTATTTACTACTACTACTACTACTACTACTACTACTACTACTACTACTACTACTACTACTACTACTACTACTACTACTACTACTACTACTACTACTACTACTACTACTACTACTACTACTATTTTTCATTAAATAGATATCGAAGATCTTACCTTAAATTCTCTTCACACGACACAAATATACAACATACTAATATTATTAGTATTTTCTTTTTGTGGCTGTTGGTGTTATTAATATGATTATGATTACGATTATTATTATTATTATTATTATTATTATTATTATTATTATTATTATTATTATTATTATTATTATTATTATTACTATTATTACTATTATTATTATTATTATTATTATTATTATTATTATTATTATTATTACTATTATTACTATTATTATTATTATTATTATTATTATTATTATTATTATTATTATTATTATTATTATTATTATTATTATTATTATTGTTATATATATATATATCAGACAGACAGACAGACAGACAGACAGACAGACAGACAGACAGACAGGCAGACAGAGAGACAGAGAGAGACATAGAGAGAGAGAGAGGGAGAGAGACAGAGAGAGAGAGAGAAGGAGAGAGAGAGAGAGAGAAACCTCCACTCACATTGGCAGACAGTCAGTTTATTTGAAACGACTAAATTGACATCGATAATGGTGACGTAATTCTCTCACAGAGAGCATGAAGTAGAAACATCCATTCTAAAACTAACTTGTACACATCATCACGTTAGGAATGAACTGATGTTAACATTTATGTCTGAAGTGTTTGAAGCGAGTTCTGACTTCCACAGCTTGTGTCATTGGTGGTATCGATTATGAGGAATTGAGCACACCATAACTTGCGTTAAAACATTTGTTAGCAATAACAGATCGCGGTTTTCACGGACCCATGTCCATCTCTATGTTAAAACTAGGATAAGTCAAACCGAATTGAACAATCGAATCAAGAGTTCCTATCACTTTAATATCCCCTAAGCCCTTCTAAAACCTGCGTAGAAATTCGAATCAGATCAGCTTAAAAGCATAAAACATAACCGATCGTTAGTGCTTAAAACGTTAAACGTATACAATGGATGAGATTCGTTTTCTTAGCAATTATCATCTAGATCTAGATCTAGATCTATGCGAACTTTTCAGCAACATATCGCCATGTTTTCCCTAGATCTATGCGAACTTTTCAGCAACATATTGCCATGTTGTCCCCGGCGTAATTCGATAGCTGTCAAGATCACAGGCCGCTGTCTGCCCGCCATACAGGTGAAAATCCAATTTTCGCTCTCCTCATCTTTGATCTTTTTTAAAACGACTTAGAAAACACGAGGAAACATAATGTAATGGGAACCGGGATTTATTTTTTTTTTACGACCCACGTGAAAGTCAAAGTGTAGCTAAGGATCACGTCTGTCAAACTCTAAAAAAAGGGAGTTGAAGAAGTAGCTCACACGATACTCGGTTCTTATGATTATGTTTGAGAACTAGATGTGGACGGAGCATTATTTTTAGTAAAGAAAATGATGATAGATAAAAAAAGCAAGGTATGTGATGATGATGCGCGCTACTAAAGAACAAACCCCCCTCTCACAAACACACATTTAATAATTGGAGTGATGTCTGATGATGGAGGAAAATATGTTCTATCACATGATCCGAGAGGGGGAGCGAGGGAGGTACAGAGAAAAAAGAGGGAGATAGAGACAGAAAGAGAGCGATAGAGAAGAAAGAGAGAGAGAGAGAGAGAGAGAGAGAGAGAGAGAGAGAGAGAGAGAGAGAGAGAGAGAGAGAGAGAGAGAGAGAGAGAGAGAGAGAGAGAGAGAGAGAGAGAGAGAGAGAGAAAAAAGAGAGAGAGAGAGAGAGAGAGAGAGAGAGAGAGAGAGAGAGAGAGAGAGAGAGAGAGAGAGAGAGAGAGAGAGAGAGGGAAGATAATAATTATACTGATCAAGAGAGAGAGAGAGAGGGGGGGAAAGAGAAAGAAAGAAAAAGAGAGAGAGAGAGCGAAAGCGAGTGAGCGAGTGAGCGAGAGAGAGAAAGAGAGAGACAGAGGGGGAGAAAGAGAGAGAGAGAGAGAGAGAGAGAGAGAGAGAGAGAGAGAGAGAGAGAGAGAGAGAGAGAGAGAGAGAGAGAGAGAGAGAGAGAGAGAAGATGATAATTCTACTGATCAGAATCTTGGGTCCAGGTGCCCGAGGGATACACTCTGGTTGCTCCACAAGGAGCCCCGTTGTTTGAGTAGCGGCTGAGGCTGGCTCACGGCACAACACTGCTTTCTCTGTCTCTCTGTCTGTCGCTCTTTCTCTCTATGTCTCAGTCTGTCTTTTTTTTCTCTCTATTACTTTATTTCATATTCTTTGTTAAATCTCCCTCTCTCCCCATGTCCCTGTCTGTCTTTTTTTATCCCTCTATTCCATGTTCTATGTTTAATCTCCCTCCTCCTCCTCCTCCTCCTCCTTCTCCTCCTCCTCCTCCTTCTCCTCCTCCTCCTTCTCTTTCTCCTCCTCCTCCTTCTCCTCCTCCTCCTTCTCTTTCTCTCTCTATCTCTCTTTCCCTCTCTATGTCTCAGTCTGGCTTTTTCTACTTTATCCCTTTCTTTCATATTCTATGATAAATTTCCATCCTTCCCTTTCTCTCTCTCTCTCTCTCTCTCTCTCTCTCTCTCTCTCTCTCTCTCTCTCTCTTTTTTTTATCTCTCTTTCTCTCTATGTCTCAGTCTGGCTTTTTCTACTTTATCCCTTTCTTTCATATTCTATGATAAATTTCCATCCTCCCCCTTTCTCTCTCTCTCTCTCTCTTTTTTTTTATCTCTCTTTCTCTCTATGTCTCAGTCTGGCTTTTTCTACTTTATCCCTTTCTTTCATATTCTATGATAAATTTCCATCCTCCCCCTTTCTCTCTCTCTCTCTCTCTCTCTCTCTCTCTCTCTCTCTCTCTCTCTCTCTCTCTCTCTCTCTCTTTTTTTTTATCTCTCTTTCTCTCTATGTCTCAGTCTGGCTTTTTCTACTTTATCCCTTTCTTTCATATTCTATGATAAATTTCCATCCTCCCCCTTTCTCTCTCTCTCTCTCTCTCTCTCTCTCTCTTTTTTTATCTCTCTTTCTCTCTATGTCTCAGTCTGGCTTTTTCTACTTTATCCCTTTCTTTCATATTCTATGATAAATTTCCATCCTCCCCCTTTCTCTCTCTCTCTCTCTCTTTCCCTCTCTATGTCTCAGTCTGGCTTTTTCTACTTTATCCCTTTCTTTCATATTCTATGATAAATTTCCATCCTCCCCCTTTCTCTCTCTCTCTATCTCTCTTTCCCTCTCTATGTCTCAGTCTGGCTTTTTCTACTTTATCCCTTTCTTTCATATTCTATGATAAATTTCCATCCTCCTCCTTTCTCTCTCTCTCTCTCTCTCTCTCTCTCTCTCTTTTTATCTCTCTTTCTCTCTATGTCTCAGTCTGGCTTTTTCTACTTTATCCCTTTCTTTCATATTCTATGATAAATTTCCATCCTCTCTCTCTCTCTCTCTCTCTCTCTCTCTCTCTCTCTCATATTCTCTCTCAGTGCACCCCTCATCTCTTTCCCTCCATCTCTTGTTATATCCCACCTTCTCTCTATCATATTTTTCCTACGGTATCCCTCCATCTCAGCACCCTATTTTTTTCTTCTTCTGTATCTCTCTATTACCGATTTTCCTCCAAGTCCTCTTTTCCCTTATGACATCTCTGATTTACTCGGGTAACGTGAAATTCCGCCCGTTTGTTTCTGTCCATTTAGCCAAGCTGATCGTTCTATCTGTCATAATTTTCTTTCATATGGTCCAACATACTCTCGGTGTGTTTTCTCTTCATGAGTTCCTCCTCTACCCCATCCCTCCTTGTCAGTTTTTTTCTGTCTGCTTTTATCCGCTTGTCTCGAGGTCTTTCTCTGCCCTTCTCCATTTCTCAAACAACGTAACGATAGCTCTATCTCAATCTATCTGTCTTCCACTTTCATAGTTTGGTTTACCTACTCATTCAAAACTAAGTTTACTTCATTCTCAATTCAATTTCGTGTCTTTCATCTTCATTTTGTTTCCTTAAAAATATAATGAGAAGAATAAAAATTTTTTTTTTGCCACAAATTCTTCTCTCCAAACACAAAACAAACAAAACTTTCTACATCTGGTTTTGTCTGATGCTATAATATCCCGCTGCTTCTCAACATATTGCGATTACCTTGTTAAAGACCACCCATCCCCTCAAACCCTCCCCCCAAAAAAACCCAAAAAAAAACAAAAAACCAACGAACAAAAAACAAAACAAAACAAAAAAACCCCCCAAAAACCCCTGGACACTCCAAACAGAGGATTATACCCCCCCCCCCCCCCTCCTTCCTCCCTCTCCCTTCCTCCACCGCACACACACACACACACACAGTCTAGGGCACATACATTCATATTTTTATCGCCTCCGTCATCGTAAAAGCGTCGAAGCGTCTGATGAGCGGATGCCATTTTCAACATATTTGCTTTATGCAGGACACACGTCTGCGCCCTCAGTCTTTCAAGCCCGGCCTAGAGTAAAAACTCGCCGGTAATATAACTGGCGGTGGGGAATCACAACCCTACGGTCGCGGGAACTAGAGAGCTATCGGCACCAAAGAGCCGGAAAAAAAAAAGAGGAAGAAAAACGGAGGCTATTCAGGAATTATGGCTGTAGCTATTGTGCTTTAATACGCATTAACTCCCTTTGAAGACCTGGCGCCGTTGACAGAGTTCGGTGTTTGATCCACGATCTACGATCACTGGCAGATCATCGCGAAAATCCTGAAAAGTTTTGGCCCGCACTGAGCTAAAGACAGGAACAATGGCGGGAAATGTTTTCCAAGGCTTTTTCTGACTTCTCTCAAAGAAAACCGTACCGCTTTTGAACGCGTCGTAACGGTGATTCACGATGGACAGTTGGGGAGATATCGGCGACCAATAGCCCCTCACTTCTCTCTCAGCTTTCCTTGCCATCTCGATTTTCCATCAGCCGAAGAGTGAAATTGTTGTTTTCATCTCCCTGATAGGCTAAGAGGCAATTCCTATGTATGGAGGCGGGAAAAGCATTCTGCCCCCATCTCCTCTTCAGATCTTCCTTCTCTTCATCAAAGCTTTGCAGATTCAACCATTATTTTTACCCCTTTCAGCATCATTAAAGCGGTGATGTATTATTTGCTATAAATGTCACTGCGGCCTCAATCTTTGAGCTCTAACTCGTAAATATAGACCTTTCAAAATCTTTGCCTTATAATCTAAAATTCGTTATCAAACTGCTATAGCTGTTGATTTAGAATAGAACCACCTGAATTTATCGTAAATGAAGAAAATCTAGTTGGATGTGTTGTGAACAGACGACGATCAATTCTGAAATACTTGTAACAGGTGCTCAAGAATGCTCTCTGCACCACCAACCCCATCCCCCTCTCCGTTTTTGTTTTTTTTTCACACAAGAGAGAGAGAGAGAGAGAGAGAGAGAGAGAGAGAGAGAGAGAGAGAGAGAGAGAGAGAGAGAGAGAGAGAGAGAGAGAGAGAGAGAGAGAGAGAGAGAGAGAGAGAGAGAGAGAGAGAGAGAGAGAGAGAGAAGAAACTTAAAAATCTCTCATGTCGAGCAGAAAGTCAAGCGGCAGAGTAAACAACTTGGGAGCACATTGACGCCATAATCAGTGTGGAAACCCAGAGCTGTTAATGGTATTATTAATAATTATGATCTCACCTTACTAACCTAATTTGTCACCTAACGAGGGCCTTAATACCTCTTTGACTGCAATGATTAAATTGATAGTTTATTTAGCCACACTCACCTCCTGCCCGTTGAGATTTGTATCAGACAATTGCTATTTTCAGTTCATATAGGATGTTTCTTAAAAAAAAACCAGAAAAATCTCTCCCCCCCGCAAAAAAAAAAAATAAAATAAAAATAAAATAACACTCATGTATTACAACAACAATGCAATAACAAACTTAGCAGACGATAATTATAGACGAGAAGAACTGTGCAAAAGCAAAGATACCAATCATATAGCTAGACGGAGGTTTTTATTTTTTATTTTATAATGATGAATGACTAATAACCTTTCAGACATGAAAAATTGCGTGCAGATTTATGACCACCGCAAGCGAGACTTAAAACATTCTTCACTATTGATCTCTACATGCGCTAAGTTTGATATATTCCATCCATTGCAGGAGCAGACGATAGAATTTCTCTTAAGATCAAATAACCAGGGAAAAGACCAAAACTCTTCCACAGATAAGACTGCGGAACAGTCGTAGCGTACGTCTTGCGCCCCCAACCCTTCCCAGACACGCACAAAAATATTAATTAAAAAGGAGAAAAAAACAACAAAGAAAAAAACAAAAACAAAAACTAAAGCAGAGAAAAAAAAACACAAAACAAACACCCCCCCCCCCCCCCCCAAATTAAAAAAAAAAAAAAAAAAAAACCAAAACCGAAAACAAAGCAAGGAACTGACAGAAGAGAGAATTTATAAAAAGATGAAAAAAATAAAACACAGTTTTTAAAAAATATACAAAAAAAAATAAAAAAAAAAACAATAACAAAAAAACAAAACAAAAACAAAGAACAAAAAAAAAGCACCTTGAAACCCAATGGATGCTAGAAAATTCAATTGCCTCCCAGAAAAACATATTTATGAGAATGAAATTACCGTATCTCAAGTTTCTTAAAATTACGATGTAGACTTGTGATTAATATTATGGAGGTTTCGGTTTCAGAAATTAATGAATCCCCAAGTACGGTTCATGGGCCACGAATATTCTGGAAGACTACCTCGGTATTAGAAAAATCATTTCCTTGTGCCGAAATAAAAATCTGGTCGGTATCTAGTTCACCTCATCTCTTCCAAAGTCAGTTGGGTTGAAGAAAATCAATAAATTGAAAAATCTGAAACAAAACTGCCACATTTGAATAATGAATGTAATACTATTAGAGCAACATCACAACAAATAAATAAAATCTTAAAAAAAAACAAAAAACAACAACAACAACAACAAAAAACCCAACCCCTATCCCCACGAAAATGATGTTTTAAATATCAAACATAATACGTAAGACGATTTAAGGTTTGTCCATTGCTTACATTGATAACAACAATGATGTCAACATGAATTAAGGTAAATTTACGCAGTAATTTACGTAAACTTGATAGTTCATCTATTGTGATAGTCTCAAGCCAAGAGCACGAAACTGGATATTCACTTTGATGAAAACTATTTCGGATCCAAATCAAACTCATCTATGATCTCTAAGAAATCTGATAACTTTTGCCACAGTAGCATCAACAACTACCACAAACCGGGCCCAATAGGCAATATATCAGACTAATAATCGCCAATGTTTACATTCAGGTCGCCAATAAATTTTAATCAAATTTATGCAGCGATTTCGACGAAGATCTAATTCTTTTATTATAATAGTCTAGGGCCAAGTAGGAGGAAACTGGGTATTCATTTTGAAGAGAATCTTTTCAGCCCGAACCAAATTAACCTTTGATCAATAAGAAAACTGGTAACTTTTGTCCTATAATCATTAACAATCTGCCACAAATGCAATATATCAGACTAATATTTGTCCCATATTTACACTTTAGAATTTGCAACAATTATGTTGCCCATAAACTTAAACCAGATTTACAGAGAAATTTAGATGAACTCGATACTTCATCTATTAGGGCAGTCTCAAACTAGAAGGATGTATTCATTTTAAAGACAATCTTTTGGATCCAAATTCAAATTACCTTTCATGCGTAACAAATCTGGCAACTTTTGCCCTAGAATCATTAACAATCTGCCACAAACCCGCTACCTAATTTATAATTCGGAACTTTAAAAAAAAAAAAGCGAAAAGAAGAAAAATCGGAATGATGTAAAGGGCTGAAGCTTTGACTCCATGAAAGCGCTTCTCTTCACTATAACTGGTAGGCCTACGCTCTTTTTCTCCAGTTTCCGTCTCTAGCTACGCTATAAAAACTAATCTCATCAAGTGGTCTGGCCTAATAAAGCCTATGCATTGTCAGCGTTTGTGCATTAATTCATGGCTACGATAATCTATTGTCTTTCACGGTAGAAAGTAACGCTCTCTCCCTCTTCATAGGCGCACAAGACGTGAAGAAACTGAATGGTGAGGACTTAGACCTCAGACAAGGCCTCACGGAGAGAGAACAAGATGGCCGCCAAACGGCCTCTCCGCTCCATCCGAATGCCGCGCGCTGTTTGCCCGAACGCTGCCGATTGCGGGCGACGAGATTAAGGTCGTTAACGAAGGCTGCCGACTGTTACCGAGTGGATTTAGGTGACAGCTCCGCTCGCGTCTCGAAGTCGTCAATCAGTTGTCAAACGAAGCCCTCACAATGGCGACTCGCAGACGTCGAGAACTTGGAGAGAATTGGGTAGGCGCGGACTGAGGGAAATGAATGAATAAAAAGGCGTGAAAATGGGCGTAATTTCTAGAACACACGAAAGCGAAATCAGGGCCGGGAAGTGGATGCTTATCATGTGGATTTAGGAGAGGAGGAAGCTGTTGGGGGGCGCGGCCGGTGAGTACACCAGAACAAAGCAATATGAGAGAGAGAGAGAGAGAGAGAGAGAGAGAGAGAGAGAGAGAGAGAGAGAGAGAGAGAGAGAGAGAGAGAGAGAAGGAGCGGGAGAGATGCAGAAATCATGGATGCGGGAGCGAGTGAAGACGTTGATGCAGCTGTGGGTTCAATCAGGGATGAAGCGGTAAAGTTAAAAACTGCTACACTGAATGGAAGACAAAAATGTGGAGACAAATATGGGAGATGTGAGAAATCAGTGCTAGGAATTAACACAATGGCCAAGGAGGTTGAGTTTGGAGGTACGAGGGCAGGGGAGGGCGAAACTGGAAAATTTGTTGAGGTATTGACAGAAGAGGTTCTGAGATTTATAGAAATCTCAGCTCCAAACTGAGGATACAATTGTGAGAAAGAAGCTCACACAGCGTGCATTGGGATAGAAAACAGGGGGAGGTAATAGAGGAAATGGTCGCACTTTCGATGACAGTTATGGAACATAATAAACTATGAGAACAAACCAAAGTTTTTCAGATCAAATATCAAGTTGGGGTCCATTTTTTAGATACTCTCTCTGTGTTTCATCTCTATCCATTCGCCTGTTTTCTCTTCTAACTAATTTGTCAGCCTGATTCTCTTTTCCTTTTTTTTTTTTATTGTTTCTTTTACAAGTAATGAGGCTTCAATTTCGGCAATACGATTTTTGTATTAAACTGATAAAGATCGCTTGCTCAAGAATTAAAAAAAAAAAGAAGACTCTTGTTATCAAGTCTTCTAGAGAAAAGATCTGAAATGTAGAAATATCACCGCGTTACAGACCAAATTGCCATAGACCAAAGGATAATTTAGGTATCTTTCAAATACATGACATACCCCCTCTCTCCCTTTACTTAAAGATTAAAAAAAAAATCAGCAACAGTGGAAATCCCGCATCCCCTATACCACATAATGTTTTTGTTTAATGTTAATGATTAACGCCTTTTTAAAGTTTCAGATCATAATTATCATTCGTATTTTTGGGTTAGATGAGGTAGGAACTAATTTAATAGTTGAGTTAAAAGACAAGAAATCGGCAAAATCAATCTAAACCGAATTCATGTTACTCTCAAATAGAGGCGTGACCACATCGATCAAGAGTGTCATCAAAAACTTTTATCAATAACAGAGAAATGTGCGCACACCATGTATCGTTGTTCGATAGCTCGTTTCGATATTATAGATTGACCTGCTCGGTTGATTTTAACTGCGGCACGGTAAACCTCTGCTTCCGGCGGCCATATTGTCAGTAAAGTTTACTTCAATGTTGTTACAGCTTCTTGCAACTTGGCCCCAATAGTGGTTGATTTTATATTTGATGAAAGACTATGCATTGTAGTTGTGTAAAGCAATTCTTTCCATGTCCATGCGTAACGCACATTCAAGTATGAAGAGGAGTGGAGAGATAGACTTAGGTTGATAAATGAATAAATAAGCAAATGGATACATAAAAAAATAAGACTTTAAGCTCAAATGCAAAATACTGAAAGATAGATTGATAGATGTGTATTTAAATAATAATAAAAAAGATTTCACAAATATGAAGGTAGACAGGCAAGTAAATAGATAGGTAAATAAAAAATATGAATCAATCGATAGATAAAAATAAGCAGACAGCTGGATAGATATATAGATTGACAGTCAAACAGGTAGGTAGGTTGGCGGATAAATATGAAAAGAAATGGATGTAGGAACATAAATAAAGAGGCACAGAAATGGCGGTATAAGAAAAACAAAACAAAACAAAACTGAAAAGAGAATAATATGTTGAGACATGTGGAGGAAGAGACATAGAGGAAGGCAGAAAAACAAGAGAAAGAATAGTTATGATGAAAGACTGGTAAGACTGAAAGAAAGAAAGAGATTCGCAGATAGAGAGAAAGAAAGAAAGAGATACACAGATAGAGAGAAAGACAGAAAGAGTGGGGTAGAGAGAGATAGAGACGGGGGAAGAGTAGAGAAGAGAGAGAAGAGAGTGAAAAACAAACAAACCATGTACTATAAGTACAAAGTAAACAAGATAAAACCTGGCAATTATATAATACCAGGTCTCTTCTTTCTACATTGCGCTACGAGACGATTTAAGATAAGATAAGATAAGATAAGATATACTTTTATTGTCCTTCATTGTGGTGGTTTTACATGCAGCACGAGATTAGGGTACATAAACAGAGCAAAATCTTATATAGGATGATTTATGACAAACCTTTAAATAACATGTATTGTGGAAAAATAAATCTAAGGTAACCTAAAATTAAACATTTTATTATAGAAGTTTAACTGCTCTAGGCACAAAAGAATTTCGGTACCGCTCAAGTCTACATTTTATAACCAGGGGTTTACCAGAGCGTTCAGAGAAACCGACTAGGCTGCTGAGAGGGTGCGTATTATCTTTTAGAATAGAGATGATTCTACTCTGACATTTGCATAAATGCAAAACATTACAGGAGGTGAAAAGATCGTCGACTTGACACAGTCTGTTACATTTATGAATAATGACATCGATTTTGTTAGTCAAAAATTTGTTTGAATTACCAACCCAGCAGGTCAGAGCAAAGCAAATAACACTCTCAACTATTGCTTTGTAGAAGGTACATAGAAGCGTTTTGTCAACATGAAAAGAATTAAGTGTTCGTAAAAAGTAAAATCAAGTGTTTAGCTTCTTCAAAAGGGTCATAATATGGGGGTTCCAATTTAAAGCATTGTTTAAGGTGACTCCAAGGTATTTGTAACTTTCTACACGCTCAACTTCTTCGTTGTTAATTAGAACAGGTGTAAGTGGATTTTTGTTTCTTCTAAAATCAATAATCATTTCTTTTTTTTTCTTCATATTTAGTAGTAGAAAATGTTCTTCACACCACTTGACAAACCAGTGTATAGTTTCTCTGTAATTGGTTTCATCCTCAAATATCAGACCTTGAATACATGTATCATCGGCGAACTTCAATATATGAGTACCGGTAGTAGCGTTGCTGACAGTTGTACAGTCGTTTGTGTATATTGTAAATAATAAAGGTGAGAGCACAGCCCCTTGGGGAGCACCAGTGTTGGTAGTAACAATATTTGAAAAAAAAAACAGTGTCTGAACAATTTCCTTTCTTATTGTCAAGTCAACTTGACATATTGAGGTCTTGCCGTCAAAAAGTTAACAATTCAAGCAGTAAGGTGTGGGTTCAAATCAAGCTTATGTAGTTTAGAGATCAAAAGATGTGATTGAATGGTGTTAAAAGCTGAGGAGAAATCGACAAATAACATCCTACAATAGTTTTTAGGCGTATCGAGATGTTTGTATACATTTTGCAGAAATACTAGAATTGCATCTTCAACATTCCTATTTTCTCGGTATGCAAACTGCAAAGGATCTTGTAAAACAGAGAAACATTTCTTAATTTCCCTGACAATCAGCTTCTCTAAACATTTAGTAACAAAAGATGTTAGTGCAACAGGTCTGAGGTCGTTTAATTCTTTAACAGCAGATTTCTTCGGCACTGGTATTATTTCAGATGTTTTCCATATAGGTGGCACTAGATGTTCACGTATTTATTGATTTTGTTCCTTTTTCTTATAAATACATCATTACATTTCCGTTAGTTTTAGCAAGCGCTTTTTTTTTTCTTTCAGTGAAAAAGAGGATATGAAAAGGAGGCGGCAACACTCTGAAATGTCGTCACTGCTGAGTGGATGAACACACAGACTCGCACATTCCAGTGACCTGCAGGAAGACAGAAGGTCAGAGGAGGAATGAAATTTAAGAAAAGAATCGAATATAGAAAGATAATGGCAACAAGAAGTTAAGGATACGGAGTAAAATTAGCTGATTTGGAGTCCATTACCCGTTTTATTCTGCGTTACCTGTCATAATTATGTTAAGATTTCGATTCTTAAAATATCTGAGAGCCAAAAAATTTGTGGACGAGCACTTTGAAAAAAAAAAACAAAAAACAAACCCAAACAATCAAAGTAATATTTACATGTTACTGAGCCCAAACCCATATTGAAATCTGCATGATTGTGCACTGCTTACATTCAAGATTAGCTGGGGGCCTTGCTAGATCAGCCCTACCGTGTCTGACAGTGGTGTTTTTTGTTGTTTTGTTTTTGCTGCGAAAAAATAGTTAAGTCCTCAGATAATCAGTTACACCTACTAGACGAACTGTATCAGTGAATACATCAACTGGTCAATGGGCCATATCAGTAGAAGAAAACGCATAAGTCCATTCGACAGTGTTTAGTTTTTTATTGATTGATCTACAAATTTTTTACTTATTTGTTGTTTTTTTTCCTTGTAGGTTCATGTACCTAAACCGAGAAAAAGGTAACAGGTTCATACAAAAGGCATGAAGAGAAAACCCGATCAGGTAAGACAACACACGAGAAAAAGGTAACAGTTTCATACAAAAGGCATGAAGAAAAAACCCGATCAGGTAAGACAACACACGAGAAAAAGGTAACAGGTTCATACAAAAGGCATGAAGAGAAAACCCGATCAGGTAAGACAACACACGAGAAAAAGAAGTGATTTTCGCTTTCTAATTTTCTAAAACAAGAGAAGAAATATTTCAGCTTGATACACATCTTCCTTCAACCATTCTAGCATCAAAGTAGAATGAACACTCCGCCACTTTTACTCTTCCAGTTAATGAAAAGAAAATTTCAAAATGTTAAATACAGTAAAAAAAAAAAAAAAAACCAAAAAAAACCCAATGATGCTTTAAAAGCAGTCAAAAGTCTCCACAACTCCTACATGTGCTCTAACAATTAAACCACCACCGAGGACGTAGATCTAATCTTCTTTCATAAGGTCGCTGCGACGGAGATGTAAAGACCTCAGGAAAATCTTTGAACTTGGAACTCCAGCAATACGCACGGCTAGGAAGAATCGACATGCAGTATATCATCAAGAATTGACGTGTTATGCCTTTTTTTAAAACTTATTTATCTTTGAAATGTCTTGTGAAGAGCGGACACCCCACCCCCCACCCCCTCCCTTCTACTCCTCTTCGCGTCTGACCTGAGGACTACACCAACCCTTTCAGACGTGAACCGAGGTTTTGTGGCGGTCTGAGCGCTGCAGACGTACAAACAGCGCCCCCTATAGACTGTGCAATGAGTGGCTCCAGAGGTCAAGCACAGGGTGTCGAGCTCACACCCTTTGATGCCATTGAGAGAGACTCCAGTTCCATACGGTGGCACCTCCTCGCCGAAAAACCTCTTTGAAGTGGGGTCCGTCTTTTCTGATGGAGATTTTTGAACCAAAATGGTCACGCTGTTATGAATGGGGAGCCCCTATCTCTGTCAGTCTAGTCTCGCTGCGTGTGGGTGTGGGTGTTTTTTTTTTAAGCTATTTACTTGCATGTTTGTTGATTTCGGGTGCCTGTTTTTGTTTGTTGTTTATTTTATTTTCTGTTATATCAGTTCTGTGTCTTTGACAACTCACATGAGTATCAAGTTTGATTCCATTTCTTGCTATTTTTTACCTTTTCCCTGAATCTTTTCTGACACACTCTCTATCTCTTTTTCTCTGTCTAGTTGTCTCAATTTTTCTGTCTGTCTGTCTATATGTTTCTGTCTATTTGTCTGTCTGTCTACCTGTCTCTCACTCTTTCTTTGCTGAATTTGCCTGTCTGTCTGCCTGCCTGCCTGCCTGTCTGTCTGTCTCTGTCTCTGTCTCTCTGTCTCTCTGTCTCTGTCTCTCTCTCTCTCTCTCTCTCTCTCTCTCTCTCTCTCTCTCTCTCTCTCTCTCTCTCTTTCAAAGCTTTGCTCTGCTAAATTCGTGAAATCTCTAGCCAGAGAATGTAGATCTATATACAATCATGCTTTGCTAAGGCAAGGGAATGGCCGAGCCAAAAATCACCCACACTACCCAAAAAAAAAAAACCCCAAAAAAAACAAAAACCAAAACCAAAACAAAAAAAAAAAAAAAAAACTAAAACGCTAGCTTCCAACATTAACAAAATATTGTTAAAAAAAAAAAAAGAGAGAGAGAGAGAGAGAGAGAGAGAGAGAGAGAGAGAGAGAGAGAGAGAGAGAAAGAGAGAAAGAATAAACAAAACAGCAACAACAGCACTAACAACAACAACAACAACAACAACAACAAAACAGCCACCACCAAGATGAAAATCTTTTCCCTGAAAGTTTATAATATTTTCAAATCATCTGCTTTCACTTTTAGATTAACTGAACATAAAAAAAAAAAAAAATCACGCACAGTAAGACAGGATTAAAAAAGAAAAACAACAACAAAAAAAAAAGAAAAACAACAACAACAAAAAAGAAAAAAACAAGAACTGCAAACTTAAAAACTAGATTTCAACAACAATAAAATATTTTTTTTTTAAATATAATGCCTTTTGTTTCTGAAAATCGACAAAGTTCTCTAATCATTCCGTATAATTATTGTTATATCATTAACTACACGTATAAATTTACATACACAGTGAAAGAAAGAAACAAAATAAAATTAAAAAAAAAACAAAAAAAACAAAAAAACAAAAAACAAGAAAAAAAAAACAAAAACAAAAACCAACAACTTGAACGCTAGCTTTCAACTTTATTTAAAAAAAAAAAAAAAATTGGCTTTCGAAATGAGAAGCAGGGCTGTTTGACACATGAAATCCTGCTTCAATACTGTGTTTCACGCAGTTGAATCTTACAATTTGAAATTACTACAAAAATATCTACAGCCATTCATCATTTTTCTTCTGCATATTATTTGTGTGAGCAAAGAATAAAAGTTAGTGCGTGTGGTTTTATCGTGTCTAACGGAGCAGAGAGATGTGGGGAAACAACATTTGTGAGTTGGACGCACTGAAAATAATCGGGAATCTCTTGGCTATGAAGGAAAAATGAGACCAGAAAAGGAAATAAAAAGCGGGAAAGACGTAAAGCTCAGGATTTAAAAAAAATTAGAAAGGTAACGAGTAGATTGGCTAAGATGGATCTTTTTTAGAGATGCTGAACAAATGAATATTATTTCGACGGCTTTCTTTTCACACTTATCACCATTGATATAGGGGCTCATCAAAACTTTACTGTTTTGTCTGAAAAAAATTTTTTTTTTAATCTTTAGGGATCCCATTTCCTTTCTTTCTTTATATATATATCTACTCACTCTTTCTCGAATCGTTGTATAAAAGAGCGAGCGAGCGAGAGAGAGAGAGAGAGAGAGAGAGAGAGAGAGAGAGAGAGAGAGAGAGAGAGAGAGAGAGAGAGAGAGAGAGAGACAGAGAGAGAGAGAGAGACAGACAGACAGACAGACAGACAGGCGGACACACAGAGACAGAGAAAAGGAGAGGGAGAGGGAGAGAGAGAGAAATAGAAAAAAAGGGAGGGAGAAATTTGGTGTGTGTGTGTGTGAGAGAGAGAAAGAGAAATAAAAGAGAAAGAGAGAGCGCGCATCTCAAACTTTTATTTCTTTTTCATTTTACAACGAAGTCGAAATAATCATGTAACGTCCAAACACAGACAACTCTGTAAGACAGATTAACTTGCTCTAGCAACTCTGTAAGACAGATTAACTTGCTCTAGCAACTCTGTAAGACAGATTAACTTGCTCTAGCAACTCTGTAAGACAGATTAACTTGCTCTAGCAACTCTGTAAGACAGATTAACTTGCTCTAGCAACTCTGTAAGACAGATTAACTTGCTCTAGCAACTCTGTAAGACAGATTAACTTGCTCTAGCAACTCTGTAAGACAGATTAACTTGCTCTAGCAACTCTGTAAGACAGATTAACTTGCTCTAGCAACTCTCCAAGCACGTATGATGCGAATTACATCAATCATGATTGAAAATGATGCTACATACGTTGATTGCATGGACGCGAGGCAAAGCTTTATGCGTTTCATATTAGAGTTTGGAG
>JAWDGP010004884.1:165000-172500 GCA_033675545.1 Elysia crispata
TATTGATGATGGCGTAAACATAAATCATACTTAAAATCATGAAACGCGAATTCAAAACTTCTACCTTTCTCTTTAACTTTGTAATGGTGAACGTTACTAACCTTTCAGGATTTTTACAATTCTCATCAAGAACCTTCAAAAGCACATCTTTCAGTGGGAAGGAAATCTTCAGATTTAGTGATCAAACTATAAAATAAGGGACCTATGAGCAAGTCTTCATTATGGCTCCACTGAAAAAAAAAAAAAAACCTCCCAATTAACCCCATGGACTGACGGTCATTTTCGTCTCCGCTGTCCTGCTCGTTCGAAGATTCCCGCAAGAATCCGCAGAAACCGAACGCCGTATCTTGTAAGTGGCCGTATATTTCAAGCGCCGTGACTGCTCGACAAGTCTAACAGCTCAGACCGGCCACATAATCTGCCTCGTTAATCTCCGAAAATTGCCGCAAATGTCGCTAAGCCTATCTACTCTGATTTACATCGCGTATTGCCCTCTAGGCTCGCACTTCGGCGATTATCGGTGCTTTTGCGGTGAATTACGGCGCCGGCCGGACTTTTACGGCTAGTCGCTCTGTGTAGGGCGCTCGGGTGAGCGATAATTGGTAGACGTTTACTGCTCAACACAGCCTGAGCTTTTGATTCATACGAATAGTCAAGGCAGACAATTTTACAGTAGAAAAATAACGACGACAATAATCATAATTATACACAAAGAAAGAGAAAGAGAGATAGGGAGTCACAGGATAGCCTACGGTTTTTTTTAAGCAGAAGTCTTAATACATCTTGACGTGTTGTCTATAACTAAGATGTATAGGATTGCGCTCTTCAATTAAATTTCTGCCCTAATTGGTTTCGTTGTTTTAAAATAATCTATTTTCTTGTTAATCCCCCCGCGCCATCAATATATTAGTTGTTCGTGTTTTCATGACTACCATTTTTGGAGGACTTAATAAAATACCGAATGATACTGCTCGTGGCTAATTTTTTTTTACAAAGTAAGGTGGATTTATGAGCTTGACCTTTAATTTACGATTATTTTTGTAACAGCAAAAAAAAAAAAAAAGGTCCTTATCTTTAATTTACTCTGGGTAAAAAAGTTCCCTCGATGAATAAGATTTCTGTCAATTTGTTATCTTTGGAGCTCATGGAATGGAAGATTAAAATAAATGATTAAAGTTCCTGCATGTACTTTATTTTGTTGTTGTTGTTGTTGTTGTTGTTGTTGTTGTTGTGATGGTGGTGGTGGTGGTTGTTGTTGTTACTGTTAGAGATGTCCTGATCTTCAGCACCCACATCACCAAAGTAATTGCACACATCATCACTCTTTCGTGATGGTTTATTTTCTCATCTCACACACTATTTTCCTCATCATCACAGACTCTTCCTTCTCTTCATTATCAATATTGAACCATCATTCCCTTCAACATCGCCTGCATTATAGAAACCTTTAAACATTTTTGTTCTTATTTTTGGTTGTTTGTGATTATATTCTTCCGTCCTCACTTCATCAATTTTTGGCTATATGTCTAACCAAAAAAATAAAAACCAATTAAAATCATAATTATCATCCTCATCATCACCGTCATCATCATCATCACCATCATCCTCATAATTATCACCGTCATCCTCATCATAATTATCACCGTTATCCTCATCATCGCCACCATCATCATGATAACTATCATCCTCCTCCTCCTCCTCCTCCTCCTCCTCCTCCTCATCATCATCATCATCATCATCATCATCATCATCATCATCACCATCGTCATCACCATCATCACCATTATCACCGCCATCATCATCACCATCATCACCGTCATCATCATCACCACCATCATTATTATCACCGTCATCATCACCAGCATCATTATCAGCATCATCATCACCATCAATATTATCACCGTCATCATCACCATCGTCATCACCATCATCACCATTATCACCATCATCATCACCATCGTCATCACCACCATCGTCATCACCATCATCACCATCATCATCATCATCACCATCGTCATCACCATCATCACCATCACCATCATCATCATCATCATCATCATCATCATCACCATTGTCATCATCATCATCACTATCATCATCTTCACCGTCACCATCATCATCATCATCACCATCGTCATCATCACCGTCACCATCACCATCATCACCGTCACCATCATTATCATCACCATCATCATTATCATCACCATCATCATTATCATCACCATCATTATCATCACCATCATCATCATCACCGTCACCATCATTATCATCACCATCATCATCATCACCGTCACCATCACCATCATCATCATCACCGTCACCATCATGATCATGACCATGATCATTATTATCACCATCATCACCATCACCATCACCATCATTATCATCACCATCATCATTATCATCACCATCATCATTATCATCATCATCATCACAGTCACCATCATCATCATCATCATCATCATCATCATCATCACCGTCACGATCATTATCATCACCATCATCATCATCATCATTATCATCACCGTTAGAGGCAAATCGTTTCATACTCACCATGAAAATGGTGGTCACTCCGCAGATATGATACAAACATCTCCGTCTCCATCAGCGGGATACTTACTACCACTGCAGAGTGGCGTTATCCGAGGAGGTGTGGGATGTGAACATGTTGTACACAGGAGATCAATGGCTAGTCGATGATATGTCGGTGCTACTGCTGATTTGGCGGAAGAAGAGGGGAGAGCGAGTGAGAGATACATAGACAGACTAGCATACAGAAAAAAAAAAAGAAAAAAAAGGAGATGAAGGACCTATGGCCATATAAGGACAAAAATGTAAAACAAAAAACGAAAAAAACAACAACAAACAAACAACATAGAGGGCACAGCAGGATGACCAATTAGAGAGAAAAATTAATGAGGAGGGACGATAAGAAAAGCCAAGGAAAGAAAGAACAATCGGTGACATGAAGATGGAGGAGAAGGAGGAGGAGAAAGAGCGAACAAGGAAGTGTAGAGAGTGAGATAAATGGGGAAAGAGGGGGAGGGAGGGAGAGAGGGAGAGAGAGAGAGAGAGAGAGAGAGAGAGAGAGAGAGAGAGAGAGAGAGAGAGAGAGAGAGAGAGGGAGAGAGAGAGAGAGAGAGAGAGAGAGAGAGAGAGAGAGAGAGAGAGAGAGAGAGAGAGAGAGAGAGAGAGAGAGAGAGAGAGAGAGAGAGAGAGTAAGAGAGAAGAGAAGCCATCCAACCCAAGACTGAGCACCAAAACACAGAGTGTAGCATCTTCCAAAAGTATCAGATCCAGAGTACACACGCACACACAGATAGATTAAAGCTGGCTGAAACCACTACTCGTACTGTAGACTGACCTAAAGTAACGCACAGCATCCTTCTGTGGTTAGAAACAATGACCAGTGTTGTTTTCATTGATTAGAGAGCTCCGCCAAACTCGGAAGTGTTGTTCTATAGTTTTTGGTTTCACTCTACGGAAAACTCTGGTAATTGGGCAAACAAAACAAATGTCCCATTGTTCTGGCTTCAGCATGAAGCAGAAGCGAAAGTACAACGAAGAAGTCTAGACGGTAAGGACGATAGCTCTGAGGAAAGGATCATGTTTCGTTAACCCTTGGCGATTCGCGGCTGGTACAGCAAGGATGAGTCACTTCTTCATTGATTTGAGATTTGGATGATTGGTGGATGTAGTCAGTCCACTATGCAGTTCATTAACATGCGCTCAGAGATAGATCTAACGCCTGAGGCCAATCATCATTATGCTTGACGAAAACGCAAATACTGCTTTTCAAGATCTTTGAGTTTCGTTTTGATCAAGTGTTCATTATTTGAAATATTTCATAATTACAAGTTTTGGAAAAGGAGTTAGTTATGGAATTCTATTAATTAATATTAATTCCAGTCATCATACCTTCTAAGGTAAAATATGAAAACAAAAGAGGCGTGAAGTCGGAATGCCAGAAGAAAGCAATTTTGTCGAGATTTCACCTTCGTTTTAAGGTACTGGAAAGGTACTTTCATAAAGTTTCATCTAACTAATGTTGGAAGGGGTGTTGGGGTGGGGGTGGGGGACAGGGGAGTGTGAGCGAGGTAGAATATAAGACAGAATGATGGACAGATAGGAACAGGAGCAACGGAGAAGGAAACCTCAACGATAGAAGCTGTACTGAAGCACTGAGATATCGCCAGCGGAAACAATAGGTTACACAAATCAATTTTGATGAATCTTTCATTAAAAAAAAAAACAAAAAAAAACAACAAAAACTGATTGACGGATTAGATAGAAAGATAGACAGAGAAATATAAAGAAAGATAGATGGATAGATAGAAAAATAGATAGATAAATAGAAAGAAAGATAGATGAATATATAGATAGATTGATAGGTAGATAGATTGATAGGTAGATAGATAGATAGATAGATAGATAGATAGATAGATGGATAGATAGATAGATAGATAGATAGATAGATCGATAGACGGATAGACAGACAGATAGATAGATAGATAGATCGATAGACGGATAGACAGACAGATAGATAGATGGATAGATAGATATATCGATAGATAGTTAGATAGATAGATAGATAGATAGATATACCGATAGATAGTTAGATAGATAGTTAGATAGATAGATAGATAGATCGATAGACGGATAGACAGACATATGAATAGATAGATAGATAGATAGATATAGAAAGATAGATAGATAAATAGCTCGGTATATACGTAGATAAATTGCAAAGAGATAAACAGAAAGATAGATATATAAATGAATAAAAACACATATACAAATAGATAAAACTATAAAACAAAAAGCAGAAGTTAGGTTATGAGATAAAAAGGCACAATACGATCTCTCTAATAATCTTTTTTTTTCTCTCCAATGTTTCCTTACATCACTTTTTTTTACCCTCGACTTGATATTGAACCTCTCTCCCCTATTTAACTGAGATACTTTTCTGGCAATCCCTTTAAAAAAGTAAATTTCATCGTGATATTCTGATAAATAAAAACTCCAGAGAGAAAATGAGAGGAAAACTTCAACCACAAACTTTAATTTAATTGTCAAACATCCGTGAAAGTACAGTCATTGTTAAGGGCAGACGAGGCATTCTTGGGTTTCCATTCTTGGCGCCAGTTAAAGGGTTAATGTAGATAATTGCCGTAAAAAACCGTAAATGTGCGTGTACTATGATGTCGTCTGCCATTAGTGACCTTTCTTTGTCTCGCAGAAATGAAGAGTTCTTAGGAGTTCTGAGTCGTCCAACTTTTCTTATGGTGTTATTTTCCTTTGTTTGACGGCTTTGTCAGTTAAAAGGTTATTTTTTTATCATTATTTTTTTTTGAAACAGTGTCTTTCAATGTTTTTTTTTTATTCCCTTAACATCCATGGGAAATATAAGATGTGGATCCAAGCCAAATGTTAACGTTATATAAATATAAATTATTGTTACGAAAAAAACTGCTTACGATAAAACTGTACTTCTTAAACGTGTGTTTAATGCGAATTTCTGGGAAAAGAAAAAAAAAGTGATCCAACATTTTTTTTCCCAGAGAAAAAGAAATAATGATGACAGTCCCATAAAGATCACGTTTACACATCAATTTTTTATCCAGGTCAGTAACACCGCGGTAAACTAGTGGGCACACCTGTGTTACACATCAACACTGGCTGTGGCTTGACAGATGATGTAGATGATGATGATAATGATGATAAGGATGATGGTGATAATGAGGATGATGGTGATGATGATGATGACGGTCATGGTATACGATGGCCACAATGAAGGAGGAATAAAAAGCTCAGCGAGTCGGGGACAATTGTTTCTGTATGTTAAACAATATTAACCGGAAAAAGGTGATTTAATTTTTTTTTTTCGTAGATCATAATTATTAATGTGTTTAACATTTCATGATGTTACGGTGGTAACATTACAACTACTGCTATTACTACTACTACTACTACTACTACTACTACTACTACTACTACTACTACTACTACTACTACTACTACTACTACTACTACTACTACTACTACTACTACTACTACTACTACTACCGCTACCACTACTGCTTAATATAATAATAATAATAATAATAATAATAATAATAATAATAATAATAATAATAATAATAATAATAATAATAATAATAATAATAATAATAATAATAATAATAATACTAATAATAATAATAATAATAATACTAATAATAATAATAATAATAATAATAATAATAATAATAATAATAATAATAATAATAATAATAATAATAATAATAATAATAATAATAATAATAATAATAATAATAATAATAATAATAACTACTTTATCCTGGAGCCTGCCATATCAGCTATTGTTCCGACATGATCATTAAATTTGAAAAGATAGTCGTGCTTGTTTTCCTTATAATTATATGTGTTTGTCTTAACCATAATAGTATAAACTACTTTTTTTCTTCTTCTACACACCTAAATCCTGAATGGGACTTAATTCTTATGCTCTAGCAAAGCGAGGCACGCTAAACCTCGGGTCCATCACCCACCGCAATCTCAGAACAACAAGATGGCCGCGTCCACAGATACCGCCATTGTTGGTCCGGTGGGCTCCACCTCAGTCTGGACCTTCCAGAGACGCTGCACACTCGGGTCTAGTTCTGGGTGTTGTGTTTTAACAGCAACAAACTGGAGAACATGGCGGCTGTGCCGAGACTTTACTTTCGTTTTAAGGTACTGGAAAGGTACGTTCATACCCTCTCTCTCTCTCTCTCTCTCTCTCTCTCTCTCTCTCTCTCTCTCTCTCTCTCTCTCTCTCTCTCTCTTTCGCTCTTTCCCTCCTGCCCTCCCTCTTCTCTCTCTCTCTCTCTCTCTCTCTCTCTCTCTCTCTCTCTTTCACATTTTCTCTTTCTTTTTCTCTCTGCCTCGCTCTCTCTCTCTCAAACTCAAGACGGTTTCGTTACCATTTTCGCAGCTCAGGGATACAGGAAACCTTGCAAAATGAAAGATGGTACCTCAACTTTATTCCCCTATCCCCCAACCCCGTCCACATGTTCTAGAGAAAGTCAGACAAACAGGAAATGCAAGCAATATGGATAGGGAGAGAGAATGAGACACAGAGTAAGAGAGAGAGAGAGAGAGAGAGAGAGAGAGAGAGAGAGAGAGAGAGAGAGAGAGAGAGAGAGAGAGAGAGAGAGGAAGACAGGTAAAGAGGAAATGCAAGGAGAAAGAGAGAGAGAGTGTGTGTGTGTGTGTGTGGAGAGAGAGACAGAGAGATACACACACACACACACAGACATGGACTGAGAGAAGGGAGAGCGAGAATATAAAGAGAAAGAAAGAGAGAAAGAGAAGGAGAAAGAAGAGGAAGACAACTATCAAACGCCAGGAGGGGGACGGGGGAGGAAAGAGCGGGAGAGGTCGGTAGCAGGAGGACGTCTGGAGACAGAGACATCAAGTTTATTGCTCCCCCATTGGGCTGATGGTCATTTGCTTGTC
>JAWDGP010004884.1:180000-232500 GCA_033675545.1 Elysia crispata
GGGGGGGGAGATGGGATGAAAGCTGTCTTTTCTGCTAGAGAAATCAGCCTTTCGAGATCGTTCTGAATTCCTGACGTGAGTCGTGAGTGAATGACTATCTCTCTCTCTCTCTCTCTCTCTCTCTCTCTCTCTCTCTCTCTCTCAATAGAAAGCAAAAATGCTACACCTGGAGGATAACTTGGTAATTATAAAGGATCCAAATGGTATAATACAGGATCTAAAAAGAAATAGGCACACAACTTTATAACTACGTAGTTATACAGTTTTGTACCTTTATCTTTTTAGAATCTCACTCTCTGTCTATGTATCTTTCTTTCTCTCTCTCTCTCTCTCTTTCTCTCTCAATAGAAAACAAAAACACTACAGCAGGAGGATAACTTGGTAATTATAAAGGATCCAAATGGTATAATACAGGATCTAAAAAGAAATAGGCACACAACTTTATAACTACGTAGTTATACAGTTTTGTACCTTTATCTTTTTAGAATCTCTCTCTCTCTGTCTATGTATCTTTCTCTCTCTCTTTCTCTCTCTCTCTCTCTCCCTCTCTCTCTCTGTCTCTGTCTCTCCCTCTCTCTCTCTGTTTCTGTCTCTCCCTCTCTCTCTCTCTGCTCCATCTCTCAACGCTTGATGGTTTCGGCTGCAGGATGCAGGAATTCAAACCTGGGCCCCTGGGTCTACGTGCGGAGATGAGGTGATGAGATAGGTGGGGGTGGGGGATAGGGGGGGGGGGGCGAGAAGGGGTAATAGACACCAGTTGAAATTTTAGTTTACGTTTCTTGATCCTCTTATCCTTACCCCCCTCCTTTTGTTACCTCTCTCTCTCTCTCTCTCTCTCTCTCTCTCTCTCTCTCTCTCTCTCTCTCTCTCTCTCTAACTCTCTTAGTTTTATTTCCCCTCGCCTCTTTCATGATCTCTGTCCCCTATTTTTCTCCCTGAAACTGAAGATTTTCCTGCATACCCACTAGATCTATAATATCACATGATAATTAATATCCTTTAATCCTTAATATGATGATAATACAAAAAATATTCCTGAATAAAAGTCCCATTTTCCACCCTTCCCCTTCTTATCAGCCTTTCATTTCTCTTTTTCCTCCTCAAAAAATATCTCGTTTGAAGCTGTGGAAAACAGAAAAAATTTTATTATAATTATCTAGGACCAGGTTTCTTTATCTCCCTGGGATGGGATGCTGTTCCAACCTCTCTCGGGATACTGGAGCTCTGCGGCCTGATATACACTAACTCACCTACTGGTATAAGATATACTCACCCAATGATGTGAGATATACTCACTCCCAGGTAGGAGGTATACTCACCCACTGATGGGAGATATACTCACTCACAGGTGGGAGGTATGCTCACCCACTGATGTGAGATATACTCACTCACAGGTAGGAGATATACTCACCCACTGATGTGAGATATACTCACTCCCAGGTAGGAGATATACTCACCCACTGATGTGAGATATACTCACCTACTGGTAGGAGATATACTCACTCACTGATGTGAGATATACTCACCTACTGGTAGGAGATATACTCACCCACTGATGTGAGATATACTCACCTACTGGTAGGAGATATACTCACCCACTGATGTGAGATATATTCAGTTACAGGTAGGAGATATACTCACCCACAAAGCGTACATACAGTTCCTGGTATATTATTACAAAGAATTTGTTCCACTTGATATTTTGATCTATAAAAAGCATCGTCATAAGTCTGTCTGTCATTCTGACAGTTTCTCTTTTTCTCTTGCTGCATGCATCTTTTTTCTGTTGTTTTTTTTTAAGCTATTTATCTCTGTTTCACTCACGTTCTGTTTTTCCCTCTCTCTTTTCCCTTTTTCTCTGCCCCCTCTCCCTTTGTCTCTCTGTTTGTCTGCCTTTTGTCTGTCTGTACTGTCTGTCTATCTCCTCTCTCTCTCTCCCTCCCTCTCTCCCCTCTGTCTGTCTGTCTGTCTGTCTGCCTCTCTCTCTCTCTCTTTTTTTTTTCTCTCTCTCTGTCTATCTGACTGTCTGCCTATATTGCCTCCTATCTCTCTCTCTCTCTCTCTCTCTCTCTCTCTCTCTCTCTCTCTCTCTCTCTCTCTCTCTCTCTCTCTCTCTCTCTTACTTCAGTACAATAACTTTTTCTAAGACCACACAAACTACTCAAACATATTAATTTACTTCATACATTCCCCCAAACTCTTTGCACCCAATCTTCAATAATGCTACTCAATTTTGTTTCTCTGCTACAATCACAGAGGTGGACCCCACTGGTTCTACTCACCATCCCTTCATACCGTACAGATTCTGTCGCCCCACCCCATGTCATCTCACTCCCTGCCAACAAGCTGCTTACAGTTCGGAGACTGAGCTCGCCACCCCGACAGAGACAAATCGAGAAACCATGGTTTGAGTTACACAAGATTGCAGCTCGCTCTCAGCGCACGTGAGCGGGGAGCCCCAATGTAAACCTCGCCGAGCCCTCACAGTGGGAGGTAGCCAGAGAAAGTTTTCTTCCCCTGACACACACCACGTCTGTTTAACATCACACCCCACACCTCGACGGGGATTTTCCCTGCACAATTTACTCCATAAAATAATGAATTTAGAGCTTGCCTTCTCTAGTTCCACGCAATGTTTAAGTCAGATACACAGGACGTTTCAGCAAAGTTTATATCCATGTAACCTGCAGAAAAACGTGTATCTTCTGGGTTTTTTTTCCCTTCGCATCGTGGAGCGGTGGTGGTGGCCGATGACATAGCACCTCACGGCCTACAATCTATAGCCTTCGAGTTCCAGGCCCATCTTGGAATAACATCTTTTTTCTGCTATGCTTTACCTCACGGCGGATTGTTCGATATATGAGGGATGAAGAGAGAATGGTCGCAATTACCGATCTGTAGTGGACGCACTATATCAAGAGTAAGAGACGGGTGTAGAAGACGGGACTAGATCTATAATTTCCTTTACATCTTTTTGTTTACACTTTCTTTAAACCATAGATCTAATTCTAACTGCGACTGCAGTTCACTGGATGAATGTTATATAAAGATTAAGTTAAAACTTCTACAACGCTGTACTATCATAATATTATTACCCTCGTATAAGATTGTTGTATCAGCTTATTAGTTTCATGCTTTTAGCGTCGAAATCATGGAATGTTTTTAAAGAACTTTTACGCAAATGTGATTTATAGTGAAAGCCTCTGTCCTCTAATTGGCCAACGTAAATATCTTTTCTCTTGACTTGCTGCATACACGTTTCAACAACAACAACAACAACAACAACAACAACAACAACAACAACAACAACAACAACAACAGCAGCAGCAGCAGCAGCAGCAACAACAACAACAACAACAATTAAAAAAGAAAAAAAGAAAGAAAGAAAAGAAAAAAAATATCCAGCAATCAATTATTTTTTTTTTGTTCTCATGCTGATGCAGACCAGATTGAGAATGTCTGTCTTTCTAGGTGAAGAAGATTCTGAATCAACAGTTCCTCTGAACCCTATGAGCCCCGAAATATCTAATAGGACTGCTTCCTCCATCAAAACAGTGTACACAACGTACCGATGTCTTATGAAATCCTGTTTTATTCTAGGTACCACCAAGAACCACAGTACAGTAACAGTCAACAAATCTATGATACAACCTAAGTCGTTAAGGGTTGATCCTCTCTCCAAAGCTAATATTATTGTCTTTTAAATGAACTCTTTTTGATTAAAAAAAAAAAAAAAAAAGAAAACAACAACCCCAAAACAACAAGAACAAAAACAAAAAAAACAACAAAAAAAAAACAAAAAAAAAAACAAACAAACACCAGCTTAATCAAGGGTTAAATAAAAAGAAAAAAAAAACCCAACAAACGTATTTAAGATAAGTAATTGTATTGGCTATAAATGTATCACATAATGCAGTAATCACTCCCAGAATCCCCAGCGAAGGAAGCGGGTACACAATCATCAGTGTTAGATTTGGAACTTGAAGGAATAGAAGCAATGTTTTCTTGAATACAAAATTTATAATGCTTGCAACGAAATTTTTTTTTTGTTAAAGAAAGATGCACACTTTGTCTGCAGTATCAGTTATTAAACCTTAAGCGAGCTGTGCAACTTTTCTTGATGCTGTTTTATCGTGTAGCAAGTGAATATCTAGAAAGAAATAATACTGACCCCTGACATAAAGTGATATCACAGAATGTTTTACCGTCTCCAGGATTCGAATCAATGTCGGGCTGTGAGTTTTACAAGGAATGGACACGCCACGGCTTCTCAGACTTCCACATGTTGACGACCTAGATCTGGGATATTTCAATACCTTACTCTGTGTGCCGAGTTATTTTTAAGTCTAATAATAATGATGATGATAATAATAATAATAATAATAATAATAATAATAATAATAATAATAATAATAATAATAATAATAATAATAATAATAATAATAATAAAAATAATAATGACGATAATGATGGTGATGATGGGGTTGACGATGATGATAATGATGATGATGATGATGTTGACGATGATGATGATAATAATATTGATAATAATAACGATAAAAATGAAAATAATAATAATATTAATAATATTAACAATAATAATAATAATAATAATAATAATAATAATAATAATAATGATAATAATAATAATAATAATAATAATAATAATAATAATAATAATAATAATAATAATAATAATAATAATAATAATAATAATAATAATAATAATAATAATAATAATAATAATAATAATAATAATAATAATAATAATAATAATAATAATAATAATAATAATAATAATAATAATAATAATAATAATAATAATAATAATAATAATAATAATAATAATAATAATAATAATAAAGTCACAATTTAAAAAAAAGGTAGAGCTATCTTAAAACGGTTTTTCAATAACATGTGACTTAAACCTGACATCGGTTGTACAGATTTTGAATAATAATCATTATAGCAGGCAGAACTTTATTGATAACAAGTTAAAAGGTTTGGTAACGGGTAAAACTGCAACGTGACACGTAAATATTGACTAATCGATTTAAACAAAACAATTATTATTATTATTATTATTATTATTATTATTATTATTATTATTATTATTATTATTATTATTATTATTATTATTATTATTATTATTATTATTATTATTATTATTATTATTATTATTATTATTATTATTATTATTATTATTATTTTTATTATTATTATTATCATAATTATTGTTATGATTACAGAATTTAAGAAAGAACCGGTCATGCTACTGTACAGTTACTGTACATCGCATGTAAAACACTTAAGATTGGTGGTTCTTGCAAATAGCTGGGGCTTACAACTCAATACTAAACTGCAATATTCTCATTGATTTTTTAAATTAATAAGATAACCGAAGGCTATTTGATTAAAGAAACCTTTAAATCTTCTCATAAGAAACAAGACTTTGATGATTTTGGTTTATAAAGCCACCATTGACAGCATTGCTTGTTTTGCCGTGGCTTTGCTCTTTCTAGAGAACAAATCGTGTAATTTGGTCAACAAAGGGCAAACAACATAATTGAATGAGATTTACCTCTTTTGCCAAGGCTTTGCTCTTTCTAGAGAACAAATCGTGTAATTTGGTCAACAAAAGGCAAACAACATAATTGGATGAGATTTACCTCTTTTGCCAAGGCTTTGCTCTTTCTAGAGAACAAGTCGTGTAATTTGGTCAACAAAGGGCAAACAACATAATTGAATGAGATTTACCTCTTTTACCAAGGCTTTGCTCTTTCTAGAGAACAAATCGTGTAATTTGGTCAACAAAAGGCAAACAACATAATTGAATGAGATTTACCACTTTTGCCAAGGCTTTGCTCTTTCTAGAGAACAAATCATGTAATTTGGTCAACAAAAGGCAAACAACATAATTGAATGAGATTTACCTCCTTTGCCAAGGCTTTGCTCTTTCTAGAGAACAAATTGTGTAATTTGGTCAACAAAAGGCAAACAACATAATTGAATGAGATTTACCTCCTTTGCCAAGGCTTTGCTCTTTCTAGAGAACAAATCATGTAATTTGGTCAACAAAGGGCAAACAACATAATTGAATGAAATTTACCTCTTTTGCCAAGGCTTTGCTCTTTCTAGAGAACAAATCGTGTAATTTGGTCAACAAAATGGAAACAGCATAATTGGATGAGATTTACCTCTTTTGCCAAGGCTTTGCTCTTTCTAGAGAACAAATCATGTAATTTGGTCAACAAAAGGCAAACAACATAATTGAATGAGATTTACCACTTTTGCCAAGGCTTTGCTCTTTCTAGAGAACAAATCGTGTAATTTGGTCAGCAAAAGGCAAACAACATAATTGAATGAGATTTACCACTTTTGCCAAGGCTTTGCTCTTTCTAGAGAACAAATCGAGTAATTTGGTCAACAAAAGGCAAACAACATAATTGAATGAGATTTACCACTTTTGCCAAGGCTTTGCTCTTTCTAGAGAACAAATCGTGTAATTTGGTCAGCAAAAGGCAAACAACATAATTGAATGAGATTTACCTCCTTTGCCAAGGCTTTGCTCTTTCTAGAGAACAAATCGTGTAATTTGGTCAACAAAAGGCAAACAACATAATTGAATGAGATTTACCTCCTTTGCCAAGGCTTTGCTCTTTCTAGAGAACAAATCGTGTAATTTGGTCAACAAAAGGCAAACAACATAATTGAATGAGATTTACCTCTTTTGCCAAGGCTTTGCTCTTTCTAGAGAACAAATCATGTAATTTGGTCAGCAAAAGGCAGACAACATAATTGGATGAGATTTACCTCTTTTGCCAAGGCTTTGCTCTTTCTAGAGAACAAATCATGTAATTTGGTCAGCAAAAGGCAAACAACATAATTGGATGAGATTTACCTCTTTTGCCAAGGCTTTGCTCTTTCTAGAGAACAAATCATGTAATTTGGTCAGCAAAAGGCAAACAACATAATTGGATGAGATTTACCTCCTTTGCCAAGGCTTTGCTCTTTCTAGAGAACAAATCATGTAATTTGGTCAGCAAAAGGCAAACAACATAATTGGATGAGATTTACCTCTTTTGCCAAGGCTTTGCTCTTTCTAGAGAACAAATCATGTAATTTGGTCAGCAAAAGGCAAACAACATAATTGGATGAGATTTACCTCCTTTGCCAAGGCTTTGCTCTTTCTAGAGAACAAATCATGTAATTTGGTCAGCAAAAGGCAAACAACATAATTGGATGAGATTTACCTCTTTTGCCAAGGCTTTGCTCTTTCTAGAGAACAAATCATGTAATTTGGTCAGCAAAAGGCAAACAACATAATTGGATGAGATTTACCTCTTTTGCCAAGGCTTTGCTCTTTCTAGAGAACAAATCATGTAATTTGGTCAGCAAAAGGCAAACAACATAATTGGATGAGATTTACCTCTTTTGCCAAGGCTTTGCTCTTTCTAGAGAACAAATCATGTAATTTGGTCAGCAAAAGGCAAACAACATAATTGAATGAGATTTACCTCTTTTGCCAAGGCTTTGCTCTTTCTAGAGAACAAATCATGTAATTTGGTCAGCAAAAGGCAAACAACATAATTGGATGAGATTTACCTCTTTTGCCAAGGCTTTGCTCTTTCTAGAGAACAAATCATGTAATTTGGTCAGCAAAAGGCAAACAACATAATTGGATGAGATTTACCTCTTTTGCCAAGGCTTTGCTCTTTCTAGAGAACAAATCATGTAATTTGGTCAGCAAAAGGCAAACAACATAATTGGATGAGATTTACCTCCTTTGCCAAGGCTTCGCCTTGAGATTTACCACTCATCAATGAGCCGGTAGAGGAGACTAGGAATAAATAAAAGCCAATCCGTGTAGTAAGACATTCTCCAGTCACCTATGCTGTATTGGGAATTGAAACTTTCTAGCCAAAGCGGTTCAGTTCTACAACCAAAAGCAAAGAATGACTCGTATTTAAAAAGAGCAAAGAAAAGAGCAAAATTTAATACAAATCAATCAAAGAAATAAATAAAAAAAAAAAAAATCCTCGAAAAATAAACTTTTAAGCCTTCAGCCTCATATCAGCAGCAGTGATGAGAATGTTGTCTGTTGTTGGGATAGACGATTCCCAGGGTGGTACATACCTAATAATTATGTAACATATCATTTTATGGATTAATACGATTATATTATCCATTACAATTAGGCCACTCTGAATCGACCGGTTTCATTGTTGTATTTATGTCAGCAAATTTAAAATTGTTGCAATGATAATTGTCCGTGTGTTCTTAATAATTATTCTTTAAAACCTTGGCTTATTCGAATTTTCCGGAATAGGACAAAACGAATTTAGATCCAGCTTAACTTATCATAATTATAAAAAGAAAGGAGTGATTATCTAAAAAAAATAGAAAGGACAAAGACGAGAGCAACATGGCTACGTTACATCCACGACTCCCACAGCTATGAGACTTGGAAGTTAAATAGGGATTTAGGAAAGGGGAAATAATTGACAACTTATTCAAACCGAGAGTGATTCATAAATCTCCCTTGACTGTAAATTCATGCAGAAAGTTTGTGAAGTTTACATTAAAAAAAAAGTTTTGAAAAAAAGAAAACAAAAAAACAAGTCAAGATTTTCAGTAGACGGTAGATCTATAAGGTAATCCTTTCGATTAACTTACAACAATGAGTTAAAAAATAGTTATATGCAGAAATAATTAGATCTAGAATAGCGGTACTCCAGTGCGGAGCTTTTCATCTGATTATCATTTAAAAAAAATCAACAATATTACTTAATAGTCAATATCTACAAAGAAACAAGTTTAGAACTATTATTTGTTCTTCAATATTCTCCTGGTGAAGACCCCTAACAAAATTTTAAGCTATTTCGCCTTTCTCCGCTCACACCTTTATCCAGTTTGAAAACATTTGAAAATTCTACAACTCCCTCTTCTTCTCGTCCCGAAATCTTCGCACTAGGCTCCGCCCACTGTCCTCGCCTCGCCTCTACTTTTCACACAGATCCCCGCCGAGGTCGAGGTTACGCGGGGTCACCGCCCGCCACCCCCGCTGATTGGCCAAGAGGCGGGGCGTCCCCGCGTGTTGTTTATGCCGCTCGGAAGCTGGTTGGCTTTTTGAAAGCAGCGGTAGGCAGGGCAAATCTCGCCTCTCCACTTCTCTCCCGCCTCTCCCTGTTTTCACCTCTCTATCTCCACCAACATTCCGACTCTCCGGGCCCAGCCGTGGCCTGTCGTGTGCTCCCATCGTAAAAGCCGAAGGAAACGAGCTCTAAAGCTCCTCTTTTATAGTCCTATCCATTCTTACCCCTCTGTCTTCAAATGATTTCGGCGATGGTAAAAACTAATTTCATCGCTCTCTTGATGGTTTCGTGGGAGACTTTACAACGAAGGATACCTTTCTCCGTGCAGCCCTTAGGATCATCATAACATCTTCGCGAGCGACGATCGAGATCGTCATAATTATTACAATCATCATAAGCCAGGACACCCTGACTACCACACCGATCATCAAAGACGGCAGCGGCGACAGCACACACGGCAGCAAGCACCACAAAACATCAACTTTGTCGGCACGATCTGACGATCATTTAACTGCTATAATTACACAACTGTATCCATTTCACAGAAAGGCGACTACAAACCAAATCCAACAGCAACCACCCGCGGTTTAGAGAGCAGTAAAAACCAAGTTTACGTGTTTCTTACAGGTCGGAGCTCAACTTGACCCCCGTCTCGCCGCAATAAACCGCAGCAGAGGTCGGCAATTGTGTGAGACCTAAACAATACACAGTCGCGTGTCGATCTTTACACACTTCAGTAACTTACACTTCCAGGATAGACTAGCGACCTACAAGCCGTGGAAACTTGTGAAATAAGATAGACATCATGGTCTGTACATCATCAGCTAACATGGCCGCCCATGTCGTCTGCTACAGATCCTGATCAGCGGCGACCTGGATCTGGCATAGATCTAGATCTAAATCTAGCAGAGCTACCACTGACTAGATAAAGTCCTGTCTAGGTATGTGAACATTGCAATTACAGAATGTACTAAGGCTAAGCTCGTTAAAGACCTCGATGTGGCATAGATCTAGATCTAAATCTAGCAGAGCTACCACTAACTAGATAAAGTCCTGTCTAGGTATGTGAACATTGCAATTACAGAATTTACTAAGGCTAAGCTCGTTAAAGAATTTTGACGCATGCCTCTAGCTTTACAACCTCATAATATTAACATATTTATGTACGTTCTTAAAAATAAATAAATTTAAAAAAATACAAAAGGTAATTATAATAACTATACTCTCTGCCCCACATTTTTTTTGTTAGTTTGAAGAGTCAACTTTTATTTTGGAGAAGCAGCGAAATAAAATTTAATTATAACGATATTTAATCTGTTTTAAAAAGGAAAAAAAAAGAACCTTTGCAAATTCTTGTATTTTAAATTTATTTATCCTTCTGAGCCTGTATTTATTTAGTTCTAAATTAAAGAACAGTGTTTCTTAAAGTGAACCGTACCCGTTTAGTCTAGATCAGGTAAAAAATTCATTTTTTTTTAATATAAATTTCTCTGGAAACACTTATCAAAAAAAAAAAAAATGTGTCAGAAAGATTATAAAGAGAAAATAATGTGTCATCACGGGCCAAGGCTAGTAACTTAATGATTCCATGCATTCTCTCTCTTCGTGGAATAAAAAAAAAATAATTAATTCGTTTCTCAATCAACGTTATAATCAAAATTATCACAATTCTTAAAGGATCAATATTACTTGAAACTCAAAAGAAACTTGTATTTACTAACGGCTTCGATAAGATTTATGGTAACAGTCCCTAACTACACAGTTTTTGTTGTTTTTTTTTTTTTTTCAAGCGCAAGCAAAAACGAACAATTGTCTATAATGATCTTTTAAGATATTTCTGCAATTCTAATAATTTAACTGATGAGAATTTTTCTAGTAGTATCAATGCGGCCTACTTAATTTGGATAAAGTCCAAATAACTGAGATAGACTTTTTTTTTTTAACTGTTTTCTGATGGAGTTTATGCATTATTATTTTTAGAAGTACCAATGTGAGATTTCTGTTAAAAGATTTACAATCTTTTTTTTTTTTTTTAAATTTGAGTTCTTCCCGATTGAAATTAAACTGGGATACAAAATGTTAACACAATTGTTATACTACAATATTTCCATGAAGAGAGAAGGGGAAATACAGAAAGAGAGATAGATAGATAGATAGATAGATAGATAGATAGATAGATAGATAGATAGATAGATAGATAGATAGATAGATAGATAGATAGATAGAGATAGAGAGACAGACAGACAGACAGACAGACAGAAAGAGACAGAGAGAGAGAGAGAGAGAGAGAGAGAGAGAGAGAGAGAGAGAGAGAGAGAGAGAGAGAGAGAGAGAGGTGGAGAGAGAGAAGAAAGAGAGAGATGAAAAGAGAGAAGGAGAGAGATTTTTTTAAAATCAGTAATTTCTCCAATCTAACAAAAAGTAATTTGCTGTAAAGCTAAAGGTGTTGCTTGTACGTGAGGGAATTGAAACAATATATATATATATATATATATATATATATATAGCTAGATCTACTACTGGTGATCATTCTACTCCACCGAATTAAAAGAAAATGAAAAAAAAAACCATGTTTCCCTAATTAATCAAGTAAAATTTCGTCTGGTGTTTACTGATATTAAATTAATGAACTAACACACAGAACAATACTTTGATTACCACCAACTCTCTGTCTGTCTGTCTCTGTCTGTCTATCTGTCTGTCTGTCTGTCTGTCTGTCTGTCTCTCTCTCTCTCTCTCTCTCTCTCTCTCTCTCTCTCTCTCTCTCTCTCTCTCTCTTTCTCCCACCCACCCCCTCTTGTCAAACATGTACAGTATTATAGCATCCACTAGTTATCTTTTCTATCTAACACTATTCTTTTAAAACGTTGCTTTCATTGTTTGATGAATTGATAAAAAAAAAAAGTTAAATTGCATGCACTGTGCAAACATTATCACCACCATACACCTATTCACAGCCACTTTGACCGCCTCAAGTCGTGTTATTGGGATTAAACACAGAGACTACAAGACTGATACTATTTGTACAAGGTTCTGTGCACTACAGCGAGTGTGTGCAGGGAGTTTTACACTTTCTGATGTTTTGATACTTACAACAGTATCGTCGAAGACATCATCGTTATTTCAAATATTACAAAACAGCAATCCGACAAGAAAATGAATCATTGCCAGCACTAGAGCATCACCACCACCACAGCCACCGTTTAGGGTTGGATTGTCTCCAGCATTGAAAGCAAAGACCGGGCACCACTCCTGACGGTTTCAGCTGTAGCACCAGCAAAGACCAGCCACCAGTGCTGACCTCATCAACAGTAGCACCAGCAAAGACCAGCCACCAGTGCTGAACTCATCAACAGTAGCACCAGCAAAGACCAGCCACCAGTGCTGACCTTATCACCAGTAGCACCAGTGCTGACCTCATCAACAGTAGCACCAGCAAAGATTAGCCACCCACCAGTGCTGACCTCATCAACAGTAGCACCAGCAAAGACCAGCCACCAGTGCTGACCTTATCACCAGTAGCACCAGTGCTGACCTCATCAACAGTAGCACCAGCAAAGATTAGCCACCCACCAGTGCTGACCTCATCAACAGTAGCACCAGCAAAGACCAGCCACCAGTGCTGACCTCATCAACAGTAGCACCAGCAAAGACCAGCCACCAGTGCTGAACTCATCAACAGTAGCACCAGCAAAGACCAGCCACCAGTGCTGACCTCATCAACAGTAGCACCAGCAAAGACCAGCCACCAGAGCTGAACTCATCAACAGTAGCACCAGCAAAGACCAGCCACCAGTGCTGACCTCATCAACAGTAGCACCAGCAAAGATTAGCCACCAGTGCTGAACTCATCAACAGTAGCACCAGCAAAGACCAGCCACCAGTGCTGACCTCATCAACAGTAGCACCAGCAAAGACCAGCCACCAGTGCTGACCTCATCAACAGTAGCACCAGCAAAGACCAGCCACCAGTGCTGAACTCATCAACAGTAGCACCAGCAAAGACCAGCCACCAGTGCTGACCTCATCAACAGTAGCACCAGCAAAGATTAGCCACCAGTCCTGACGGCATCAGTGGTAGCACCATCAAAAAATCAAACACAAGTGCTTGCACTAACAACCATCAGTGCTGACGGCATCAACGCTTGCACTAACAACCACCAGTGCTGACGGCATCAGTGCTTGCACTAACAACCACCAGTGCTGACGGCATCAGTGCTTGCACTAACAACCACCAGTACTGACGGCATCAGTGCTTGCACTATCAACCACGAGTGCTGCCGGCATCAGTGGTTGAACCAGTCTCCGGCGGTTTCAAGGAAGATGAGTTCCTACCTGCCGCTGTCCCGCCATCCAGTCACCACACACGGAGTCGCTTCTCCAGGCGTCAGATCTACAGGACTTACAGGTGGCTCAGTGGTTAGCGGTCTAGGCGGCAATCTTGGCGGTGTTGGTTCAGACCCAGACTCCATGATGCACGGAATGGTTGGAGCAGGCGGTGGAGGAGGATCTGGTGGCGCAGCTGCGGGGGGACTTCCCGGAGGGGGAGGCGGGGGAGGTGGGGGAGGAGGAGGAGGTATCGGCGCTGGGACAGGAATGATGGACACTACAAACTACATGGAACATTTTCTGAACATCCCCGATATCTGCCCGTCAGGGTACCGCAACCCGCGGGCGTACTACATGGGAGGGTACGGTAGCTCAGACGCCTGCCGCATGGAGGCGCTGCAGCAACACCACCAGCAACAGCTGCAACGCTCCCAGCACGACCTCCGCATGGGCCTGCACCATCACCACCACCACCACAACAGCAACCTCCACCAGGGCGCCGGAAGAGCCAGTCACGGGTTCTACCCCAACATGAACATGAGCGCGGCGGCTATGAGGTTCAGCGATTCCATGGACGCTCAGATGGCGGGTTCGAACTGCCTGCCGCACCAGACTGGCAGGGCGGACACGCTATCGCCGTGCACAAAGGCTGTCGGGATGGTACCAGACACAGACACTCCCTCCTTCTATCCCTGGATGTCCATCGTAGGCGAGTACACTTTTTCTGTTTCTTTGTGCTCTTTGTTTTGTGTGTCCCTCCATCTATCCCTGGATGTCCATCGTAGGCGAGTACACTTTTTCTGTTTCTTTGTGCTCTTTGTTTTGTGTGTCCCTCCATCTATCCCTGGATGTCCATCGTAAGCGAGTACACTTTTTCTCTTTCTTTGTGCTCTTTGTTTTGTGTGTCCCCCCATCTATCCGAGGAAGTCCATCGTAAGCGAATACACTTTTTCAGTCTTTGTGCTCTTTGTTTTGTTAGTCGGTATGTTTGATTTCTCAGCACAGTTATGGTCCGTTAAGTCCTCTCAATCTATTATGACAGATGCGCCACTAGTCTTCTAATATTTGATTCTAGCCTTTGAGTGTCTTTTGATACTAGGCGAGTACATTTTATAGAACTTTATTTTTGTTTCATATCTGTATGCCTTCACTCTGTGGGCGAGTACTCAGACTGTACTCATTACTGTACTATTTTATATTTAATGTCATGATTTTCATCATAATCAGTCTGTGCTTTGCGTGTGTACTATGATGATCACACTGACCTCTTTTCCATTTTATGCGATTTTCTTGTGCCCGAGATCACTTTTTATTGAGGTCGATTGAGCTTATAAAATTTCTCAATTGAAACCGCCTTACTTTATCCCACCCCCACCCCCCAAAAAAAAACAAACAAAAAAACAAAACAAAAACGAACAACATAACCCCCTCTCTCTCTCTCTCTCTCTCTCTCTCTCTCTCTCTCTCCCTCTCTGATTCTCTCTCTCTCTCTCTGTCTCTCTCTATCTCTCTCTCTCTCTGATTCTCTCTCTCTCTCTCTCTCTCTCTCTCTCTCTCTCTCTCTCTCTCTCTTCTCCATCCTACCTACATACATCACCTGTATCACTCAATAACCACGCAACACATCAAGCTAAACCGACAACCATTCCCGCCGATCAATCGCTCACCCCCCCCCCCCCACACACACAAAAAAAACCCCATCAGAATGGGGGTGGGGGGGGGGGGGTAGGATCAAAGAGAACCAGAACAATGGGTAAACAACACTTCCTAACTGCACCGATCAAGCTCGTTATCGGAAAAAAATCTTCTTGAGTACAACCATCAATTAGTGCAAGATGTTGTAGCTACCAACACTTTGAAAGTAGTTACACTTAATCATTGAATATATGTGTCTACATAAAAATAACCGCATACGACGTAGATGAATGAAATTACGGTGTTTTTGTGCAAACCTGGTTAAGATAAATTATGGCAAAAAATTAGTGTGTCGATTTTTTTCCCCCTTCTGTCACTATTGTCTGAATGAGACGGAGGGTGGAGAAAATTGATGAGTTACGTCAAATAGAGAAATGTCATAAAAAAATTTCTTCTTTATCTAGATCAAGGTCTATCTTCTTGTGGCCAATTCGAAAATAAATACATAATTCCCTTTTTTTTATGACTTGTTGATTGAAACGGTTCCCTCTCATTAATTTTGGTGAAGATAACACTTTTAAGGCGAACAATATACAGGCAGATTTATTATGTCAACTCTTTGAACTTAAAGTAGAAATGCAGAGAGATTACAAAATTCATTTTCAAAGAAACATAGTACTACTAGATTTATTTATTATAATAACCGAACTCTATTATTTTTTTTTCTTAACCGTTTTATCTATGTCTAGGAGATAGTGCCTTCTTTAGGTTTCTTTATAGACTTGGAAGACAAAAAAAAAAAAAAAAAAAAAAAAAACGATACAAAATGATGACAGTACAGAGAAAAAAGTTTAACCTCTGTGGACTAATTAAAAACCGTTATTTACTCAGCGCTGTAAGAATTGTGATCATCTTGTTCTTCACGTTTCTCTTACGGACCCTTTTTTTTTGTTTTTGTTTTGTTATTTTCAACCATATTATTACGGTAACGATTGCTGGTCTTGAAGGACATTATTGTAAAACAAAAGCTTCCTTCTTGTGAGCATCCCTGTGGTCAATCTAGAGAAATTGATTCAGTGCGTGGACAGATGAAGTGACCAGTGCTGGAGGCCGGTACAAAGCTATCACGGGTCCTTGAGAGATCCTAGCTCAGCTAGTCTAGGACAGTCAGGACCAGTAGGACGCTGAGCGAGCTCCACAGGTTCTCACTCTAAGTGTAGGATCAGTATGTGATAGTGATATAAAGAATAGTATAGTAATAATAATAATAATAATAATAATAATAATAATAATAATAATAATAATAATAATAATAATAATAATAATAATAATAATAATAATAATAATAATAATAATAATAATAATAATAATAATAATAATAATAATAATAATAATAATAATAAAATAATAATAAGCCTTCAAATAATTATGACAGCTACGAAATTAAGTAAATGTAAAAATAATGCTAATGACAGGACAGCAGAGAAAACAATGATATAAAAAACAAAACAAACAAACAAGGATAGTACAGGAAATAATTCTGTTGAACTGCTATTTCTCTTACATAGATTGCGCATCGGGGGTGGTGATTTTTTTTTTGTTTGTTTTGTTTGTTTTATAAAAATCACGGCGAGGACACAAGAGATAAATATAGAAATTTTGCTTTTTATCCGTGTTACCTTCCGACGACCCATTCACACGCTAGTGATGCATTCTGCGCTCCCCTATTGTAAACCGGAAATCCCCAAAAGTAAACACGGTGAGCTCGTACAAAAGAAATATAATCGGTGAAACACAACACAATCGATTTTGGCTCACGAGTCATGGTTTGATTTTTTTCTCACGACTTGAGCAGCTGGATTCCGGACTCGTCGTTATGGGTTGATGATTTTGTCGTTATTTTTTAACAAAGCTGCGAGAAATAATGTCCAAAATCTTTTTTTTGTTTTTATTTGTTTTGGTTTTGTTTTAAGCATACGTTAGGAATGCGCTACATTAATTTTGGTGATGTCCTTCTTTCTTTACCTTTGTTAATGGTTACTATTTTGTGAGTTAAACATTTGCGGCCTTATAGAATTGTTCTTACTTTCTTTTTTTTTTTTTTGTTTATAATCGTTATTCTTTCCATTCTTTAACTCTCTCCGCTAACCTTCTCTCTTTGAGTAATGTCAAAATTAATGTGGCAGGAAGTTTTTATGAAATCGATTCTGTACATAATTGATTTATCAAGATCTCAAAATAAGTATTTTTTTTCCGTATTTTCCAGCGTTGCTCAAAATTAAACATATGCACTTTAAGATCCGACTTTTCCTAAAAAAAATCGCACACTTTATATAATATATATCTAACAAGCCGCGAATGTGAAAACCATTCAACCGTGAAATTATCATTTTTGTGCCTTCCTTTCCTCTCCGTGTTATATCGTTTTACGCGTGAGTGAGCACTGTCTGCCCGTGATTCTCACCCACCATCAAACTTCACACGTTCTCGCGAGAGTGTGATCGGGAGCTCAGCAGGATTTATCGTTTCTTTTCTTTTTACTTGGCTTTGAGAACTTCCTGTCTTTGTTTTACATAAATTGTTCTATTGAGACACGTTATTTGAAACCATGGCGTAGTAATTGTGGACGGTTTGTATCTGAAAATCAATGAATCTGTTTGATTAGTACACCGTGTATGGTAACTAATTGGGCACAACAGGAACCAGATTATCAAAATAATAGAAATACATCACAAGAATTCTACATCTCGGTATCTCTCTCTCTCTCTCTCTCTCTCTCTCTCTCTCTCTCTCTCTCTCTCTCTCTCTCTCTCTCTAAAAAAAAAATAAAAAATAAAAAAAATTAACAGTTATTCTTTGACATTAGTTGAATGAAAATGCAAGTGATGATTCAAACTGAGAATGAATTAAAAAAAGAGAGCTCATCCTGGTTGTTGATGTTGTTTTTGTTGTTTTATTATTATTGTTCTTACAATTATTATTATTATTATTGTTATTATTATTATTATTATTATTATTATTATTATTATTATTATTATTATTATTATTATTATTATTATTATTTTTTTTTGTTTTGTTTTGTTTTGTTTTTGCGTAATAATATCGAGGACAATGTAAAATATCGCTGGTTTTTATAATTCGGACAAATAAAACTTCATCTCTGGCCAAGCCCTGGATCCTCTCATCAGATCTGGTGTACCACACGAATCAACAGTAGTCCTCCGCTTGGATCTCCTCCTCGGGGCTGGGTACACTGGTACACTGGTACACTGGTACAAAATGCTGGATCTACTAGGGAATTAGAGAAAACCAGGCACAATCTTGTACCACCATTATCGTTATCACATGGAGCACTGTTAGGCCTGTGATCTAGGACACACACACACACGCACACACACACAGTTCTCCCAAAATGTCATCTTCTCTGTGTAGGTTGTCAGCAGACGTTTAGCACTGCCACACCAGTGCATCGCTGTCTGTGTGACTGTGTCTGTGTCCTACCCTTAGCGCCAGGCAACGGGTGGGAAATTGCGGCAAAGGTCGACAGTATACACCTTAATGTAAGGACTGGAGGTGGTGTAGGGCAGGACAAAATTGGGACGAGATTTCACGAACCCTTGGATGTAACGCTTATTAAAATCATTATCTCTATTTCCAGAATAATTATCGTTTTTTTTTTGTTTTTTTTTCATGCTGCTTATTATTTTGTATTATATTGTTTAAACGAGCTTCAGGCTTGGGTAAAGTTTTATCCTTGTTACAGTGTTGATAATTCTAGAATAAGAGCGATATTCATTCGTCTAAAAACTTCGGACATTTAGCATACTACAAACACATAATATTACATTTTCTTATCAAGACGCTGGAGATTCAAGTAATAATTAATTTCCAACCGCGGATAAAGTCTTCTGATTGGCAGGTGACCAGAATCTGGATCTTTGCGATAGTTAACTTTTATACTATTTTCGTATAAAAAGATTAAAAAAAAAATATTTAATCACCGTTTTTGTTTAGTGAAAATGAAAGAATGGTATTTTATAACTCCAAGCAGCTTGAAAAAATTCCTTCTAAAAAAGCAAAAAGTGTAATTGAATAAAAGATTTATATCTTGTCTTTATTCGTTAATGACTGGAAAATAATCTCCTCTCTCTCTCTCTCTCTCTCTCTCTCTCTCTCTCTCTCTCTCTCTCTCTCTCTCTCTCTCTCTCTCTCTCTCTCTCTCTCTCTCTCTCTCTCTCTCTCTCTCTCTCTCTCTCTCTCTCTCTCTCTCTCTCTCTCTCTCTCTCTCTCTCTCTCTCTCTCACCCCTTGAACATAATTATTATTAAAAATATAAAAAAAAACATAGGCCAAGTTGAAATTAATGTAGCTGAATTTTCTTTATGCCCGCTTACTCTTTTCTCTTCCCCTTTTCTCTATTTGATTTGTTTCCTTACCTTTTGAGATTGTATTAGATAATCTCTGCCTCTCTCTCTATTTCTCTCTCAGAGTCTCTCCGCATGGTATCTCTCCTTTATTTTCATATCTTACCCGTTCTATCTATCTATCTATTATCTTCTCTCTCTCTCTCTCTCTCTCTCTCTCTCTCTCTCTCTCTCTCTCTCTCTCTCTCTCTTCTATCTTTGTCCCATTCCTTTTTCCCTCGTTATCGCTGAGGCCATCTTCCCATTTTGCCACTCAGTCTGCCCGTGTATCGTCAATAATTACTGTTCATCTCCCTTGTCTTTCTCCAATCTCCTCCCTCTTTTCTTTTCTCTCCTTTTCTTCTCCCTCTCTCTTACCCCTTTAAAAAATAACCCAAGTATCTTACACTTCATTGCCACTTTCAGCCTGACTCTCTCTCTCTCTCTCTCTCTCTCTCTCTCTCTCTCTCTCTCTCTCTCTCTCTCTCTCTCTTTCTCCTTCTCCCCTCTCTCTTTTTCAGCCTATGTCTCTCACTCGGTCTCTTTCTTAATCGGTCTCTGTCTACCTCTCTCTAACTCCCTCAATCTTTCTCAGTCTGCCCCCCCCCTAAATCTCTCTCTCTCTCTCTCTCTCTCTCTCTCTCTCTCTCTCTCTCTCTCTCTCTCTCTCTCTCTCTCTCTCTCTCTCTGTGGCTCCTGCTCCAATACAACCACAACAAAATATCCAGGCCGCACTGTAGAAACCAAACATAAAATATGGAAACGCGCCTAACGAAAAAAAAAATGTTTAACTCAAGAAAAGGAAATTTCTCAGCACAACAAAACATCCCACTGTTTTACTTCTTCAAACTATTCCTACTCTGTTAAGAGAAATCTGAAAGAAGCGACACGCAGACATTGAAATCCTTTCGATTTTTTTGTAACTTCATATTTTTCACCCTCTCCCGCTTACCCTGCCGATCCACACACATGGCTTTGTGTTTATGGAGAAAAATGTAATTTTAATGAGCCGGCCTTTCTGTCGGATACAAATTACACTTCTTTGATGTATCAAAAGTCTTTACAATTTGGGGACAAATTGATTTACTCGCCTGGTCTGGCACATTGAGTGAGGGCTACACGGTAATAATAATGTGGCTGTTTTGTAGGTTGCTTCAGTTACGCATCATACCCTTGGTAGTAATGTAATGTTGCGAACCTTGACCCCCAGCCCCCCCCCTCCCCTCTTTTATATTATTTTTTTTTCCTATCAAGCGATACTCCCTACTCTCTCCTCCTCCCCTCCCCTAGTTTTCATGTCCATTTTACCACGCCTAGCCCCTTCAAAATCTTTAGTATTTAGATAAATTTAATTAATTTACATAAATAATAATAACAATAATAATAATAATAATAATAATAATAATAATAATAATAATAATAATAATAATAATAATAATAATAATAATAAAAATCAGTTTTATAGCGTAATATATTATCGCTCGACAAGATCAAAACAATCGTGTTTTGAAGACGCTAAAATAATTAATATTCAGGAAGAAAAATTGCTTTAGAGCTTCTACGATGGAATGTTAAGGCATTTATTAGTTTAACGTTAACATTACTTAATTTAAAACATTTAACTTTTTACGGACTTTTCAAGTTGGAATTTTAAGAGGATTAAGCCAAAAGGATTGTTGTAAAATACTGTTTTTATCATACCCTGGCTTTGAGGATCAAAATTTGCTAATTGATTTGCCAGTTTCAGCGCAGTCAGCGAAAGATAATCTAAATCAGGGTCTAAGTCGGATTATAGATTCGCGATCACAGTATCTAGATTGTGTCAGAGCGACTACCTTTTTAAATAATTTATTATTTATAATTTTGTAGATTTTTAATACAGTCCTTTTCGTCATACTCATTCGATAAATGCCTAACTCAATTTCATGCGATTTTTGTTAACACAATTGTTGTATACTACATAGTTCTTGGTACCTTCATTTTGCTGGAGCCCTAATAGGTTTTGATCACTAAATATTCAAATTATTTAAAATAATATCCCTAATAATACGTTTGTTTTATAAGCAGGAAAAAAACAACAACTTTGTTTTTCTTCGCATAACTCAATACAAAATCGCAAACAAAGGCTTTCATTCGTTTAAGAGAACTTCTATAAAACGAATGAAAGCCTTTGTTTGCGATTTTTTTTTAATATCCTTAAATTATAAGAAAAAGTAAAGCAAAGTATTTATCTTTTATTTTGGCTTAATCAACCCTTGAGCCAGGTTCAGTACAGTAAAGCAGCGCACACTCTTGACATAAATACTGAACACTTCCCGAAAACCATTCTGCTTCCAAAATACTTTTATCTCCCCTTGAATTTTGATGCGTTATGTTTTGGGTTTATTACATAAAGATATTGAAATTGCAAACTCAGAAATAAAAAAAAATGGCGTTTTGTTTGTGCTTAAAATTATCAGATTTGAAAAAAAATCCGATGCATTTTTAGTCCATCCTCATTTGGTCGACCCAACAGTTTTCAGATCTGAACAACAGGGATAATAGTCCATCCTCATTTCGTGGACCCAACAGTTTTCAGATCTGAACAACAGGGATAATAGTCCATCCTCATTTGGTCGACCCAACAGTTTTCAGATCTGAACAACAGGGATAATAGTCCATCCTCATTTCGTGGACCCAACAGTTTTCAGATCTGAACAATAGGGATAATAGTCCATCCTCATTTGGTCGACCCAACAGTTTTCAGATCTGAACAACAGGGATAATAGTCCATCCTCATTTCGTGGACCCAACAGTTTTCAGATCTGAACAACAGGGATAATAGTCCATCCTCATTTCGTGGACCCAACAGTTTTCAGATCTGAACAACAGGGATAATAGTCCATCCTCATTTCGTGGACCCAACAGTTTTCAGATCTGAACAACAGGGATAATAGTCCATCCTCATTTCGTGGACCCAACAGTTTTCAGATCTGAACAACAGGGATAACTCAGCAAGTAGGAAAAGAAGCTTCAGTCCTAAAATAATGATCTATTAGTATTTCCATAGTTTGAGTAACTCTAATATTCGGTCTTTATGCTTTCAATAACTTAATATCGAGTGCGGAAAATTATTACACCTCTATTATCCGAAGCTTGAGGCTATATTTATACCCGTATCATAATTCCTTTTCTCCATCGCTGATGGTTCTTTGTTCTTATGCCAGCAACATTTAACTTTTTAGAATTCATCTTGCATCTAGGCTTAAATCTTGGAAGACAGTGTTCTATCTGATCGATCACTGTAAGTTGGTTTGGAGAGCAAACGGATCTAAAATCAAAACTGGGTTTATTACCTTCATGGTTGCAAGACACACCTAGTTTGATATAGATCAATAATTATTCTGGTAATTAATATCTCAATCTAAGCATGAATATAATTTTCATTTGATTCAGCTTTGATTTTTAGATAAGTTTATTGAATAAAATTCTAAGTCATTATTTGCTAAATAAACACCAATGTAGAAGGTTTCTTTACCGAGGTCGAAAATGTTTTTTTTTTAAATTTCAGATATAGGTCGAATTAAAAAAAAAATCCGAACGAACGAACGAACAAACAAAGAAACAAACAAACAAACAAAAAGAAAAAGAACAAAAAAAAAAACTGGACCACATAATCATCAAAACATCGAGCCAAATTTATTATTCCCGCGTTCTTTATTGAGCAGTTGTTCAAAATATTTTTTACTATTCTTTAAATTTTATATGCCTATAGTTATAATTATTTAAATATAGATCTAGATGTAGATATAGAATTACTGGCCAGCAAATTGACACTAATTTAAGTCCTGCAGTGATTAATCATATTATTAAAGCAAGCACAAAACAGTATAATACATTCATAACAAGTTTAAAAGGATAAATCTGTAATATTGGTCCACTGTCAATTGATTTCTAGAAGACAGTAATGAAAGCGAAAGTGAAGCGACAAGATGTAGCTTTTATCTCACTGGTCCTCTAGTGTCGTCTCTATAATTAGATCTAGATAGCTTGACTAGCAGGGCCTTGGGTGATTCCAAATCTAGACAGCTGCTGTTTCTCATTAGGCCTATCTAAACTCTGATCAATCAATCAATCAATCAATCAATCAATCAATCAGTCAATCAATCAATCAATCAATCAATCAATCAATCAATCAATCAATCAATCAATCAATCAATCAATCAATCAATCAATCAATCAATCAATCAATCAATCAATCAATCAATCAATCAATCAATCAATCAATCAATCAATCAATCAATCAATCAATCAATCAATCAATCAATCAGTCAATCAATCAATCAATCAATCAATCAACCAATCAGGTGCCGTGCTCTTTAGCGCAGGCGATCATGACCTCCCGCACATCTCTACCCCTCATCGCTTTCAGTGCTTGTGTCCCTCTTCCTACTTTGAGCCACTAAAGTCCTTGTTTACTTAGTCCATCCAACATGTTTTCCCCTGCTGAGTTTTCCCCCGATCATAATGATTCCATTTGTCACAAGATCTATCAATTTCTCTCTTCTCATCACATGGCCAAAAAGGGTTGCTTGGCGTTTAAGTATTCCATTTATGCGTGATCTTGTTGTGTCGACTGCTCGTAACACTGTTTTGGTTGATTTCTCTGCAGCCCATTATCAACTCTTATAGACACAATGTCATTTCTAAGTAGGGTTTTTTTTTATCACTACGCACTGGAGAGCTACAACAAAGATCGTGTTGACAAAACAACAGATACCCTCTTAACGTTACTTAAAAAAGCGGTTTGAGAGGGGAAAATTGAGCGGCCGAGTTTTGTTTTCGAAATTAATGATTTCATAATTTTTATTTGCCTAAAAGAAATAAACATGGCGTCGTCAGAATGATAATAAAGTCACACCATAAGAAAAGTTTGAAGAAAATTTCTTGGCTTTTCGTACCACGGTTATGCGGTTCTAACTAAGAGCAAAAATTTTCAAGTATTTTACAATAACTAAAAATACACGTCGATCTGTGTCTGACTAGGATCCTTGAAGTCATTGATTTTGTTGGTTAGTGTTTTCATCGTCAGAGCAAAGCTTAAATATAATGGGTGCGCAGGACTAGGGTTAAAATTGCAACTTGCAAGAATTTATCTGACTTGTGTTTTAGACACCCGGCCGTCCAGGCCAAATATCAAGGATCCGAGATTCAACTAGACTCGTATTTTCTTCATAATCATCAGTTACTAGTAGCTCATCTTCAACGGCTGCAGCAGTGATCTTCTCTTACCCACTGAGTGCGCCACTGACTCTCCTACAGCGGTTCTCAAGACTGGAAGGAAATGGTCACATCGACTAAATTATTGTCAACATAAAACATTAAAAAAATTGAAAAAAAATAAGAACCCTAACCAAACAAAAAAAAAACAATAACCCAAAATAAAACAAAACAAAAATAAACAAACAAAAACCACTGAATATAAAGGTTTTAAGCTTATTAATTTGATTTATGAAAACGAATTTAGCAATGCAACAAATTTATTGACGGGCCTTATTGCGGTAAAATATACGAATTTTTCAAGAATATTATTTATTTTTTAGTCTAAATTTATAATTAAAAAAACAAACAAACTTTCATTGACCACATTGAGGCTGATATTGGAGTTCATAATTTTCATAGGAAAATCATTTTCGTTCCAATAATTTAGAAGAGGATGCAAGAGAAGTTGGAGTGAAATTCGAGTGATATTGAATATGAGGTTGAGAAGAAAAGAGAATTACACAAAAAAAAAATATATATATATATATATTGATGAGTAAGAAGAGGAAAGAGGAGAAGAGAGCTTGGAGGAGGAGGATAACGATGGCGGAGGATGGAAGGATTTGGAGGATATTACAGAGGAGGAGAAGCAAGGAGGGAAAGGAGGCGGATGTAGAGAAACAAGAAAAAACGCTGGGAGGAATAAATAAGTTTAAACCTTTATTTACTCTTAGTTTTACTTCTTTTCAAAGATTTTGCATGAAATAACTGACGAAATAAAATGCTTCTTTTTAAAAAAAAAACACTGTTGTCTTCAATAATTGTTTGAAAATTATAATGGCCTTAATCTTCTTTCTCTGAATCCAACTTGAATTTAACGTCATAAGTAATTTCTATGAGTACCCTTCTGATTTTCTTGTCTTATTGTTGTGATAGAAAACACTCACTCCCTGCATAATCACAATTAGTGGAGTTTTAACTTACATCCCAATAACATTACTGGTTCTAATTGTTAACTCCAGTGTGCACCTTTCAGCATAGCTGCCATGTTGAAGGTTTATGGAGCAAAATTCTACCTTGAGGAGAAAAAAAACTTGCAGTCCAAAACTTGACACTAGTTTTAGGAGTGGCCAGTATCGATCCCGCGATCCCTAAAGGATACTTTATGATCTTTTCTTCGATTCTTGTGTTCGAAATTGCCACCTTAGGACCAGCTCGAATGGCCCACGCATCTTGACCGCCTCGCTGCCTCGGTGAGAGGCTTAGATTCAGCCATCAATCATGTGACTAGCCCCGCCCACTCCACAGCTGCTGCTGAGCTCGGGTTGTATTGGTATTTCTGGAATATTGTGAGCTGATTAGGGGTGTAGGTTGACGCAAGAGAAGAAACCCGAAAGGGGAAAAGGAATTAAGGAAAGAAAAGTTGAGAGAATGAACGGCCATTGAAAGAGAGAGAGACAGGAGAGAATCCATGCCCAGATGGAAAAGCTGAGGACCCGTAGAAACTAGATGTTAGATAGATAGAATACAGATAGATAGGTGGAGAAATAGATAGACAGACAGATAGATAAAGAAATAGAAAGATAGATAAATAGATAAATAAATAGAAAGATAGATAGATAGATAGATAGAAAGATAGATAGATAGATAGATAGATAGATAGATAGATAGATAGATAGATAGATAGATAGATAGATAGATAAATAGATAGACATACACATAGACAGAAAAAATTGATAGAAAGATGAATGGAAAGCTAGATAAGCAGACATTTTAATAGATAGATCTAGATGTATAGTGATTAGGCAAATAGACAGTGACAGAAAGCAAGTTTACGCGACAGATTGGGTAAGACAACAGCATATTTAATGATTTCACTCGTTGATGGGTCTAATGTATATCCTCCAACCCCTTCCATGCTCTGCCATCGTTCTCCTCCTCCTCCTCCAAGCCCTCTAGACTTCTCCTCTCTCCTCTTCTCCAAAGCCATGAGGGTACCTTACTCTACTATTTTTTTTTAAATTTATTTAATTCTCTTATCTGACTGCAAGTTTTTCTCCTCAAGGTAGAATCTTGCTACATAAACCTTCAAAATGGCAGCCATACTGAAAGGTGCACACTGGCGTTAACAATTAGAACCCAGTAATGTTATTGGGATGTAAGTTAAAAACTTAACTAATTGTGATTATGCTGGGAGTGTGTGTTTTCTATCACAATAATAAGACAAGAAAATGAGGAGGGAACTCATAAAAATTACTTATCATAACCTCATCAGAGAATATCTGATATAAAAAGGTTTCTATCCACAACGGCCTCCACTGACATTGCACCCCACTTTTTTTTATTTTTATTTAATTCTCTTGCCTTAAGAGAATATCTGATATAATATTAAAGGTTTCTATCCACAACGGCTTCCACTGACATTGCACCCCACTTTTTTTTTATTTTTATTTAATTCTCTTGCCTTAAGAGAATATCTGATATAATATTAAAGGTTTCTATCCACAACGGCTTCCACTGACATTGCACCCCACTTTTTTTTATTTTTATTTAATTCTCTTGCCTTAAGAGAATATCTGATATAATATTAAAGGTTTCTATCCACAACGGCCTCCACTGACATTGCACCCCACTTTTTTTTTATTTTTATTTAATTCTCTTGCCTTAAGAGAATATCTGATATAATATTAAAGGTTTCTATCCACAACGGCCTCCACTGACATTGCACCCCACTTTTTTTTATTTTTATTTAATTCTCTTGCCTTAAGAGAATATCTGATATAATATTAAAGGTTTCTATCCACAACGGCTTCCACCGCCATTGCAGGGTAGAAGGGTAGTTTTGATAAACTTCAAGATATTATTACCGTTTTTTGAAGGACTGGTCTTTCCAACATTCTCACTCATTTAGCAAGTCAACCAATAAGTCAAAGAACCAACCAACCGACCCACCAATTCTAACCAACCAAATTTAATTCATTCAGACGATCATAATTCTATAAATAACCCATTTACATATCCGAAACCAAAACGCCTGTAGTTATAAAAGGAAAAGAGAGCCGTTTCCGGTTTTTGCATTTTGGAATCGTACCAGGTGAGAGTTAGTGAGTATGAGTCTCGCCTTATCAGCTCTACTCTGCATTTGGATAAACAGTTGATTTATGGGTCAAAAGCTGAAGAGAGTGACCAGATTAATGAGCTCTCTGCAAGGACAAAGTTACTAATAATAAAAGAAATAACAATAATAATAATAATAATAATAATAATAATAATAATAATAATAATAATAATAATAATAATAATAACAACAACAATAATAATAACAACAACAATAATAACAACAACAATAATAATAACAACAACAATAATAATGATGTTTATAATGATGATGATGATGATGCTGGCGCAGCAGCTGATAACACTGTATTCATCCTGATAAATGTGATCTTTTCTCTTGTATGCAAGTCCTCCATGCCCTATCGTTACTAGATATATGTTAGATCTAGACTAAGACTCCTGACTTAATAAATCACCGCCAATCTCAGGTGTTGCCATGTCTCAGAACCTTCCTCTCGAACTTTTTCTTTCTCCGCCATATCCCCGCCCCTTTCCCTCTCTCCACCCTCTCCCTTCCTCTCCCCAGCTGTCTATTCATTTTTCTATCCTATCTATTTATCTCTTTATCTAATCTGCATGGGGCCTCTCAGCCCCGCCTATGTCCACGGTGCAGCAAACTTAAGTTGCTCTAGGTATCAGAACATCTGCACATACTAACTGATCGGACGAACAACGGGTGTGTGTCTATCCAAAGCCAATTCGCTTGTAGCTCCAGTAGATCACGCCTGCAGTCAGCCGCAGACGCAGGTGAATCGGGTGCACTTTGACACTTGAAAATCAATGAAAGTGGCCGCCTTCCGGAATTTATGTGACACTCGGCACTAGGGGGAAAGCGTTCGGCTCGGGGACTGTTCTATAAGACAGCGCATTAGATCATGTCGTCGGCTGTGGGTGGCAGGGGAACGGGAAAATCCGGTGTGGAGAAGTTGATGAAGAGTGTATAGACTGAGGGTGGCAGTTCGAGAGAGAGAGAGAGAGAGAGAGAGAGAGAGAGAGAGAGAGAGAGAGAGAGAGAGAGAGAGAGAGAGACACTGAGAGAGAGAAAGAGAGAAGAGAGAGATAAAAAGATAGAGGTTGTACGATAGGAAGAAGAAGAAGAAGAAGAAGAAGAAGAAGAAGAAGAAGAAGAAGAAGAAGAAGAAGAAGAAGAAGAAGAAGAAGAAGAAGAAGAAGAAGAAGAAGAAGAAGAAGAAGAAGAAGAAGAATGACGAGGAGGAGGAGAAGAAGAATAAGGAACAGGAGAGGAAGGAATAAGAGGATGAGGAGGAGGAGGAGGAGATAAAGGAGAAGAAAACAACGAAAGCACAAGCATGTAACCACAGATATGATTAGCAAGAGCCTTACCAAGAATCATCACAATTTAATAATAAATCAAATAATTTATAAACTGTAAAAACTGTAAATCCAGACCGGATTATGTTATAATATGTATATCTTATTTACTGTATGCTTTACGCATGTTACTTAAACCATTTTCGTGAATTGCGCCTCAAGAAACTCCCACGTGTGTTTCAATTATGCTCAGAAGAACAATGATAAGAAACAAGAGTTATCATAATAAATATAGTGTCTTGGCCTAATGGAATGCGTTCTCACTGTGCAGTTGCTATAGCTCCAGTTTAGTACCCGAGTGGTATAATGATCACACATGGAATATTTTAAATGAGAATCGATACTCTAATCGAACCGGCTTCTATACTGCCCCTGTGCTCTATACGATGACCATCCGTGGCTGACCAAATGATTGTCTGAGGTTGGTGCATCCTAGAATCTTATAACAACAGAACTTACAGTACAATACAACAGGGTATTATCCTTCTAAAAAAAAAGCATAGACTTAAGAAAGCGTAAAAAAGATTTTGATCACCTGATTCATAATTATCAATAATAATAATAATAATAATACTAATAATAATAATAATAATAATAATAATAATAATAATAATAATAATAATAATAATAATAATAATAATAATAATAATAATAATAATAATAATAATAATAATAATAATAATAATAATAATAACAACAACAACAACAACAACAACAATAATAATAATAATAATAATAATAATAATAATAATAATAATAATAATAATAATAATAATAATAATAATAATAATAATAATAATAATAATAATAATGATAATAATAATAATAATAATAATAATAATAATAATAATAATAATAATAATAATAATAATAATAATAATAATAATAATAATAATAATAATAATAATAATAATAATAATAATAATAATAATAATAATAATAATAATAATAATAATAATAATAATAATAATAATAATAATAACAATAATAACAATAATAATAATAATAATAATAATAATAATAATAACAATAATAATAATGATTAATACTAATAATAATAATAATAATAATAATAATAATAATAATAATAATAATAATAATAATAATAATAATAATAATAATAATAATAATAATAATAATGATGATGATGGCAAAACTTGCTGAAATGTATCCGCACATCTGGGGAGATAGATCCAGAACTAGAATCTAGATCTTGATTTACTAATATATTATAGACGGGGACGACATGGTAGACCGCAAAGAAAAAAAAAATTATTTTGTTCGTTTATTTTCATACTCGGGGGATAGAAAATAATTCTTGTTCTTTTCGTACTTTTATCTTGAAAAGAGCGCCTGATGAAGTACTTTTATACCTTCTACTTCAAAAGAGTTACACGATAAATCTCAGTGATTAGAATCTCGTGATATTGTACAATTAACAATACAATTACGGTCTAAGTTAGGTTTTCCAACTTTTATTTTTTCACCACCATTTTATTCGCCCTACTGATACATCAGTTCTCCCTTTTTTTTTTTTTAGAAACCCTGCTCGATCTAGGCCTACAAATTCTAGGTTGGAATTATTTCGGCAAACTTTAAGAGACCTTTGCGTAAAGTATAATGGATCTAGAATCTTGACCTAATTTACTGGTAATATAATAAATAATGTACATGCTCACGCCACAAAATAAATCCTGAAAGAACTAAGTTTGATATTTTCTTTCATACAATCTTTATATATATATATATATATATATATATATATATATATATATATATATATATATATATATAGTCTATATGTGTATAATTTATAAAAAACCAATTTTGCGGATCTTCCGATATTCGATTGTTCTCTTAAGAATCTTTGTGTCTTGGGATCCAGCTCGTTATAGTATTAATTTAGTTCTTCATCTACATCACTTTGTTCCATAAATTCTTTTTTGTTTTCCTCCTTCTCTCTCTGTCTCTGTCTTTCACTCTCTCTCTCTCTCCCCGCTCTCGCTGTGTCTCTGCCTCTCTCTCTCTGTCTCTCTGTCTCTCTGTCTCTCTGTCTCTGTCTCTCTGTCTCTCTGTCGATGTCTCTATCTCTGTCTGTCTGACTGTCTGTCTGTCTGTCTGTCTGTCTCTCTCTCTCTCTCTCTCTCTCTCTCTCTCTCTCTCTCTCTCTGCCTGTAATTTTATTCATTTCGACACCCCCCCCCCCCGCTTTCTTCCTCCTCCTATCTCTACTCAAGTCTATGTCCTGAACCTCATAATTGTTTCTTTTATTTCTCGTTTCCGCCTCGTTATAAAATATTAGACTATCAGATGATGTGTATATCGCCAGAACAGTTTTATTACAGCTTGAAGGGAACGCTACTGATAAAATTAATGAAGCGGAGAAGCGGGCACACGTAGATACAGGCCTTCTATCTATCTACAACGTGTGTTGAATAAATGGAAAACTAGACGTTTAAAGAGAGTTTTAGATCTAGGCGGTCCGGGTTTTCCCGATCTTCTAAGAGGGCGGGAAGGTAACAGCCAAAAAGCCATTTATTCTATCAATTATTTGACTGAGAATGTGATAGTAGTAAATGTCTGTCATTGCAGACAAGGATTCCCCTATTAATTTTTTTGATAAGACTAGTGCCGTGTAGTGTAGCAAAACTTGGGAACACAGAGAAAGAGATTGAACATCGCTGCACCTTTTGATGATATTAATTTCGTTACTTTGCCTTTTACTTTAATCTTAATCTATTATTAATCTAAAAACATTTTTTATCACTTTGATTTTATAATTATGAACACGCTACTTGAGAAATAGTCAAGTATTTGCAAATGACAGTCGTAATGCTTGCAGCGTGTCATTAAAATTAAATATTTTTGGCCCTTTTTGTACCGTCTTTCTCGAAACTGGTATGCAATAAGATTACGATTGATTCGCCAAAACAACCACCAAAAAAAAAACAAACAAAAAAAAAACATAATAATTCCCGGTTTTATCATAGAAACAGCGACTGAATTGCTAAACTAAAAATTTGAATTAAAAATCCGTTTTCAGACATTAATCGTTTCAGAATGTATTTTTATATCAGATATTAATTTTCAAATAGAAGGATAGTTTTTCAGTGCTAATCTTTTTAGCAATTGCCTCGACATCAAGGCCAAATGCTGATGATAGCTTGCTCAGCCTGTGGAATCAGGACAACAGTTACAAGCTATCAATCTACCCCAATACCGTTAGGTAAATACCCTACTAGAATTTAAATAGATGAATTCCGAAAATTACAATCACCGTTTAAAAAGAAACTCAGATAAAACGTAACCGCGGAAGTAATTCCTGAAGAGTTCGATTTAAGCGGGCTATGTCGCAGTTCCTGATATTTTTCAGAAACTTGAAAATAAGCCATTTCTTAACATAGAGGTCAAAAATTGTCATTTAAACAACTCTTCTTTTGTAAAGCAAAATGAGTTCTCAGGTTTTACCAATGAAGACACCTGATAAAGGAAACAAAATGTATGGAGGAAAAGAAAACGGTTTTGTCGCATTAAACGTTTTAAGGACCGAAAAAAAAACATTTTGTCAGGCCACAAAAAAAAAAAAAAAAAACAACAAAAAAAAAAAAAAAACAACAACAAAATAAAACAAAGACATAGAACAAAAAAAACTTATTACCAACACAAAACAAAAACATGACGGTGAGAAGGAAATATGCTTTGCAGAGTTTTATTATCCTACAGACACAGTTATGCCCCCTAATGATGCAATATCTAGCACGACATGCTGTAAATATTGAAATGAGAGCGACTTAATTTCTTACGCGAACCAAGAAATCAGACTAGATCTAGTCACTTGGAGAAAACATACTTCAATAGAAAAGAACAAGAATTTTGGGGAAGACAAGAATTTGGGGAAGACAAGGATTTGGGAAGACAAAGATTTGGGGAAAAAAAGGATTTGGGGAAGACAAGAATTTTGCGCAGCGCCATGCCTCGTCAACGAGCCACTGGCAGGAAAGAGGGGCCTATAAAGTTGTTACACTCGGAGTGCTTTCCTGTCAGAGACTGGTCATTTAGCCCTCGGACAGTGGTCAGTTTGTTGGCTTTTTACTGCTGTGAGGGTCACAAATGTCCGGTGTAATGGAACTGTTAGGATAAGGCAGATCGGACTGGAGCGATGGACAGAATGTGACTTGAGAGAGAGAGAGAGAGGTATGAAGAGTCAAAAAGATAGATAAACAGAGGGAAGACGGAGAGAGAGAATGAGAGGCAGAGAGAGAAAGAAATAGATAGATAGATAGAGAAAGAGAAAGAGAGAGAGAGAGAGAGAGAGAGAGAGAGAGAGAGAGAGAGAGAGAGAGGGGTGGGGGGGGGGGGTGGGGGGCAGGGAGGGCGAGATGGGAGATGTAAAAATGGGTGGAAAAGAGGAAATTGAGAAAGAGATATAGAGAGAACGATAGAGAGATAGGAAAAAAGAAGAAATGAAGAAGCAGCGAAAGGAAAAAGAAAAGACAGGGAGAGAGAGATAGAGAGAGGAAGAAGGAGTGAGTAAATGAAAGCGACCGGAAGATGGAAAAACAGTGAGGAACCTCCCCCCCCCCCCCCAAAAAAAAAAAAAAAAAATAAATGTAGAGCGATCTTTTGCGACAAAAGAAAAAAAACAAAACAAAAAACGGAAGCCAAAATTTCGATTCAGTGGGAGCATAAAAAAAAAAAAACTTGGAGTGATCTAAGTGGAAAGAAAACACAGAAGCTCAATAGCGAAATGGCAATGTAAAACTCTGTACACACATTCAAAGAGTATTAAGATTTTATGAGACTATGATTACTGCATATAGATAGATAGATTGATAGATAGATAAATAGATAGATATATAATACAAACATATAGAAAGATAGGAAGATAGATAGAACCATACATACATAAATAAACAATTATAAATTCGCTTTTAAATAAATAGGTAAATAAAAATTTTGTAAATAGATGGATATATAGATTGATAGATGGACAGAAAATTATAATACAATGAGTATAGTGTAAGATCTTTTACTCTTATTACTTTTAAAACTAGAGATCTTCCAAAATAGATAGATTAAAAGACAGTTGGTAGGTAGGTATATAGATAAAACATAGATAGATAGTGAGAGATAGAGATATATAGGTAGATAAAAATATATATATATATATATATATATATATATATATATATAGATAGATAGGTAGATAGATAGTTAGATAGATTGATATATATATATATATATATATATATATATATAGATAAACATATCAATAGATAGATAGATAGATAGATAGATATGTAGGTAGATAGATAGATAGATAGATAGATAGATAGATAGATAGACCGACAGACAGACAGACAGGCAGGCAGACAGATAGATAGATAGATAGATAGATAGATAGATAGATAGATAGATAGATAGATGGAGAGACAGATAGATAGACAGACAGACAGACAGATAGAGAGATAGATAGATAGACAGATAGACAGATAGACAGATAGACAGATAGATAGATAGATAGATAGATAGATAGATAGATAGATAGATAGATAGATAGATAGATAGATAGATAGATAGATAGATAGATAGATAGATAGACAGATAAATAGATAGATAGATAGATAGATTATTGAAAGCTTGATGAATTGGGAGACTGATACAGTTCACAGGCTGCTGCTCCATACTAGACGGTTCTCAAGTTTTGTAGAAATGAGAAAATATTGCATTAGAGAAGATAGAGTGTGAAAACTAAATCCGGTGACAACGATTACTTACCTTAGGGCTGTCAAGAAGCGTAATCCACTTGAAAAGATAATAAGCCTTCGATATTTTATTGATATTTTTTGTTTCGTTTTCTTTAGAGTTATGGTTCTTCTGAACAAGAATCATGACAAACCCGTTGGCTCAATGGTGACTTCTTGACGCCTGTGGAACATCGTAGATTATTTTTAAAAAACCAAAGAAACCAACTTTTACTGCCAGAAAAATAACTTTCTCCTAATTAAATTTTAGATCTCTTTCCCGATCAACGGGAACACTGTGAAATAAACGCATTTAATTTTTTTTTTTTTACACACGGAACCTAATTTTATCGTCCATATATCGTTAAAACAGTTTGAGATTCACACTAAGACGATATATATATATATATATATATATATATATATATATATATATATATATATATATATATATATATATATATTTTTTTTTTTTTTCTTTTTTTTTCAACAAATTTAGACCTACACTATTTTTTTTTGAAAAGCTCATTCCCATAATTTTACTTTTCAACGAAGCAAATCTCGTACGGAAAAAGATGCACACATAGCGCCGTTCCCCAGCCGTGTGGCGAGCCTTCTAGTAGCACACGATACTGAAGGATGAGACAGGGGGACTGGAGAGTTTCACTGATCATACAGACCAAGATGCCTACCCGAGAACGTCCCTTTGTATTATAAATTGCGCGATAAACATAAAACTCCCACAATCTAGATTTTATTAGGACCATCTGCATGCTAATTTCTCGCCCATTTCGCTACCGGAATGCTCTCCCCTTACTAATCACAGCAGCTGACTTCGGCGTTTCGTTTACCTCCCCTTACACACATTTTCTTTTGTATTGATTTTTTTTTATTTATTTATGTATACCTTTTTTTCCTACTTTAGAAAATACTATATAATAAAATAATTACAATTTTCTTCTTCTTCTTTTTTTTTTTTTTAGCTTATTAATAATCATCCTTTTCCACACAAACACACACACATACAGATAAAAACCACAACAAAGACCAACCCACATAATACGAAAACCCCCCATACAATCACTCAGCCATTGTACCTTGCTCGAGTACGGATACCATCAAAGTCCGCTGGGAGAAGGGCGTCATATTGGTCACTCATAAAACGGAACTTCCAAAGCAGACCTGCTGGCTACTGCAGTGGAACATCAATTAGTTTTTCCATGCCCTCATGATGTCTTCTTCTTCTTCTTCTTCTTCTTCTTCTTCTTCTTCTTCTTCTTCTTCTTCTTCTTCTTCTTCTTCTTCTTCTTCTTCTTCTTCTTCTTCTTCTTCTTCTTCTTCTTCTTCTTCTTCTTCTTCTTCTTCTTCTTCTTCTTCTTCTTCTTCTTCTTCTTCTTCTTCTTCTTCTTCTTCTTCTCCTCTCCTCCTCCTCCTCCTCCTCCTCCTCCTTCTTCTTCTTCTTCTTCTTCTTCTTCTTCTTCTTCTTCTTCTTCTTCTTCTTCTTCTTCTTCTTCTTCTTCTTCTTCTTCTTCTTCTTCTTCTTCTTCTTCTTCTTCTTCTTCTTCTTCTTCTTCTTCTTCTTCTTCTTCTTCTTCTTCTTCTTCTTCTCCTCCTTCTCCTTCTTCTTCTTCTTCTTCTTCTTCTTCTTCTTCTTCTTCTTCTTCTTCTTCTTCTTCTTCTTCTTCTTCTTCTTCTTCTTCTTCTTCTTCTTCTTCTTCTTCTTCCTCTTTCTCCTCCTCCATTCCTCTATTGTTGTCCGTTTAATTGCCGCGATGTGTGTGAGCCCGTAACGAGTCTCGGACACAGTTCTGATCTCCAAGAAGTGACCATGATCTTTTCTCCTACGGCTTGAAAGAAACACGGGAAACCGATGCACTTTTACGATCTTGTTTCCACTACGAGAATGGATACTTCGGAGGAAAAAAAAAGGTAAGGAATACTCGATATGCGTTACTATACTGGTACTAGTCCTGCCCCCTCCCTTGCATCCCCCTCTGACTCCGCCTTGTTTGTTATACACACATGCCAATATTCGTAACAAGAAATAATAATACAACAACACAAAAAATGGACGTAAAAAATAAACGATAGAAAAAAACAAGTGAAGACGAAAAAAAAAATCGTATCTTCATATTGTGCATAGATAAATCGAGTTTCAATGATAATAGCCGGTAAAGACGTCAAGGTACATTGTTTCCTGCCAGTTTGGTGGTAATATCAAAACTAGGAATACACCAAGCTGCATTTTTTTTTAAAAGAGAAAATATTGCTTCAATCAAAGATTCGGAAACGTGACTTACAGTATGAAATAAAGAACATTCTTTAAGTGAAAACTTTCGAAAAAGTGACTTAAAGAAAGCAAGTAATAAAGAACATTTTTCTTAGAGAAAACATTGCTACAATAATACTTTTGAAAAAGTGATCTAAAGGAAGTAAGTAATAAAGAACATTTATTAAAGAGAAAACATTGCTACAATAAAACTTTTGGGAAAGTGATCTAAAGGAAGTAAGTAATAAAGAACATTTATTAAAGAGAAAACATTGCTACAATAAAACTTTTGGGAAAGTGATCTAAAGGAAGTAAGTAATAAAGAACATTTATTAAAGAGAAAACATTGCTACAATAAAACTTTTGGGAAAGTGATCTAAAGGAAGTAAGTAATAAAGAACATTTATTAAAGAGAAAACATTGCTACAATAAAACTTTTGGGAAAGTGATCTAAAGGAAGTAAGTAATAAAGAACATTTATTAAAGAGAAAACATTGCTACAATAAAACTTTTGGGAAAGTGATTTAAAGGAAGTAAGTAATAAAGAACATTTATTAAAGAGAAAACTTTGCTGCAATAAAACTTTTGGAAAAGTGATTTAAAGGAAGTAAGTAATAAAGAACATTTATTAAAGAGAAAACTTTGCTGCAATAAAACTTTTGGAAAAGTGATTTAAAGGAAGTAAGTAATAAAGAACATTTATTAAAGAGAAAACTTTGCTGCAATAAAACTTTTGGAAAAGTGATTTAAAGGAAGTAAGTAATAAAGAACATTTATTAAAGAGAAAACTTTGCTGCAATAAAACTTTTGGAAAAGTGATTTAAAGGAAGTAAGTAATAAAGAACATTTATTAAAGAGAAAACTTTGCTGCAATAAAACTTTTGGAAAAGTGATTTAAAGGAAGTAAGTAATAAAGAACATTTATTAAAGAGAAAACTTTGCTGCAATAAAACTTTTGGAAAAGTGATTTAAAGGAAGTAAGTAATAAAGAACATTTATTAAAGAGAAAACTTTGCTGCAATAAAACTTTTGGAAAAGTGATTTAAAGGAAGTAAGTAATAAAGAACATTTATTAAAGAGAAAACTTTGCTGCAATAAAACTTTTGGAAAAGTGATTTAAAGGAAGTAAGTAATAAAGACCAGTCCTAAACACAAAGCGACCCAAGTCTTCATCATTCAGTCGCTTTTTTAAATTGTTTTCTTTTTTTCTTCTAAATCACACGACAGACTAGTGCCCAGCTTTGAACCTAACTGATCCGTTAGAAAAATGCAAGAAAAATAAAACATTTAAAGCGAGAAAATAGTTTTTAAAAAATCCAAAACAAAACAAACAAACTAACAAACCCAAAAAAAAAAGCAAAACAAAACAAAAAAAAAAGCATAAAAAAAGACAAAACAAAAGAACAAGCGATGATATTGGGTCTATCATTAAAAAATATAACATTTAAAGCGAGTAAAAAACAACTACAACAACAACCCCCCCCCAAAAAAAAAAAAAAAAAAAAAAAAAAACATCAAAAAACAAAAAACAAAAAACAAAACCAAAAAAAAAAAAAAACCCAAAAAAAAAACCCCCCAAAACAAAACAAAAGAAGCAAGCGATGCTAATGGATCTTTTATTTTGCCTACCTCTCCAGATTACAACCTATCTATCTAAAGTTCTCTCTGTCCGCTACAGTTTGTATCTATCTGTACATTATACTTCCCTGTAACGCTCCCTTCTCGCTAGTCGTCGTTTTTTTTTTTCTTTTCTTTCTTTTTTTTTTTTTGCCTTATTTTTCTTTGTTTTTTCTTTTCTGACCATTATAATTCTTGATACATTTACACAGTACAGAAACTTTAAATGCTCAACTGTACCCCTTCTCTCCCTCCCCCTTCTCTCCCTCCCCCTTCTCTCCCTCCTTCCTCTCTCCGCGTTTCCCCCCCCCCCCCCCCTTTTCCTCTCTTATATTTGCCCGTAAAATCTATTCACCACAGATAATATTCTTCCAACTGTTTTATCTTTTTCCTTCCCTCCCGTCGTCCCCCATTCTTCCTCTCTTCCACCACACTGACTAGCCACAGGAACGGGTTCCTCCCAACGCATAAAGCCACAGTCTTTTCTTCCACCCCTTTAACAGAGCAGTTCTTGCCAGGTCGTAAAATTTTATTTGCGTCTGGGAATAGAATTGCTACTGAGTCTCGGTTTTCTTTGATTTCCCTAATTACCGACAGATGCTTTTCAAAACACGTCACCAGGCTACTCACAATCCTGCTGCCTCAGGAGTTGAGAAGTTTACATAGTCCTGGTCTATACTTAGCCGTAATTATTTCTGTGGATGTGTGTGTGTGTGTGTGTCCGTCTCTGTGTACCATTTCTGTCTGAGACTATTCGTTAGGAAGTGTCAGCTCTCTTTCTGGCTCTTTCTCTAAGACCTAGTTTTTTTATTGATCTCTCTCTGTCTCTGTCTCTCTCTGTCTCTGTCTGTCTGTCTGTCTGTCTGTCTGTCTGTCTGTCTGTCTGTCTCTCTCTTTCTTTCTCTCTCTCCCGATTCACCCTTTCATTCATCCTAGACATATTTCTCCCTTCTCCTCCTCCTGCTCCTCTTCCTTCTTCCTTCTTCTTCTTCTTCTTCTTCTTCTTCTTCTTCTTCTTCTTCTTCTTCTTCTTCTTCTTCTTCTTCTTCTTCTTCTTCTTCTTCTTCTTCTTCTTCTTCTTCTTCTTCTTCTTCTTCTTCTTCTTCTTCTTCTTCTTCTCCTCCTCCTCCTCCTCCTCCTCCTCCTCCTTCTTCTCCCTGTATTTTTCGCAAACATTTTAAAAAAAAAAGATTTCTATTTCTCTTCTTCCGTATCTTTTTTTACTTTTCTGTTCGTCACTTAGTCAGCCTGTATCCATCAACACAAATCACACATCGTTATGCATTTTCTTTGATGTGAGAGGTAACTTCGTCTCCAACCCAGAAAATTTCGTGGATGTACATTATCCTAAGAGACAAATTTCAGATCAGGGGTAATAAATCATTTTCACAGGAGCCTCCGGGTCTATATTTAGAAATGTTTTTCTTACGCATACAAGATTATGAATCAGTAAAGACATTTCTCACCCTTCATCCTTAGAATATGACGTAAACGGTAGTCCTGGGTAAAATGCAATGTTAAAGCAAACCATTGTGACTTTATGCAATTCTTCATGATTTCATTCTAGCTCTTTCCGAAGAAATTTTTCAACAATTTCGTCCGTCTAGTGGTAAGGAATGTTTCATTCTCCACACGGTCTCTTTGATACGCGATATTGCTCTCGTCAAGACAGGGCTGAGAAGTACTGTGACATTCAACTCGTGAATATAACGATGTAGCACAGTAAGGTACGACGATGTTGCTTTTGACACGGCGACGTTTTTCAACATATCAACACCACAGCGATAGACTTATCGTCGTCGGTAATGTACGAAGTTATCAACATCATCGATTGCAGCACAGTCAATGAAAAGAATAGGAATATCAGCGGTAACTAACAACCAACGAGTAGTATAAAACCAGCCATAGCAAAATCCGCAACAATTAAAAACAAAATAAAAATAAAATCACCACAAAAAATTAAAACATAATAAAGAAAAAAAAATCAGCAAGAACAATAACAGTACCACCTCCAACACTACCACCACCACAAACAACAACAACAACAACGACAAGGTCTGCCTCTATCCCACAATCCTGGTGACCCTATACTTGAGAACTCTTTGAGAAACCCCGAAAGTCTGCCTCAGTTCCACAGTGTCCTGGCGTCTCTATGCTTGAGGACTCTTTGAGAACCCTCGAAAGTCTGTTCCACAGTGTCCTGGCGTCTCTATGCTTGAGGACTCTTTGAGAACCCTCGAAAGTCTGCCTCTGTTCCACAGTGTCCTGGCGTCTCTGTGATTGAGAACTTTGAGAATGCCCGAAAGTCTGCCTCTGTTGAGAGCTTTAAGAACCTCCGAAAGTCTGTCTCTGTTGAAGACTTTCAGAACCCATCAAGACGGCGTCTCTATGCTTGAGGACTCTTTGGAGAACCCCCAAAGATCTGCCTCTATCCCACACATTCCTGGTGTCCCAGTGCTTCAGGACTTTGAGAACCCCTGAAGGTCTCCCACAACTTCTTCTCGCAATGACAGCCACAGAGAAATGGTTTTACTGAGAACTCTCACGCCAACTTGCTCATTGTGAGGGAATCCCCGCACCTAGCCCAGCCAGAATCCGCCGAGATTCTCATAAAACATTCATGGCTCCACCGGCTTCTTGGGGCCACGCGAGGAACAGTGGCTTTAGGTCACCGACTAGATGCCCTTACGGGCATACACCGTCTATCGAATATTGTGTGATATCCTTACCTATTTTCTCGATTTTTTCTCTTTCTTTTTAAAAAAAAATGACACGGTATTTAATTTTTTCTTCTTTTCAGACTAAGCGTTTTAAACTTGATCAGAATTAACATTTATTGAATGTACTCGGATATTGTTCTTTTATTAAACAAATATTAGCCGCAGGAAATCACTTTGTAGTACTTACTTTATCATAATTTTTTGTGTTTGAACGAGCCGAACGGTCAAACCTGACCACCTAACAAGAGACTTTTTTACACTGTGTTTCTGATTCGTTGTATATCAGCTTAGATCTTTGAAAAGGCAATGGTTTGGGAGGAGAGGTTAAAATGTTTCATCGTAAAAGAAATACAGAATGATGCCATTTCGAGCCTTATCAAACTTAAAATTCTTAGCTTGAGAAAATTAATGTGTACCTTTTGTCTGAAACACCTCGAAACCGTTTACGGTGAACTGGGTTTAAAAAAAAAAAACCAACAACCAAAAGCAAAACATCTATCTTGTAAATTTTATTGAACCTGTAGTTTAATGAATAGACTTATAGACAATAATGTACTACCAACTGGATTTGAAATCCATAATCATGACTAAGGAAAGCTATTGTATCTGTTTCATTTTCTATATTTACTCAAATTTCAATCTTTACTCTTGAAACTCACTATTCTATAAAACTTAGGGGACTTAAAGCTTAATGAGCTTGGCCAGCTCATTATCTCTCTCTCTCTCTCTCTCTCTCTCTCTCTCTCTCTCTCTCTCTCTCTCTCTCTCCCTCTCTCTCTTTCTCTCCGTCGGAGACTCCGAAAAGACCCCATTCCACTCTGCTGACCCCCTGGCCTAAAAACAATAAAGAAGATTATCGGGATTTTCCGAAACCTCTGTGGAGACAACGGCGTCGGCTGGGCCCCGCGCAGGGGCTGAGAACTCTGGAACAAACTCGGAACACAAGTGTAATAGAAACTAAGAGACGCGGTGGTCTTTCCTTGGTGTCCTCAAGCCCGACGGAACCGGTTATGAATAATTAAGACGGATAATCCTCGGATCTCGAGTCCTCTTCGGCTATCACTGACGCCCGCCGATGGTTTATGATCCGGATAAGACTCTCGTGGCTAGCCCCAAGATTTCGCGAGATTGTGTGAGATTTCTCAGGATTCCATGGGAACGAACCGAGTCCATTGCGTCCCCGAGGGATCATTGTTTTAGATTCTTTCTTAATATCTCTTTGACTCTAAGTCTGTCTGTCTGTCTGTCTGTCTGTCTGTCTGTCCGGTTTAGTGGTCTCTATCCTCTTCTACCCTGATTCTCTAGCTCTCTCTGGCTCCGTATATTTCCGTTTCTTACTTCCTCTTATTCTCTTGCCATTTTCTATTTGGTAAATAACATCCCTTTTTTTTTTCTCTGAACCTGATTTCTTTTAAGTCCCGTACATCAGACCTAGATCCGCAATTTCTATCTTGTGATTTTCATTGACTTATGATATCCATGGCCAAAGTCTAAAATAACCTCTCCCCTACAATAAATCAAGTGTATATTATTCCTCAAATTAAGAACGTTATATTTTTTTCCCTTACACTAATGCTATAGTGAAAAAACGGTTCTCTAACAACGTTCTTAGATGGAAATTCAATGGACCTGAGAGATATGTAAAGCAAGTTCTACGTAACAAATTAAATCTTAAAAACTCTTCTGACTTGAACTAAGATCAGCAATATTCTAAATTTCTTCCGCATTCAAATTGACATAATATGACTTTATTCCTTGTAAAGCAAGTTCTATGTAACAAATTAATCTGAAAAACTCTTCTGACGTGAACTAAGATCAGCAATATTCTAAATTTCTTCCGCATTCAAATTGACATAATATGACTTTATTCCTTGTAAAGCAAGTTCTATGTAACAAATTAAATCTTAAAAACTCTTCTGACGTGAACTAAGATCAGCAATATTCTAAATTTCTTCCGCATTCAAATCGACATAATATGACTTTATTCCTTGTAAAGCAAGTTCTATGTAACAAATTAATCTGAAAAACTCTTCTGATGTGAACTAAGATCAGCAATATTCTAAATTTCTTCTGCATTCAAATCGACATAATATGACTTTATTCCTTGTAAAGCAAGTTCTATGTAACAAATTAATCTTAAATTAAAAAACTCTTCTGACGTGAACTAAGATCAGCAATATTCTAAATTTCTTCCGCATTCAAATTGACATAATATGACTTTATTCCTTGTAAAGCAAGTTCTATGTAACAAATTAATCTTAAATTAAAAAACTCTTCTGACGTGAACTAAGATCAGCAATATTCTAAACTTCTTCCGCATTCAAATTGACATAATATGACTTTATTCCTTGTAAAGCAAGTTCTATGTAACAAATTAATCTGAAAAACTCTTCTGACGTGAACTAAGATCAGCAATATTCTAAATTTCTTCCGCATTCAAATTGACATAATATGACTTTATTCCTTGTAAAGCAAGTTCTATGTAACAAATTAATCTTAAATTAAAAAACTCTTCTGACGTGAACTAAGATCAGCAATATTCTAAACTTCTTCCGCATTCAAATTGACATAATATGACTTTATTCCTCCGTCGTGCCTTCTCTCCTTTTCTTTCCTATAGCGGATATCATAATTCCTCCCCTGGCCTTAATTCTCCCACTGTGTCCCTGTGTGAGGCTCCTGTGGTGGCATCTGGCCTGGTCAGTAAACCACACGAGTCGTGATTGGCACGATAGCCTCGTGTGACAGGTCCAGGCCCGCTGGTCACTACTCACCACCTGACCACTTGACTAGCTGACCGGTTCAGAGAGTGGTCAGTATTGTAAGTTTTCGGTTCGCGTTGGAAATATAAACACGCACAATGTAACAAAAAAAAAAAATAAAAAAAAATTACTGATATTAAATTTTATTGATTCTCAAGAATTTTTTGGAAAACTTGAATAGTTTTATATTGTAACTTCTCAAAAGGTTTAAATTTTCCCAAAGGCATGCTTTTAAATGTCAAGTTCGAGAAACTGAAAAACTATAGATTAAAAAGAATTTTTTTTTTTAAGCAAACTTGAAAGCGGACTTGAAAGTTTACAAAAAGGACCGCGTCTAACGTCTAGAAAAACTTGATTGGATTGAAGTAAAAAGAGTGATCTTAAAATAGAAATATATTTAACGATAGAGAGAGAGAGAGAGAGAGAGAGAGAGAGAGAGAGAGAGAGAGAGAGAGAGACAGAGAGAGAGAGACAGACAGACAGACAGACAGACAGACAGACAGACAGACAGACGGAAAGAGAGAATGAGGGAGACAGATCGATAGAGAGAGAGGAAGATAAAGAGAAAGAGAAGGAAGGAGAGAGATAGATAGATAGATAGAGAGAGAGAGAGAGAAGGAAAGAGAAAGAGAGAGAGAGATAATACATAGATACAAAAAAAAAAAGAACTACAAAAAAATAAAAAAAAGAACTACGAAAGATTAAAAAAAAAGAGTAAAATGGAACCAAATGCAAGACAACTTCACTCAACTATTTAGTAGCATCTGATGTACCGCATGCAGAAAACAGCGAAAACCAAATCCTTGATGGCCCGCATAGACCGAGCAGGCAGTAAGGAACGGAACGGACCGGAACGGAACATTAAAGTTGGTGAGGCGTGCCAGTTGCACGGAGCATGGCAGTGCTGAACAATCCGGCTTGCGGGAATACCCGCTACTTATTGCTTTATCACCGTGACGTTCACGGCCATCTAATAATAGATACACCCAGGCGCTTCCGCTCGGGGTTTATGGCGCGAAGAGATTTGCTCGTCTGCCACTCCCACAACACAGTTCCCCCTCCTACACACGTTATTTTCTAACTTTTAGGTTGTTTTTTTTTTGTATGTGCAAATCGAATTGTGGACCTTTTAGTCGTTTTTTTTTCTTTAGATTGTTATCAAAAGTTCTGTGTTTTCAGAGGTCTGTAAGTCCTTTCCATGTTTAATGCAATGTACTTTTGATACTGTAACTTAATCTAAAGGCACGGTGGGACTTTTCAGGACGAGGCTCAAACGTAAGACAGTATCGACCCGATCTCGTAGGATGTCATAATGGAAGTCTTTTGACATGACCTTGTGAAAGATAATAAAGCAATGAAGGGAATATTTTAAAATTTTATTTCTTCTTTAAAATGAAATCTGAATCAAAGGATAAAAACAAATTCAACTTCCTTCTATAATTCATTGCTATACCTGTTAGGTCTAGAGTAAAATCTGCTGCCTTGAAGAGAAGTGTGCAAGAACTAAAACAGCGCAACCAATAAAGCCATGGTATAGAGTGGCACGCGTTTGATGGTTTTGTATGTGTCTGGTGGTTCAATTCTAGCGCTGATTGTAAGTGGAGACAGCTTTCAATCGTAATGTCTTCATCAGCTTAGAATGTAGTAAAAACTTCACGGAAGTATTTACCACTTGGCCATTCTGGAGAAGCGGTCGAACAGCTGATTGTGCTTTTTGATGTCGAAATCGCTTTGCCCTTGCCAACTGTCTTGGAAGAAATTATTATAGATTCTCAAGATGCACTTAATAAGTATAACCAGTGTCATCATCATCATCATCATCATCATCATCATCATAACCACAACTACCACTACCAGCTCAACCACCACAACCACCAGCACCATCATCATCATCATCATCACAACCACCACCATAAACATCATCATCATCATCATCATCAGTTGCAGCATAAAAATTGTCTCCCCCGGTGGTAGTTAACATTCTGACCCCCAATCAAGAAGAGCTCAGCCAAACGTGTCTCCTCTCCGGCTGGCGTCAACTCCCACTCAGAGAAATTCCAGCAGGCAATAAGAGAACTTTACCGCTGTACTAGCCTCCTTATTTACTGACCAGCAGTTCGTTTAGCAAAACGCTCAAAAACATAGAAATAGTAGAAATACGGTACCAAAACAATTCAAAAACTCCTTACGTTTTTCGTTTATAGATTTAAAACACTTTTAATAGCTGAGTCCAAAAAAGTCTGTTTGATTATCAAAGTGTAAGACAAAAGCTCATGCATGAAAATATAAATAAAAAATGTAAAAGAAAGAAAAAAAAATCACATGGGAGAGAAAAAGAGAAATACTGCAACTACTACTACTACTACTACTACTACTACTACTACTACTACTACTACTACTACTACTACTACTACTACTACTACTACTACTACTACTACTACTACTACTACTACTACTACTACTACTACCACTAGTACTACTAGTGGTGGTGGTACTAGTACTAGCGCAGCTACTACTACTACTACTACTACTACCACTACTACCACTAGTACTACTACTAGCTACTACTAGCAGCAGCAGTACTACGGTGGTGGTACTAGTACTAGTAGTAGTCTACTACCACTACTACCACTACTACTACTACTACTACTACTACTACTACTACTACCACCACCACCACCACCACCACCACTACCACTACTACTACTACTACTACTACTACTACTACTACTACTACTACTACTACTACTACTACTACTACTACTACTACTACTACTACTACTACTACTACTACTACTACTACTACTGCTACTACTACTGCTACTACTACTACTACTACTACTACTACTGCTACTACTACTGCTAGTACTACTACTACTACTGCTACTACTGCCACTGCTACTACTACTACTACTACTACTACTGCACTGCTGCTACTACTACTACTGCTACTACTGCTACTACTACTACTACTACTACTACTACTACTACTACTACTACTACTACTACTACTACTACTACTACTACTACTACTACTACTACTACTACTACTACTACTACTACTACTACTACTACTACTACTACTACCATCTTGTCGAGAGTGACAGAACTTGACCGTAAAACCCTTCGAACAGGGCCAGAGATTTGCTAAAACTAGTGGATTGCAGCCGTCAAGCAGCACCACTGCTGATATTGCGGTACGGCATTCGTCCAGAAAATGAAAACAGTCTGCTAACTAAATTTTATTTTTAACTTGGAACGCCAGTTGAGACTAAATAGTGATAAATTTCTCTCAGCTTTGTCCTATTTAGATTGTGAAACGGAGGAAAACAGGGTGGGAGGGGGAAAAAGAGAGAAGTGGACGTGGAGAAACGCTGTTTGATGTTCCATTGAGTACCGAACAGTTTACCGCATTATCTTACTCCGCACCACTGTTCTATCAATTTGGAAAAAAAGCTTGTGTATTGTCGTCTTCATCATCATGATAAATATTATCATCGCTTTTATAATTATCATTCTCATCAGCACTATTTATTATTATTATTATTATTGTTATTATTATTATTATTATTATTATTATTATTATTATTATTATTATTATTATTATTATTATTATTATTATTATTATTATCGATAACGATATTAGAGAAAGAGAGATGGGATAAAAAAGTAGGAGAGAAAAAGAAAGAGAGATAGGGAGATAGATAGATAGATAGATAGATCGAGAGAGGGAGGAAGAGAGATCGAGAGAGATTGAGAGAGAGAGAGAGCGAGATAGATAGATAGATAGATAGATAGATAGATAGATAGATAGATAGATAGATAGATAGATAGATAGATAGATAGATAGATAGATAGATAGATAGATAGATAGATAGCGAGAGAGAGAGAGAGAGAGAGAGAGAGAGAGAGAGAGAGAGAGAGAGAGAGAGAGAGAGAGAGAGAGAGAGAGAGAGAGAGAGAGAGAGAGAGAGAGAGAGAGAGAGAGAGAGAGAAAATGGAAACAAAAAAAAAGAGATATTCTATCTATTTGAATCCAATAGCCAGGGCTGGGCTACCATGTCTGTTTGATGTCAAGGGAAGGAACCCTCACTGGTTTTCCTTTTCTCAGCTTTCATCACCCATTTTAGAATATTCTAAATCTAAACAAGCCATATATATTAGGAATGGATATAAACACATTTTCCTTTTTCTGCGTTGTTTAGGAAAACAATTTAAAAAGCAACTTCAAGCTTGCCTTGAGCTCCACAGAAATCTCACCGGTAAAAAAAAACAATAATGGTTTTTCCATACTACTCGTTTTGCCTCAACATCAAAGAAGCTTCAGATGGTTTTCCAACGCTTCAGGAAAACTGAGATGGAAAATCTTTCGCTTTTCATCTTTTACAGCCTTCATAGAGTGCTACATTCTGTTACATCGCCTGTTTGTATCGCTTTTTCATCTTATTTTCTCGCAAATCCTAAACTTACTTTTGGAGTTTAACTATTTATTGTATTTCTGAAAGGTTTGGTCTTGGATAGAGCAAAACTTGGGTAGAAATTCTTGCGATATGTTATTAGGGCTTTGTTTTATTGACTGTCTGGTATGATATTTCCACTACAAAGTCTACTACGACCTATTCGCGAGGTCTTGTCAGGTAGGGCAAGGCAGATAGGCGATACCCAACCCTTATGCCTGAGAAAGGTGAGGCTCACATTCACAATCGTTTGAATGACGGGATAGGTGCATTGTTTGATACAGTCTGTCCACAACAAGGTTAGCCAATGCCGTCTCGGGATAGAGATCAATAATTTGCTGACTGTTAAGGCGCCAAACCAATTCACTTCACGCACCAATTGTATGACTAAATTAATAACTAAACGGTTTGGGAATCGTATACAAGAATCTCTGTCTGTGTTTGCCTCTCTGTCTATTATATACATCTCTCTCTCTTATACATCTCTCTTTCTCTCTCTCTCTCTCTTTTATACATCTTTCTCTCTCTCTATCTCTCTCTCTCTCTCTCTTTTATACATCTCTCTCTCCCTCTCTCTCTATCTCTTTCTCTCTCTCTCTCTCTCGCTTTTATACATCTTTCTCTCTCTCTCCCTCCCCCCCTCTCTCTCTCTTTCTCTCTCTCTCTTATACATCTCTCTTTCCTCTCTCAGCGAATTAGTCCGAAATCCTTTTGTCTTGTAAACGTGTAAACATGCGGAAGATGTGTTGACCATTCGATCCTCTAGTTTTTAATCAGTGCTATATCGACTTATCTCTACACACCTGAACCTAACATTTATCTCGCCTATCTTTTCACATTAATTTTGGATTATTTTACCTTTTGGTGGCCTTGCCTCTTGATTCTTTTCTATCATCATCTCTCTCTCTCTCTCCCTCCCTCTCTCTCTCTCTCTCTCTCTCTCTCTCTCTCTCCCTCCCTCTCTCTCTCTCTCTCCCTCCCTCTCTCTCTCTCCCCCCTCTCTCTCTCCCCCCCTCTCTCTCTCTCTCTCCCTCCCTTTCTCTCTCTCCCCCTCTCTCATCCCATCCTCCTATTGACTCATCTTGTTCTTTTCTATAGTATAAGTTACTTTTTTTCCTGAACTCCCACTGTTTCCCTATTGTCACATATGCCAAACCCATTACTTGGAAACTGGAGCCTGATGCCAATTAAGCCTAGGAGGAATGACAAAAGGGAGAGCAGCGGAAGCCGATCACTTTAGCCACGCCCTCAAGGGGGCGTAACCTTGAGCGGTGGTCCTTGGTAGGTCACCTGATTTATGGGCTTTTTAGAAAAAAAGTCAGATAGAACAGGTGAGGGCAAAAGAGTGAGACTACGATCTCTTCGCTTGCAGCAGAATAGATGAATCAAAACAGTTTTTTTTTTGTCATATTTTATTCTCTTTATCTCTCTCTTTCTCTCTCTCTCTCTCTCTCTCTCTCTCTCTCTCTCTCTCTCTCTCTCTCTCTCTCTCTCTCTCTCTCTTTTTGCAATGATCTGTAATTGTCATTACTTTATCATGAAGTGTGTCTCGTGTGTTCTTGACTTTCTCCTTACATCATGAAGTGTGTCTCGTGTGTTCTTGACTTTCTCCTTACATCATGAAGTGTGTCTCGTGTGTTCTTGACTTTCTCCTTACATCATGAAGTGTGTCTCGTGTGTTCTTGACTTTCTCCTTTATCATGAAGTGTCCCTGGTGTGTTCTTAACTTTCTCCGTACATCATGAAGTGTCTCTCGTGTGTTCTTGACTTTCTCCTTACACCATGAAGTGTGTCTCGTGTGTTCTTGACTTTCTCCTTACACCATGAAGTGTCCCTGGTGTGTTCTTAACTTTCTCCTTTATCATGAAGTGTCCCTGGTGTGTTCTTAACTTTCTCCTTACAGCATGAAGTGTGTCTCGTGTGTTCTTGACTTTCTCCTTACACCATGAAGTGTCCCTGGTGTGTTCTTAACTTTCTCCTTTATCATGAAGTGTCCCTGGTATGTTCTTAACTTTCTCCTTACAGCATGAAGTGTCTCTCGTGTGTTCTTGACTTTCTCCTTATATCATGAAGTGTGTCTCGTGTGTTTTTGACTTTCTCCTTACAGCATGAAGTGTGTCTCGTGTGCTCTTGACTTTCTCCTTACATCTTGAAGTGTGTCTCGTGTGTTCTTGACTTTCTCCTTACAGCATGAAGTGTGTCTCGTGTGCTCTTGACTTTCTCCTTACATCTTGAAGTGTGTCTCGTGTGTTCTTGACTTTCTCCTTATATCATGAAGTGTCTCTCAGATATTTTTGCCTTTCTCCTTACAGCATGAAGTGTCAATCGTGTGTTCTTGACTTTCTCCTTAAATCTTGAAGTGTGTCTCGTGTGTTCTTGACTTTCTCTTTGCATCATGAAGTGTCTCTCGTGTGTTCTTGACTTTCTCCTTACATCATGAAGTGTCTCTCGTGTGTTCTTGACTTTCTCCTTACATCATGAAGTGTCTCTCGTGTGTTCTTGACTTTCTCCTTACACCATGAAGTGTCTCTCGTGTGTTCTTGACTTTCTCCTTACACCATGAAGTGTCTCTCGTGTGTTCTTGACTTTCTCCTTATATCATGAAGTGTCTCTCGTGTGTTCTTGACTTTCTCCTTACAGGATGAAGTGTCTCGTGTGTTCTTGACTTTCTCCTTACATCATGAAGTGTCTCTCGTGTGTTCTTGACTTTCTCCTTACATCATGAAGTGTCTCTCGTGTGTTCTTGACTTTCTTCTTGCATCATGAAGTGTCTCTCGTGTGTTCTTGACTTTCTTCTTGCATCATGAAGTGTCTCTCGTGTGTTCTTGAGTTTCTCCTTACATCATGAAGTGTCTCTCGGGTATTCTTGACTTTCTCCTTACATCATGAAGTGTCTCTCGTGTGTTCTTGAGTTTCTCCTTACATCATGAAGTGTCTCTCGGGTATTCTTGACTTTCTCCTTACATCATGAAGTGTCTCTCGTGTGTTCTTGAGTTTCTCCTTACATCATGAAGTGTCTCTCGTGTGTTCTTGACTTTCTCCTTACATCATGAAGTGTCTCTCGTGTGTTCTTGAGTTTCTCCTTACATCATGAAGTGTCTCTCGTGTGTTCTTGAGTTTCTCCTTACATCATGAAGTGTCTCTCGGGTATTCTTGACTTTCTCCTTACATCATGAAGTGTCTCTCGTGTGTTCTTGACTTTCTTCTTGCATCATGAAGTGTCTCTCGTGTGTTCTTGAGTTTCTCCTTACATCATGAAGTGTCTCTCGGGTATTCTTGACTTTCTCCTTACATCATGAAGTGTCTCTCGTGTGTTCTTGACTTTCTTCTTGCATCATGAAGTGTCTCTCGTGTGTTCTTGAGTTTCTCCTTACATCATGAAGTGTCTCTCGGGTATTCTTGACTTTCTCCTTACATCATGAAGTGTCTCTCGTGTGTTCTTGAGTTTCTCCTTACATCATGAAGTGTCTCTCGTGTGTTCTTGAGTTTCTCCTTACACCATGAAGTGTCTCTCGTGTGTTCTTGAGTTTCTCCTTACATCATGAAGTGTCTCTCGTGTGTTCTTGAGTTTCTCCTTACATCATGAAGTGTCTCTCGGGTATTCTTGACTTTCTTCGTGCACCTTCGCGTCGTCATCGATATTGCTTTACCGATATCACGTGACAGCTGCTGCTACACAATCCACTTCGCCAAGCAAAAAAAAAAAAGAAAAAGACAAAGAAATCTTTTGAAGACCCGTTATTTTTGTGAATGGATTATATCGCGAGAAATAGCCAACTA
>JAWDGP010004884.1:237500-242500 GCA_033675545.1 Elysia crispata
GGCTCCCCAGAGAGGGTAAACTCTGGCTCCCCAGAGAGGGTAAACTCTGGCTCCCCAGAGAGGGTAAACTCTGGCTCCCCACAGAGGGTAAACTCTGGCTCCCCAGAGAGGGTAAACTCTGGCTCCCCACAGAGGGTAAACTCTGGCTCCCTACAGAGGGTAAACTCTGGCTCCCCAGAGAGGGTAAACTCTGGCTCCCCACAGAGGGTAAACTCTGGCTCCCTACAGAGGGTAAACTCTGGCTCCCCAGAGAGGGTAAACTCTGGCTCCCCAGAGAGGGTAAACTCTGGCTCCCCAGAGAGGGTAAACTCTGGCTCCCCACAGAGGGTAAACTCTGGCTCCCCAGAGAGGGTAAACTCTGGCTCCCCAGAGAGGGTAAACTCTGGCTCCCCAGAGAGGGTAAACTCTGGCTCCCCAGAGAGGGTAAACTCTGGCTCCCCAGAGAGGGTAAACTCTGGCTCCCCAGAGAGGGTAAACTCTGGCTTCCCACAGAGGGTTAACTCTGGCTCCCCACAGAGGGTAAACTCTGGCTCCCCAGAGAGGGTAAACTGTGGCTCCCCACAGAGGGTAAACTCTGGCTCCCCAGAGATCGTAAACTGTGGCTCCCCATAGAGGGTAAACTCTGGCTCCCTACAGAGGGTAAACTGTGGCTCCCCAGAGAGGGTAAACTCTGGCTCCCTACAGAGGGTAAACTGTGGCTCCCCAGAGAGGGTAAACTCTGGCTCCCTACAGAGGGTAAACTGTGGCTCCCCAGAGAGGGTAAACTCTGGCTCCCTACAGAGGGTAAACTGTGGCTCCCCAGAGAGGGTAAACTCTGGCTCCCTACAGAGGGTAAACTGTGGCTCCCCAGAGAGGGTAAACTCTGGCTCCCTACAGAGGGTAAACTGTGGCTCCCCAGAGAGGGTAAACTCTGGCTCCCTACAGAGGGTAAACTGTGGCTCCCCAGAGAGGGTAAACTCTGGCTCCCTACAGAGGGTAAACTGTGGCTCCCCAGAGAGGGTAAACTCTGGCTCCCTACAGAGGGTAAACTCTAGCTCCCCAGAGAGGGTAAACTCTGGCTCCCCGGAGAGGGTAAACTCTGGCTCCCCGGAGAGGGTAAACTCTGGCTCCCCGGAGAGGGTAAACTGTGGCTCCCCAGAGAGGGTAAACTCTGGCTCCCTACAGAGGGTAAACTGTGGCTCCCCAGAGAGGGTAAACTCTGGCTCCCCAGAGAGGGTAAACTCTGGCTCCCCAGAGAGGGTAAACTCTGGCTCCCCAGAGAGGGTAAACTCTGGCTCCCCAGAGAGGGTAAACTCTGGCTCCCCAGAGAGGGTAAACTCTGGCTGCCCAGAGAGGGTAAACTCTGGCTTCCCACAGAGGGTTAACTCTGGCTCCCCACAGAGGGTAAATTCTGGCTCCCCAGAGAGGGTAAACTGTGGCTCCCCACAGAGGGTAAACTCTGGCTCCCCAGAGATCGTAAACTGTGGCTCCCCATAGAGGGTAAACTCTGGCTCCCTACAGAGGGTAAACTGTGGCTCCCCAGAGAGGGTAAACTCTGGCTCCCTACAGAGGGTAAACTGTGGCTCCCCAGAGAGGGTAAACTCTGGCTCCCTACAGAGGGTAAACTGTGGCTCCCCAGAGAGGGTAAACTCTGGCTCCCCAGAGAGGGTAAACTGTGGCTCCCCAGAGAGGGTAAACTCTGGCTCCCTACAGAGGGTAAACTGTGGCTCCCCAGAGAGGGTAAACTCTGGCTCCCTACAGAGGGTAAACTGTGGCTCCCCAGAGAGGGTAAACTCTGGCTCCCTACAGAGGGTAAACTGTGGCTCCCCAGAGAGGGTAAACTCTGGCTCCCTACAGAGGGTAAACTGTGGCTCCCCAAAGAGGGTAAACTCTGGCTCCCTACAGAGGGTAAACTCTGGCTCCCCAGAGAGGGTAAACTCTGGCTCCCCGGAGAGGGTAAACTCTGGCTCCCCGGAGAGGGTAAACTCTGGCTCCCCGGAGAGGGTAAACTGTGGCTCCCCAGAGAGGGTAAACTCTGGCTCCCTACAGAGGGTAAACTGTGGCTCCCCAGAGAGGGTAAACTCTGGCTCCCTACAGAGGGTAAACTGTGGCTCCCCAGAGAGGGTAAACTCTGGCTCCCTACAGAGGGTAAACTGTGGCTCCCCAGAGAGGGTAAACTCTGGCTCCCCAGAGAGGGTAAAGTCTGGCTCCCCACAGAGGGTAAACTCTGGCTCCCTACAGAGGGTAAACTCTGGCTCTCCAGAGAGGGTAAACTGTGGCTCCCCAAAGAGGGTAAACTCTTGCTCGCCAGACAGGGTAAATTCTGGCTCCCCAGAGAGGGTAAACTCTGGCTCCCCAGAGAGGGTAAACTCTGGCTCCCCAGAGAGGGTAAACTCTGGCTCCCCAGAGAGGGTAAACTCTGGCTCCCCAGAGAGGGTAAACTCTTGCTCCCCAGAGAGGGTAAACTCTGGCTCCCCAGAGAGGGTAAACTGTGGCTCCCCAGAGAGGGTAAACTCTTGCTCGCCATAGAGGGTAAACTCTGGCTCCCCAGAGAGGGTAAACTCTGGCTCCCCACAGAGGGTAAACTCTGGCTCCCCATAGAGGGTAAACTCTGGCTCCCCAGAGAGGGTAAACTGTGGCTCCCCACAGAGGGTAAACTCTGGCTCCCCATAGAGGGTAAACTCTGGCTCCCCATAGAGGGTAAACTCTGGCTCCCCAGAGAGGGTAAACTGTGGCTCCCCACAGAGGGTAAACTCTGGCTCCCCATAGAGGGTAAACTCTGGCTCCCCATAGAGGGTAAACTCTGGCTCCCCAGAGAGGGTAAACTGTGGCTCCCCACAGAGGGTAAACTCTGGCTCCCCACAGAGGGTAAACTCTGGCTCCCCATAGAGGGTAAACTCTGGCTCCCCAGAGAGGGTAAACTGTGGCTCCCCACAGAGGGTAAACTCTGGCTCCCCAGAGAGGGTAAACTCTTGCTCCCCAGAGAGGGTAAACTCTGGCTCCCCAGAGAGGGTAAACTGTGGCTCCCCACAGAGGGTAAACTCTTGCTCCCCAGAGAGGGTAAACTCTGGCTCCCCAGAGAGGGTAAACTCTGGCTCCCCAGAGAGGGTAAACTGTGGCTCCCCACAGAGTGTAAACACTGGCTCCCCAGAGATCGTAAACTGTGGCTCCCCATAGAGGGTAAACTCTGGCTCCCTACAGAGGGTAAACTGTGGCTCCCCAGAGAGGGTAAACTCTGACTCCCCTGAGAGGGTAAACTCTGGCTCCCCAGAGAGGGTAAACTCTGGCTCTCCAGAGAGGGTAAACTGTGGCTCCCCATAGAGGGTAAACTCTGGCTCCCCACAGAGGGTAAACTCTGGCTCCCCAGAGAGGGTAAACTCTGGCTCCTCAGAGGGGGTAAACTCTGGCTCCCCAGAGAGGGTAAACTCTGGCTCTCCAGAGAGGGTAAACTCTGGATTCCCAGAAAGGCTAAACTCTGGCTTCCCAGAGAGGGTAAACTCTGGCTCGACAGAGAGGGTAAGCTCTGGCTCCCCAAAGAGGGTAAACTCTTGCTCGCCAGACAGGGTAAATTCTGGCTCCCCAGAGAGGGTAAACTCTGGCTGCCCAGAGAGGGTAAACTCTGGCTGCCCAGAGAGGGTAAACTGTGGCTCCCCAGAGAGGGTAAACTGTGGCTCCCCAGAGAGGGTAAACTCTGGCTCCCCAGAGAGGGTAAACTCTGGCTCCCCAGAGAGGGTAAACTCTGGCTCCCCAGAGAGGGTAAACTCTGGCTCCCCAGAGAGGGTAAACTCTGGCTGCCCAGAGAGGGTAAACTCTGGCTGCCAAGAGAGGGTAAACTCTGGCTGCCCAGAGAGGGTAAACTCTGGCTGCCCAGAGAGGGTAAACTCTGGCTGCCCAGAGAGGGTAAACTCTGGCTGCCCAGAGAGGGTAAACTCTGGCTCCCCAGAGAGGGTAAACTCTGGCTCACCAGAGAGGGTAAACTCTGGCTCCCCAGAGAGGGTAAACTCTGGCTCCCCAGAGAGGGTAAACTCTGTCTCCCCAGAGAGGGTAAACTCTGGCTCCCCAGAGAGGGTAAACTCTGGCTCCCCAGAGAGGGTAAACTCTGGCTCCCCAGAGAGGGTAAACTCTGGCTCCCCAGAGAGGGTAAACTCTGGCTCCCCAGAGAGGGTAAACTGTGGCTCCCCAGAGAGGGTAAACTCTGGCTCCCCAGAGAGGGTAAACTCTGGCTCCCCAGAGAGGGTAAACTCTGGCTGCCCAGAGAGGGTAAACTCTGGCTCCCCAGAGAGGGTAAACTCTGGCTCCCCAGAGAGGGTAAACTCTGGCTCCCCAGAGAGGGTAAACTCTGGCTCTCCAGAGAGGGTAAACTCTGGATTCCCAGAAAGGGTAAACTCTGGCTTCCCAGAGAGGGTAAACTCTGGCTCGACAGAGAGGGTAAACTCTGGCTCCCCAAAGAGGGTAAACTCTTGCTCCCCAGAGAGGGTAAATTCTGGCTCCCCAGAGAGGGTAAACTCTGGCTGCCCAGAGAGGGTAAACTCTGGCTCCCCGGAGAGGGTAAACTCTGGCTCCCCGGAGAGGGTAAACTCTGGCTCCCAGGAGAGGGTAAACTCTGGTTCCCCAGAGAGGGTAAACTCTGGCTCCCCAGAGAGGGTAAACTCTGGCTCCCCAGAGAGGGTAAACTCTGGCTCCAGGCCGGCTGACTCACTGAAGCGCGGTAAAGTTGCCTGAGATTTAGCCGTGTGTATACGTTCATAATGAACAATGGCACCGGTCAGTAATAATAAGTGTCAATGGTGACCCGCTTTAAATTGTTCCAATTCAAGGAAAAAACGACTATATACACTATCTGATACACCATAGCATCAAAGAAATGCCCTTGATCGAAAGTCTCTTAGCTTCTGGGCTTCAAAGCCATGGAACCAACAGAAGTCTCGAGAATATGAAATCAATCCGAAAACTAGGCTTAAGGAGTGAATACGTAACACTAGTTTGTTTAGGCGGTTGTCTTTTTTTTTTTTTTCAAAATT
>JAWDGP010004884.1:247500-277500 GCA_033675545.1 Elysia crispata
TCTTCAAACAGACTCCATTCACCCTTTTCCTCCCTTAGTAGTTCATCACCGTTAACATGCACGATTTGTTAGCATTTAACCCGCACCGCCCCCCCCCCCCCCTCCCCCTTGCCGCTCTTTTATTGTAACTGATCTACCGTTCTATACACACATACACACAGCCTCTAACAATGGACAAACTAGAGACATATGATACACAGCTCAAGATCTCTTCCAACTAACTCTAATGAGGTCCACGGCAAAAGTCTTTCTTTTTTTTTATTCTTGAGGACAAAGCTAAAAAGACAATACTACAAGATTGTGATGAAAACCGGTGCACAGGTTCGTTTATCTCGAGCAGCCTCTCCGTCTCTTAACAAAACAGAACCCAAGACCCTTGTGGATTCTTAATGTGGAGAGAAAAATAGTTTGCATTTTTTGACAAGGATTTGTGATGTGGTTCTAGACAATGAAAAATACATATCCGTGGACTTAAATATAATTATCAAAGTTTAGATCAGTTTTCTTTTTAGCAGAATGACAACAGCGCTGAAAGGTTGTATTCAGAGAGAGAGAGAGAGAGAGAGAGAGAGAGAGAGAGAGAGAGAGAGAGAGAGAGAGAGAGAGAGAGAGAGAAAGAGAGAAAAAGAGAGAGAACGAAAGAGAGAAAGAAAGAGAGAAAAAGAGAGAGAACGAGAGAGAAAGAGAGAACGAGAGAGAGAGAGAGAGAGAGAGAGAGAGAGAGAGAGAGAGAGAGAGAGAGAGAGAGAGAGAGAGAGAGAGAGAGTGAGAATCTTCCTAAGACTGAAAGAAATGACTTTGAAAGAGGGGCGATACCCAATGTAAAATCGAAAACAAAAGTAGAGATCTGAGATATATATATATATATATATATATATATAAATGAACAAGAGAAGTTTTATATTTTTTTTATTACCAATAGAACTAACTGACAGCTTATAGATCAGCCTTTTTCGGGATTACAAGGGGAGGCAAACAACAATAAATCTGGCGACCAAGGGGACAGTACTGGCGGAGTAAACAATCGGAATCACCCAACATATTTGATTCGGTCTGGTTCTTTCAATAGAGGGATGCTTGCGGATCTTTTCTCGGGCGTCCTTGTTGGGTTGTGCCTGTCGCCACTGCTTGCAATTCAGCCAAAAGCCTGTATCAGACTTAACACTTAATCTGCTTTCTTACAACAATTGTGAGGTGTCTGTGTGTGTGTGTGTGTGGGGTGTGTGTGTGTGTGTGTGTGTGGGGGTGCCAGTGGCTGTAGGTTTAAAAAATGTACGCCTTAATTTCCGGAAGGAGCCTCTTGGCCGGTTTGAACCTTACACCATTTGTAGGTCAGTGTTGGGCCTAATCTTTTCATTTCCACCGAGCCCGACGGGGGCTTTAAGTTGGTGTGTAAAAAAGACCTGCGATCACGTGTTATATAAACACTAAGGGAAACTTTTGTATTCGCATAAAGGTATTATTTCATTATATAGATTATATATATATATATATATATATATATTTTAGATATAGATATATAGATATATAGATTTATCCGTGTTTAAAATATGGATGAGAATAATGGTGAAGCAAAACAATTGTGAAAAAAGAGTCACCAAAATAGAAATGATAAAAATACAACTGCTAAAATAAAGAAAAGTTAATTATTACTATGGTAAAGCATAATGATGATGAAGGCATCATAATTTCATGTTTATCAAATCATCTTTAAAACTACAGGACCACAGGACTCATAGAAGTTTATTTGTGAATTCAGAGAACGTGTGATGGGAAAGATTTTAAATTCAGTGACCTTTAAATCCAAAATGAATTCTTGAGCAGTTTGTCATAAACTTTATCTTCGTATTTCGATAATTACAGAAAGTGGAAAATGGATTTCAATTTGTCTAGTATTTTCTGAATTCAAAAGTTATGTTTTTGAGGGTTTATTATTTCGGTTTTTCTAATCCTCTTAGAAGGTATATTTTACCGACCTAACTCATCAATTTATCTTACTGATTCTTCTGCCGCCAAATCTTATTTTTTCCCTGGAGCGACATACATACATATCGTTGTTTTGCTACAAGACCCGTGTAACCGACATCAGTTTTTTTTAATTTTACAGGAGGAAGTAAAAACTCATATTTTTTTTTCCTTTTTAATATTTCACTTTCACATTCACAGTGAATTCAATCCGTAAAGAGAAATATTTTTTGCGTATTGTAATCAATTTATCTTCAACAGTCAATGTTTTACGAACCAAATTGACAATTACAGGAATATGACTGTAACCAAATAATTTTGTCACAAGTCACAACTGTTACTGTGAAGTCTGCTGTATGATCAAGCTTAGGGTTATGTCCCTTAGCTCGAGGCATAACAAATAATTATTCTCTTGTTCATTCAATATATTTGGCTTTCACGCCGCCCAAATGCTACCATAAATTCGCTACGATTTGAACGGTTAGGGGAAAACAACATTTTCTTTTCTTTTAAAAAAAAACGAGTCCAGTGATCGATAGCTTGACGCTGAGAGAGAGGGAGTGTGGGTGGGTGAGAGAGAGAGAGAGAGAGAGAGAGAGAGAGAGAGAGAGAGAGAGAGAGAGAGAGAGAGAGAGAGAGAGAGAGAGAGAGAGAGAGAGAGAGAGGAAAAAAAAAAAACAACAACCCATCATACTGCTACTACCCAAACTTTAACCCGATAGCCCCCAATGTTGTATAATTACACAGTTAACGGTTTTCTCTACTTTATTGTTCTCCGCCTGCTTTATTACCGAACCCAACCCGACCTTCCCGATCACTGACCCGGATGTTGACAGCCATTGTCTTAGAAAAAAAACTCGGAGTGTCCCCCGACATCGGGACACGGAAAGAAACTGGCCAGCAGACCGCGGCGAGCAGCTGGATGTGCTGCTTGGGTAGCGCGCACTGCGCTCCACCGCCCTCATTAGAGGTTTCAATGACGGCGATTAAGTCGATGGTTATAGCCATGATTGCAGGCAGAGGGTTAACAAGGGCGACGGTAATAATGGAGATAAAAGTTCGGGAGGCGGGTACAGTTTCATTGTTGACCTCATCGAGTGTTGCATTAGCACGTGTTAGTATGACACAGGATCGGTCGGATAGCACTCTGGTTGGAAGCATAGTTTGTCGGTCGGATAGCACTCACTGGTTGGAAACCAACAATGTTCAATTGTTTCCGGCTTTTTCCCCTTCACTATCACTACTCATGAATGGCCAAGAAGACAAAATAATGAACATGCCTTAAAAGAAGCAGACACAAAATTAAATCTCCTCGATAGATTCAGGACACACCAAGCAAAGTTTGTTGGCCATGTCATGCCTAGAAACAGTTTGGAACACATCCTAACAACTGGATAGAAGAACAAACAGAGAGTGAGAGGCGGATAAAAGAGGTAGACAGAGAGAAAAGATCTTGGACGGGCTAGGAAGATGGACTGGTAGAGGCAAAAGGATCGACCTGATTGTGAAATTAATGTGAGGATAGAGAGACGGGGAGGGCCATGGTCACCAACGCCAACCGGCACGGCACCACATGATGATGATCACTACTATCCGACATTACTCGCCATATTTCGTCTATGACTTGGCAGTTACTAAGATCCCAAAAAATTCATGATTTTTTTTTCCTTGAATGACAATTTTTGCTGTCAAGCTGTCTCTGCGTAAGTTATATAAATATTTTATGCTCCTTATGGCGCCGGGTTCTTGAAAAAAAGCACGTGCCGCATTATCTGTCGCTTTGTAGAAACCCTCTCTTGAGAAACCGGAAGTTTGTGCATCACAGTAAACAATGAGACTCTCGGTAACCCAACTCTCCAGTCAGTTCTGTCACCCATTTGGTTTGTCGACGTTCAGCGCTCTGTGACAAACCAGATCAGATTGTAGGGCCAGAGTTCTATTTCACAATCACGATATCTCGTTTTCTTTCGTGCTGAGTCTTTTTTCTCCAGGACTTCATGACGTCTTTATTCCCATCTCCTTAAAACGTTTTGCTCATTCTGTGAGGTGCGTCTGTCGGTCTGTTTGCATGTCTGTCTGTCTCCTTTCCGAAAGTTTTCTTTTCCTCACCGAGTGCTGAAAGATTTTGTATGTAGTGTAAAAAAAGAAAAAGTAAGCAAATCAAAAGGTGCCTTCTGACAGCTTTGTTCATTTACTCAATAAAGAGAGAAGAGAAATATCAATGCTGTTTCTGGTGGACAATAAAAGGGATTCAAATAAAAGTAACAACAACAACAACAACAAATTATACTAATAATAAAAATAATAAAAATAATAATAATAATAATAATAATAATAATAATAATAATAATAATAATAATAATAATAATAATAAAATCATAAAAACGAGATATACCTGTAATGAAATAATATTAATGCAACCCTCAACCCCCCTCCCCCTAAAAAAAAAACCAAAACAAAACAAAAAACAAACAAACAAGAGAAAACACCAAACAACAACAAGAAAACTTATTTTGCTCGTTGCATGTAATGCCTTCTCACGACTTCGCCTGATCAGACAATTTACAGAATTTTCTTGGCTCTAATAACAAGACATTTTCCTCTTTATCCATCCTTGATTGCTCGCTCCCTCCAGGCTTTCAATCCAGATGCAATCCCGCCATTTATCATCGTGGCGGTTCCTTTTCCAGACGGCCATCATAACAGTCACGTGAGCCGCTCGGCTCCCCCCACAAGTCATGTGACCCCGCGCTTGCGCAGTGGCACCGATCAAATAAAACCCAATCAGAGTCAACTGGGGATTCCCGAAAAATCCGGTTCGCCGATTCTCTCACGTCTTGTTTTAGGATGGATTAAAAATAGCCCTAATCTAGCTTTAGGCCGTCCGCGCGTTTTGTGGATTGGAATCTTCTAGAGTAACCGCGCTTGGGGCAACTGACGAATGGCGAGTTGGGGTGGGGAGTGCATTCGATAGCTATAATTTTCGGTTGAAAATTCGGAAAATTGAAAGTTGTGGTTCGTGGAGAAGATTTTAACCGAAAACTGAGCTTTTGTTTATGTGAGGTGGTGAAAAGAGGAGACATCTGGAATCAGATTAAATGGGGCAAAAAATAAAGGAAAAAAACATAATTACGCGAAGAAGGAAACTAGTGAGGGAAAGGAGGAAGAGAATGACAGGACAGGAGGAAAAAGGGGAAAAGGGAGGCGGGGGGAACGGAACGGAAAGTCCCGCAGAAATTAATCGGCGTGTTTGAGTAAGAGCGGGTTGGCACGCATGATTTGGGATTTGAGTTTCGGGTTGATTGTTGTAACAGAATTTTACAGGGTTAGTATTATGAATTACAGGACCCTCGGAATAATTCATTGGTTTGGGACACGTGATGTAATTCTCTATTGATTTATTCTTCTAAATCTATCTCAAAGTCTTTTTTTTTCGGGGAAGATCACGTGATGTGGCAGCGGTTTTTTGTATAGCTAAGTCCCCTAAGTTGCCTAAAGAAGTTTTTTTTTTATTTATCGAGACTGTCTTGGTAGAATACAGCTTGCAAAGAGGTAAGACTAGATAATACGCGGAGCTGCCATAGATCTGAGGTCGACCTTTTAACCACGCAACCACATTGACTCCTTTTCTAATTGGAGAGAAATGTACTTATCTAGCGACGTTATGGAAATTCTTTATCTTATAGTCTGAATATCTCCCCGTGAAAGACCTATTGATATTGCTCAGGCATATGACCCTGTAGTTCTGAAGCCTCCATGAAGCGTCCACCAAGGATATCAGTTTTGGATAGCCAGGCATGTGACCCTGTGATTCAGAAGCCGCTAGGGAATCTTGCACCAGGTATCCCAGTTTCGGATAGTCAAGTATGTGACCCTGTGATTCAGAGGCCACTAGGGAAGCTTGCACCAGGTATCCCAGTTTTGGATAGTCAGGTATGTGACCCTGTTATTCAGAAGCCGCTAGGGAAGCTTGCACCAAGTATCCCAGTTTTGGATAGTCAGGTATGTGACCATATAGTTCTGAAGCCTCCATGAAGCGTCCATCAAGTATAGGAGTTTTGGATAGTCAGGTATGTGACCCTGTTATTCAGAAGCCGTTAGGGAAGCTTGCACCAAGTATCCCAGTTTTGGATAGTCAGGTATGTGACCATATAGTTTTGAAGCCTCCATGAAGCGTCCATCAAGTATATCAGTTTTGGATTGTCAGGTATGTGACCATATAGTTCTGAAGCCTCCATGAAGCGTCCACCAAGTATATCAGTTTTGTATAGTCAGGTATGTGACCATATAGTTCTGAAGCCTTCATGAAGCGTCCACCAAGTATATCAGTTTTGGATAGTCAGGCATGAGACCCTGTGGGTCAGAAGCCCATAAGGAAGCATCCACCTGATATCTCGGTTTGGATAGTCCCCAGATACTCCCAAGTGCGGGTCAGTTTCTTGGCGTCTACTGAAGGTCTTGAAGCCAGATATTCTCTGGTCTCCCTCGTTTCCTTTTGTTTCTGAATGTTCTACGTCTTGAAGTATCGTATTGCACTGATATCTGGTTTCTCGATATATTGACCAATCAGCTTCCATCATCTCTCAAAGATCTCTTTAACCTCATTATGTTAATAAAATCAAAAGTACTGTTTTAATCTTCATTGTAAACTGATATAATTGACGTCTAGGATTCTTAGGAGCTTCTCCGTTTTTATTCTTTTATAAAAGTTATGTCTAATCCTATCTTATGAGTTAGAATGTTCTATGAACTTTTTTTTTAAAACACATTTGACCCTCGCCATGTATAAATCGTTTAAAGTCACCTTGGCCTTTGTGGCCTCCTTTTGAGATATTTTAAAATTGATTTTTAAGATCTGTTGTAATTGAATTTTGAGATATGTTGTAACTAATTTTGGAGATAATTATGTTGTAATTGATTTTTGAGATACGTAAGTGTATCTGATTTTGGAGATAACTATGTTGTAATTGATTTTTGAGATATGTTGGAATTGATTTTGGAGCTAATTGTGGTGTAATTGATTTTTGAGATATGCTGTAATTGATTTTGGAGCTAATTATGTTGTAATTGATTTTTGAGATAATCATGTTGTAATTAATTAATTTTTTTTTTCGATCTCATTCCGTGTTCAGGCCCCAACTCGAACCAGAGGCGTCGCGGTCGGCAGACGTACACGCGGTTCCAAACGCTCGAGCTGGAGAAAGAGTTCAAGTTCAACCGCTACCTCACCCGACGCAGGCGCATCGAGCTGTCGCACATGCTGTGCCTGACGGAGCGCCAGATCAAGATTTGGTTTCAGAACCGCCGCATGAAGGAAAAGAAGGAGCTGCAGGCCATCAAGGAGCTCAATGAACAGAGCAGGGGCCACGAGAAGCCCTCGTCCGGCGGACAGAACAACTCCTCCAGCAACAACAATAACACCAACAACAACAACAACAATAACAATAACAACAGCAGCAGCAGTGTTCATCTCAACGGGTCCTCGGGAAAATCCGATGGCGCCATCAAGCCGTCACCGGGATCGATTCTGACCGCCCACAATCAGGGCATGGAATCGCCCACCAGCTCAGGATCTGAGCACAGTTGAACACAATATAGGTGCATTTAACGGGCGATACCATTACTTGTTTGAGACAAGGCGAAGCGATTATTATTGACGATGATGGCGTCTCCCGTATTTTATTCTGTTTACTCCTGACGACGTCATTAGTGACGCCAATGTGTCACCACACGGACCAACACATCAGCTCGCAGACTGTCGATACAGGTGGTGTGCACAACACACCTTCCGTGTTCTTCTTTATACAATGGATCTCTCTAACTTCGCGACAAATCAGTGTGTAAATAGATTTTCTTCTCTAGTTTAGATTATGAACTTCTTGTTGTCGTCGCCAGATGTTCAGGACCAGAGGCGAGAAGGGGGTATAACTCATACTACTTCCTAGCCCTAAGCTCGTCCCCCTTCCCCACCCTCCCCCCTCCCTGTGTTGTGCTATTGACAATTTTTTTTTTTTTATTCTACCGTAAGCACGAGCTTGAGGACAGAATCAAAACTGAAGTGTTGTCTTAAATACTCACAAGCATTGTGACAGTTTCTCAGATGACAATTCTCTCAAAGGTGGTTCTAAAACGAACTCTTGTCTTTGAGAAATGTTTTTACTCATCTTCTCCTACGACAGCGAAGGGGCTCAGCTCACACAAAATACTCACAGAGATGATTTCAATCATATCTCTCTATCTCTTGTTAAATATGATAACTTTTTTCTTTTTTTTCTCCTTCTGCATCCTTCCTTCCATTCTCCTGAAACCCTTAAAATATTCATCCTACCCCCACCCTCCCCCTCCTTTTCGATCAATATCCCCATAATTCCAGAGACCCCCCCACCCCTTCCTCTTCTTTCTCTGTAATATTAATGTAAACAAAACTCGCCTCACGTATAATTTTTGGCTTATCAGACAAAGTGTCCAGCCTGCCTATGGTATGACACATAAACCAGTCCTGTGGTAAGTACTAGCTCTTTCAATATAAGTCTCTCAAACTCTATAAAAAAAAAATCAGAGGAGTTCAAAACCTAAGCGAGATGTTAAACTTCGCCTCGCATTGTCTGATACATAATAATGTAGAACTGTTCTGTTTATTTTTCTTAAACACAATTATATTCAACAACCGGAAAAAAACGATCTTTAGTGTATATTTCATTTTATATTTTTATGACATACCTTGTACCCAAAATAAGTCTCAGTGATACCAAAACCTCATGCATTTAGATATTTCACACCCATTTCCCTTTATTACATATCTGCATTTGTTAGTTCATCAAATTGACAAAGAAAATAGTTAAGTTTTTTTTATTTATGACCGTTACTTTGTACCAATAGAGGAGAGATATGACCTTGCAGTTTCTTAAAATAACTGACCTCATTCATTTAGCGATTTGTCAGTATTTTGTAAACCCTTGTCACGGGTTTTTCTTGTTTAAGTCTACTGTATATGTACTGATGATGTTAACACAAAAAAAATCCATCATGTCTCTAGAAATGTCTTAGGCTCGTCTTGTTTTAGTCCAATGAATGATATTGTTGTTAATTGATACGTTATGAAAAATAATAATGGTCATGATACTACAACTACTACTACTTCTACTACTTCTACTACTACTACTACTACTACTACTACTACTACTACTACTACTACTACTACTACTACTACTACTACTACTACTACTACTACTAGTGCTACTACTACTGCTACTACTGCTGCTGCTACTACTACCACTACCACTACTACTACTACTACTCACTACTACTACTACTACTACTACTACTACTACTACTACTACTACTTACTACTACTTACCACTACTACTACTACTACTACTACTACTACTACTACTACTACTACTACTACTACTACTACTACTACTACTACTACTACTACAAATACTACTACTACTACTACTACTACTACTACTACTACTACTACTACTACTACTACTACTACTACTACTACTACTACTACTACTACTACTACTACTACTACTACTACTACTACTAAAAATGAAAGTCATCAGTTGAAAAAAGTTCAATAAATTATTCAATACAGTAGCCACCTCAATGATTTGATAAAAGCAATGTATTTCATCTTTGATGTTTTGAGACGGGCCTGGTATGTGTCAGAGGGGCAACAGAATTAATCTCAATCATAATCTTAAAGGCTAGTGTCAGAACCTGCAGTGAAAGAGATTCTCAGATGCAGGAAATATTTCAAGAACTTGGAACTTTAAGTATCAGTAGTGATTTATGTTGGGAAGTTAATTATTCAGCAATGATTTTGACTCACATTGTGAGTAATTGATTGCTTTTCAGATTATAGACTTTGGTGTTAGATATTTAAAGCGTTTTTTACCATCTCAGATTTAAAAAAAATACTATTTTACTTCAATCAGCACTCTACATTTATATAATTATTGGGATCATCACATCAGATTATTTAAAACATTTTATACTATAACAGATTAAGAAAAAATAATATTTGTATTTTCAGTCAACTGTATATATATATTTTTTTAATTATTGTTGTCATCACATAAGAAACCTCCCAAAATGAATGTAAAATTACCTCTTTGTCGGTAGTTTCCCTGTCAGACACCTAACCATTTTTTTTTTCAACACAGCCTTCTTCAGAGCTATCTAGTCTTTGCGCAAAATAAAACCAAAAAACGTTAGCTTTGGAGATGGACGGGGCCACGGCGTTATTATTTCACGCTGATTTGATAACCTTTTTGCTAAAAATAGCTCACCAAGCTTAAAGAACGAATGACACTTGCGCATATTTTGTCTGAGTATAAATGGAGTGATCTCGCCTTCTTGCGAGAATATTTTTTTTCCTCTAGAGATTACAGAATATATTTATATAGCAGATGAGATGTTTTGAATTATGATTACGGCAAAACCACGGACATAATTGTTTTATTGTGGAGAGACGGTGGAAAATAATAAACCACCGCAGAGCGTTCCAATCAGTTTTGTTCATTAAAAAGTTCCATAGTTTTAATCAATTTCAATGATTACATGAGTTCTATGATCCCCTCTAGAGAAACAGGGTCCAGATTGATACAGTTCCCACGATACGCTCGAGTTTTCCAAATATTTCACCCCGAAAATTCTTATCTCAAAGGTAGTTTCTTACAAAGAGTAAAAAAAAAATATTATGAAATTAAACGCTGAGAACATAACAGTTACTGCTTTTTCATTGTCAAAAATTGTTCTTTTCGTTGTAAAACTATTATTTTCTTTAGTATCATCAATATTTACTGTACTGTGGTAGAGCACGCCTGGAAATTCGGAATCCGATTAAGTAAAAGGAATAATTTTTTTGTGGCAAACAGTTTGTCGCGGAAAGAAAATGCTGTACATCATTCTGTTATATAGAACTATCAATAGTCATTTGGCTATTACTTCTCTACGCGCATTTTTTATTTTTTAAATAAAAAACTGTCAATATTTTTTTAACCATAATTCCCCACCCTGAATTAAAAAAAAAATAGCAACAACATTGAAAGAAGAACAACTTAAAAGTAAGAAATGTCTTCTCTTCCTTTCTTGTCTTTTTTTTTTTAAATCTAAAAAGTGTTATATAAGATTATCAGCGATAATTATCGGCAGTTTCTGTGAGTCTTAGACGATGATTTGACTATATCGTCTTTTTTTTTTTTATTTTGTAGCTTTTTCAACGTCGAATTCCCTCCTTTTAAATTTCAAATAAAGGTAGCTGTAAAGAGGAGATTTAAAGATTTATTATAATATAACAGGCAAACAGGTTAGTCTAGTTTTAATCCGTTTCTGAATATATTTTTCTTCTTTTTCTTTTTTTCTTTTTTCGGCCTCATGTTGAGATGAAAAGAGTCCTTGTATATAAATATAGAGGGCGGGTTGCTTGCTCCGCGATCAATGTCTTTTTTTTTTTACAGTCGCAGTTGGAAGTGAAATAAAATTATTGTTTTGCAAAATCTACATTAAATTCTTGGGACGTACCCGGTATTAATAATACCTATAAATAACTTTCCGACGATCTTAAAGCTAAAGCTTTTGGTATGGACGACGATATCTCGTAAAGTTTTTGTTTTTTTTGCATTAATTTATTAGTAGCGGCGTTTATTGTTTCGACATTACATGAGAAATCTTCGAGGAAAAAAAAGCTGGCATGAGAGAAAACGATAATAAGTCTGACAGACATTCATTTCATGATTTCATTATATTCATTAAGTCAATGTTTTTTTTAATAATATTTTTCTTTTCGATCTTTCTCTTTCTCTTTCTCTCTATCGGCCTCTTTTTAAACTTTCTATGAAACAATTGTTAGTCGTCAATATACCAATTGTTTTGAGGAAGTTTTGTTTTCATCGGTCTTTTCTTAAGTCATTCTAAGCACGAAACTTCCAATTTTTCCATTTTCTTTGTCAAAGTAAACAAATGCTAGCAAGGAATAGCATAGAAACTGTTCACATGGAATATCATAAATCTAAAACTATGAAAATATGGCGAAACAGACTTCGTGTAACGGATAAAAACAATGATTATATCGATATTTACTTTCGATTGCGTCAACATCTTCAAACACAAAGGCGCATTGTTTTGTGTTTTGTTTTTTTTTGTTTGTTTTATAATTGAAGATAGGACTAGCCTAAGGGGAAAAAGGGGCCTAAAAGGCGGCGAAGACAACGCACGCCGCTTGGTCAAGGCCTACAGATCAGCTCTTCGCCTGTCGCAGATTACGCGAGGAAGCGCTCTAAATCAAGCGATTTACAAATTGGGCCAGGTCGGTTTGTAAATCCATCGCGATGTCCACATAAACCAGGATCTGGAGGGCTAGCGTCGGGACCACTGTGTTTTGTTTACTGCTGGACGGAACTTGCGACGTGCACCCATAAACTACACAGAAGAAAGTTGGTGGCAAGGGGTGGAGGGAGTCAAAAAAAGAAAGAGAAAGAGATAGAAAGAAAGACAAGGCCATAGACAGATTAATAGAAAGATAGATCGATAGATAGATAGATAGATGGATGGATGGATAGATAGATAGATAGATAGATAGATAGATAGATAGAAAGATAGATAGGTGGAGAGGGAGAGATAGAATAGGTGGGGGTGGGGAAGAGAGACACAGAGAGAGAGAGAGAGAGAGAGAGAGAGAGAGAGAGAGAGAGAGAGAGAGAGAGAGAGAGAGAGAGAGAGAGAGAGAGAGAGAGAGAAAGGGAACAAAACATAAGAAGGAAATAGAAAAAGAGAGAGGCACACAGAACACAGAGAGAAATTTAAAGACGCACGTGTAATTTCAAACGTTGCTAGATGATGACAAAACAAAAAATTTACAACAAAAAACAAAACCCAAATCAAATGAGAAAATTGGGAAGAAAATGATTCAGAAAATTTTGTGGAATCACCAAACTGTCGTTAGTGGCGAAATATCAATTGATGATAAAGAACTTGTCTGTTACTGATGATTGTCTATTACTTCTAATGAATGTGTGTTACTTCTAATGACATCTCGATTCAAGGTCTACAGTAACAGTTGCGAATTATTCTTTGAGGCAGTGAAGAGAGAGAGAGAGAGAGAGAGAGAGAGAGAGAGAGAGAGAGAGAGAGAGAGAGAGAGAGAGAGAGAGAGAGAGAGAGAGAGAGAGAGAGAGAGAGAGAGTATCATTGGACCGCATAAGTTTTTTTTAGTCTATTCAACATCTCTATTTGCTCTCTTTCCTTATCCTTTAATTATACATTTCTCTATCTCTTTCCCTCTATCCACCTGTCTGCCTCTCTCTCTCTCTCTCTCTCTCTCTCTCTCTCTCTCTCTCTCTCTCTCTCTCTCTCTCTCTCTCTCTCTCTCTCTCTCTCTCTCTCTCTCTCTCTGGTTTCCGATACGATATTATTAACCGTTTCTGAAAGTTTTAAAACTTTTACAAATCTGCCATTTGATACTTTCTTAATAGGCAAACACATCTTTTCCTTTTCCTTTTTCAACCAACACCATGGCCATTCATGCACTTAGACTGATCTATCACTACTGTTTTGAACAGGGGTTAGATGTAGAGCTATAAACAGGGAAGCGAAAGATAGAAGAAGGGCCGGCATGGAAAAGACTCTTGAATACTCTCGTCGCAAAGAGCTCTCCATGGTCCACGGTCAAGCTATAGAGCGCTGCCCAAGAACTTTTCATTGACTCAAATCATGTGATGCGTCCTACAGCTACAGCAATAACAGAGTCAGTACTTACAACAAAATTTACTCAAAACAAGAACAAAAAAAAAACATTTGAATTTGGAACGTGGAAAAAACATTCATTCTGTTAAATTTTTCCACCACTTTTTTTTTTCAATCTATAATTGTGAAGCATTATTTTTTAATTTTTAATTAAAAAAAAAAAGCTGTTATAGGCACCGAAATGTAGAGATTTTTGGGCATATTTGGAAATAAAAATTCAGGTTTCATGTCTAAAACCGGAAGTTTAAATAAAATTTCCTAAAAAGGCGAGTATTTTGATGCTTTAATGTAATAAAAAGAATTCTTCACTACTGGCAAAACTTTTGCAAAAGGCATATAATTTAAAGACATAACGTGTTTCTTCCCAGAATTTAGGCCTTTCCAAAATGTTTTCACATTAAAATGCGGCTTATTTTTTTTTGGAGTATTCTATTTAAAAAAAAATCACGACCAAGTTATGCTATCTTCATTTCTAAGTTATTCGCTGCTTATTGATTTTCTTTTTAATTTCCTCTCTCTATCTTCCAATCAATTTCAACTCAAACCAAGACAGTCTTGTTTCTTTCATCCTATCCGAGTGCCATCCACCAATTGCAATGCATGCATCTAGATCAGTTCTGGCCGCCAACTAACAACCCTACCGCCACGGCCTGTGTAGACCTAGATCCCAGCTCCGCAGGGCTAGGACCATAGATCTACAACCTCTGGCTAGCAGTAGATCTAAACAGTTCGCACGCCACTCGCCTAATTTACTCCCAAGATTTCTCTGACCGATACCAAAACACAGAGCGCTCGTGAAGATGCCAGGTCTGGCCTGCAGACGTCTGCTAGTTTAGCCTGCACATAAACATGGCGTCCTTCCACAGAACCCGCCGCGCGCGCTGGGTCGTCTGCTAGATCTAACAACCGGAAAGACGGAATCTCCAGCCTAATACTCCGTCCCATCCTTTTTTTTTTTTTTTTTTTAAACTGATAGAGTGCACTCCCCTTCCCAATCAAAGAATCAAAGCAGGTTTTTTTTTTTCCTTTTGTAATTCGCCAGAGAAGCGCATATAACAAGAAAGTCTAGAGATCAAAACAGTGAGAAGGAACAAAAGATATTACACAGAGACTGTTGTTTTCTTCATTTCTTGAATTTTACTAGTAGCTCTGTGTATTACAGAGTTGTTATTTCACAATATTGAATACCGAAAAGATGGGTTCAACTTTTTCAAACGTGCTGAAGAAAAAAGAAAAATAAAATATGTGGAATTATAATACTGATCAATTAATAATACTGTTTCGTGATTGGTGTATTGATGACTAACATAATGTCTCAAAGAAAGTTTAAAATGAGGCCGATAGAGAGAAAGAGAGAAAGTTAGACTGAGTGGAAAAAAAAAAACAGAAAAAAAGAGTTAGACTGATAGAGAAGAAAAAGGAGATAGAGGATGAAGGAGAAAAAAGGTGGAGTGAGAGGATGGTTGCAAAAAAAAAAAAAAAAAAAAGCGTAATACAGTGTGAAATATAATTCAGAAAAACTTTCGGCTTCTTACATTCTCAACTTTTTTTTTTTAATTAATAATTGTGAAGCAATAAAATCGTATTATAAAACTCCCTCTCTTTCGGTTACTATACTTCTTTCGATTTGTCCATTCACACATTTTCCCTAACATCTTGATCTGAGGATAAGAGATGACATTATAACTCTGAAACTAGATCTAGATATTGCTGTTGCTCTATCTAGAGTTGTAACATCCTGTGAGATCTAGAAATTAGATCTTGATATCTCTGTGGTTCTATCTAGAGTTGTAACATCCTGTGAGAACTAGAAATTAGATCTTGATATCTCTATGGTTCTACCTAGAGTTATAATATCCTGTGAGAACTAGAAATTTGATCTTGATATCTCTATGGTTCTACCTAGAGTTATAATATCCTGTGAGAACTAGAAATTAGATCTTGATATCTCTATGGTTCTACCTAGAGTTATAATATTCTGTGAGAACTAGAAATTAGATCTTGATATCTCTATGGTTCTACCTAGAGTTATAATATCCTGTGAGAACTAGAAATTTGATCTTGATATCTCTATGGTTCTACCTAGAGTTATAATATCCTGTGAGAACTAGAAATTAGATCTTGATATCTCTATGGTTCTGTCTAGAGTTGTAACATCCTGTGAGAACTAGAAATTAGATCTTGATATCTCTATGGTTCTACCTAGAGTTATAATATCCTGTGAGAACTAGAAATTTGATCTTGATATCTCTATGGTTCTACCTAGAGTTATAATATCCTGTGAGATCTAGAAATTAGATCTTGATATCTCTGTGGTTCTATCTAGAGTTGTAACATCCTGTGAGAACTAGAAATTAGATCTTGATATCTCTATGGTTCTGTCTAGAGTTGTAGGATTCTGTGACAATTAGAAACTAGATTTAGATACTGTATCTGTATGGTTCTATTTAGAGCTGTAGCATCCTGTGTGAAATAGAACGACATCTAGATACCTGTATGGTTCTATCGAGAGAACTAGGAACCGAATTCCTCACCCCCCCCCCCCCCTTTTCCCGTCGACTGGCCGTGTATGTTTTATGTTGGTCCGAGCATTAAAGTCGCAGAGGGTGGACAGTTTTATGTCTGCTGTAAATATAGTCTGTACATCTCGCGTCTGTCGTGGCCAATTATTCTTCTGTTTCTTAACCGCTCTTTCTTGGTCTTTTAAATTCTCTCCCCCATCCCCCCCACCCCCCATTTCTCTCTCTCTCTCTCTCTCTCTCTCTCTCTCTCTCTCTCTCTCTCTCTGTCTCTCTCTCTCTCTCTCTCTCTCTCTCTCTCTCTCTCTCTCTCTCTCTCTCTCTCTCTCTCTCTCTCTCTCTCTCTCTCTCTCTCTCTCTCTCTCTCTCTCTCTCTCTCTCTGTCTCTCTCTCTCTCTCTCTCTCTCTCTCTCTCTCTCTCTCTCTCTCTCTCTCTCTCTCTCTCTCACCCACAGGCACACAAACCCTCACAAAGAAAAGACCAGAAAAGACATTTTTTTACCACGTCTTTTAACTTAATACAACTTTCATTGTAATTTTTCTTGATCCGCTTTATTGTTATTCGTGTTTTTATTCTTCTTGTTGCGATTATATCGAAACATTGCTGCTCTGATAGATTGAAAGACTGTCATGTATTTGTCACCAGGGAGGAATCGAGTTTAGTTTTCTTTTTCTTTTTTTTTTTTTCTTAAAATTTTTTGTGTTGATAACTGGGGAAATGAGTTCAAATGTCTTGACAGCACAACCAAGGTTTGGCTACCTTGCTTCAGAGACTAAATTTCTTACTTAGAGAACCCCACTTTATTCTTCAAATATGGCCGGATTAGTAAAGAGCACAGGACATTTCCAATAATCGTTAGTTGCTCTGATTATGTAGTTATGGTCATAATTATTGTTGTTATGAATTTTTTTTTTTTGCTTGTTGAAATTATTGAATCTCAATATTGAATATTAAACAACAGTACTGTTTGATATAGATGCTGACTTTATTTGTATATTTTTGCTATTTATAGAATGATTTGTAGTATTGTATATTAAAATAATGAAAACAATATTTTATTTGTGCTGTAAACATTTTGTTAGAACATGTAGAAGACATTGCGAAGGATTTATAGGAAATGGCTGTTTAGCTTTAGTTCAGTGTCAAATCAAAACCAGAAGATATACAGTATTGTGGTAAAGTACTAGTAAGACAGCTTGAGTTTCAGGAATCTCAGAAAAGAATTTTCAATGAACGTAACTGCACTTAGAAGTAATAAGAACTTAACATTGTAGAATTTTGTTATTAAATAAAAATACCTGTATTATTAAAAATAATCCAAGATAAAAGCAGCCAGAAGTAACATGAATTCAACATTGAAGAGATGTTGACTTATTGTCAACACACCGTTATAACACTACAAACAGTACAAAGTAGTAAAGATTTAAAACTTTATTTGCACGAAACATTTTTTTCGCCTTTTTTGTTGTAACAAGTGATCTCGTTTTGTGAAACCAAAGCATTTTATAATTTTTTTTCCTGTTTCCTTTCTCTCCCTTTTGCTCTGTTATTGCTTAGCTTTAAGTAGATGGCATAATACCAGACATGCTCTGTCGTAGAAAAGATTGGTTTACTATAGATTCCCTTTCGCCTGAATTACGTTTATAACCCACGTCAGAAGGGGAGAAAACTTCGAGCTTGTATCTCAATGCGCACAACTAAGACGCCCATAACGGTGCGTCAAATAAAATCTTCGATCTAAAATTCATATCGATTTACCCGATATTTTCACAGTTTTTTAGATTTTATTCTATTCCAGACTATGCGAATCGCAGGTATCGATATAAAAATAGAAATAAATAATTCTGTAGTCGCGGGCGATATTTTAATTATGAGCTAAGGACGTGGTGTAGTCAACCAATTGGCTGGGCCTCATCTTCTCAACTCTACCAGGCGGTCTTGTTGTCAATAAAAGAAAATAATTGAAGTCATTGGTGGGCGAATCATATCATCATCGATCAATTATATCACAGGCGTGTACCACTTCATACAATACATCGGCTTTAAATTGAGGCCATGTCAAAATACGGGTCTTAGTAATTATTCATGTGTAAGAAATTTTCTTGTACAATATTTTGTTGTATCATGCGTGTACAGTGTTTTTATTTGACTTAAATGGTGTTTTCGATTATTTTGACACCGTGTACTTGTTTTTTCTTTTTTAATGCTTTTGTAACGTATGTGCCAGAGGCACTCACTAAACTGAGATTTACATAAAAAAAAATGCAATATTAGTCGATCCGACATCGGGCCATATTACACAAAGAAATAATGGTGGTAGGCTCTGGCTTATGTCATTCATGTCACAGAGTTTAGCACAATGAATTGCTTCTACTATCACAAAGCGAGCGTGTACGGAAAAAAAAAGAACGAAAAGAAAAATAAAACAAAAATCAAAACCAAAAGAAAAAAAAAAACAAAAAACAAAAAAAACCAAACCAAACTAAATGAAGGAGACGGAAGGTTGTCTCTAAAGCCAATGGCAACGAGCGGTCGTGTCACGTGATACATTGTTTACTGTTCATAGGTCATCGTCAAAGGTGAAGATTTCTCAAAAATCAAAATCTCATAAAATCGGTTCCTCATTGGTAAGGATGATCGTGTTCGTAGCATTAATTATTCATTTTCAACCACCATGCCAGTAAGAATGACTTATGTGAATAAACATATGTAAATGAGTTGTTTCTCTTTAGATTCCACATTTCACAATGCTGCCCCCTATTTTGAACTATGTATTTTTTTCTCTCTCACTTGTTTTTTACAAAATAGTTATGATTGTATCATTGAAAATTTGTGTATGCTTAACATGCTCGTAGATTTGGAAAAATATTCATCTATGAAAACTTTAAAATTGTGTCATTTTTTTTTTTGTAATAACATAGCGAGAGTTCCCTTAGATAGAAAGCGCGTTTTAAAACCTGCAAGACCGTTACTTTTGGGTTCGAACCCAAAACCTAGAGGAAATAAGACTGGAGTCTCATCTCTAAGGCCCCACATACTAGCAGCATTTTGTGTTTTAGGTAAGAAAGATCTTCATAAAGAACATTTCAGCTTTTCTACACTGTCAGGATAACGTTACTATGTGTGCAAGAGGCAAGGATCATGACCTTACACGCACACATACACACACATTGTTGTCAATTTGAGGTGTTTTATAAGAAATAATAATTTTCATTTTTCAACAGAAATTGTCGCATTTATACGCTTAACATAATTTTAAACTAAAAAAAAAAAGATTATGTGGATATGGCCTGTTCATACAAACATAGCACACACGGCTTTAGATAAATGTAATATTTAATCAACATTTATCTGGCTGAATTAATATCAGTAGCATTAAATAAAAAAACTTTTCAAGTGGGTTAAACAGCATTGAGTGTTTTCCTTGAAGGAACAAAATATATTGTCAAGCAGCTGTGCGACTGATGTTCTGTATGCTCCAGTCGTGGGGAGAATTTTACAAACTCTTCCCTTCAACTGATTACTTCGTTTATATCTTTAAAATATTTTTTTCATTTTGCATTGGTTTTTTTTTTTAACATCAAAATTTTCATTCACGTCTGCAAACATTACAGTATCTTTCCCCCTCAGAAAATCATTTTTAACATAAATGTTTATGTGAATTCGACATTTTCAAAGTGGTCTTTGAACGTGTCGACATTTCGCCCCCTTTTGCTTTCCTCTACCTTTTCTACTGGAGTATCTCTTTATCATTATGTCAAATTCGTTGTCAAATCTGGAAATGGCTACCCTTAACCTGTCCCAAAAACTGTTGGGTATGATAAAAAAAATGACTACTTAATGATGGCGAGGTGAATGAAAATGACTTTGAAGGTGGTATATTCATTAAAAAAAAAAACTCACGTCAATATTGATGTTCCTAATGTTTCAACTTCAATGTATTAAAATGTTGTTCTGTATGTGCTAAAATGTGAAAAATAAATTGGAAAAAAAACGAGAATGAAACGGAGTAAAGATTTATAGAGAAATCCTAAATGTCTGATTGTTTTCATTTTTTTTCTTCAAATTTTGTTTTGTTTCGCCTGTTTAATGTTAAAATATGGGTCAAATTTATTAAAACCATTACATTACGTCCAGTGTGATAACGGTAAAGTGGTTGATTGATTGACTGGTTGATTGATGATTGATTTAATGGCTGATTTATCGATGATTGACTTGTTAATCGTTGGATTAGTTGATTGTTTGGATGGTTCATTGACTGACTCTCTCTCTGTCATATTTAAGATAAGCCAGGCCGTAAACAACCGACCACGCATGCCCGTAAGACATTGCATGGCCTGTAAGGTGATACCCCAAACACACCTTAACATCGATCTGCATTACACAATAACTATGTTTGCCTCAAGATTTCCAGAAAAAAAAATTTCAGGTTTCCCCGACAAAATCAAATTCGTACGAATTTAAGACCAAATCATCATAAAATTGTCATCATCATCAAAATCATGGTCAATATGATAAGGAGGTAGCCATATTGTCAAGATAATACATCAGAATCGATTAATTCCAATCATAAAACTTGTTCGCATTAACAAATCTCGAACCCACAATGATTTTTGCAGAGATAAATCTGGTGCTCGATTTGATTGTTAAGTTCTCCCCACAAAGCTCACAAGTCATGTTGCACTTCGCAGGATAAAAATCGAGACAAAACAAAACAGAACATGAAAAAACGAAAAAAAGGAAAAGATTTGCGACGGGAAGATGGGATGGGAGAGTGACGTTTATTAAATTATATAGAGCTGTGTCTCAGGGACTGAGGGAAAACGCCTGGATCACGGATGCATGAAACTCTGGCGTTGTGCATTGTACTTGTATCTGGATAGGGATGCATGAAACTCTGGCATTGTGCATTGTACTTGTATCTGGATAGGGATGCATGAAACTCTGGCATTGTGCATTGCACTTGTATCTGGATAAAAAATACATGAAACTCTGACGTGTGATGCTTGCATTGTGCATTGTACTTGTATCTGGATAGGGATGCATGAAACTCTGGCGTGTGATGCTTGCATTGTGCATTGTACTTGTATCTGGATAGGGATGCATGAAACTCTGGCGTGTGATGCTTGCATTGTGCATTGTACTTGTATCTGGATAGGGATGCATGAAACTCTGGCGTGTGATGCTTGCATTGTGCATTGTACTTGTATCTGGATAGGGATGCATGAAACTCTGGCGTGTGGTGCTTGCATTGTGCATTGTGTCTGGATAAAGATGCTTCTGATGCGGTCTATTCAAGCCAGCATATAGGTCACTGTTCCTGAAGCATTATTTTTGTAGATGCCAATTGCTCATTGGTTAAGTGCCTGGTCTTGTCTCGGCAAGGCGATGGGTGCCGCATCGAGGTGCAGGTTTCGACCCCTGTCCATTCCATGCTGTCCTCCTGTTTTCACGTCTTTCGTATTAGTTGTCGGTCTCGCGCTAGATCCAGGTTCAACGGTTGATTTTTCTATACTGTGATGAAATGGCAGGAAGAAGCGCGAGGGAAGGAAAATAGGGTAGGGAGGGAATGTATAATTCAAGGGCACATTGCTTTGTGGCTGTGGACAGTGGAAGGGAAGAAATATAGGGATAGCGGAAGAAGTAAATTTGATATATTTTTTTTATTCTTTAGAGATGGATTTAAAGTGATGAGTATGTGGATTGATAGGTGAGGTAGACAGAGGTAGAAATAAATAATTTTATTTGTTAAGTTATTAAGATACATTGCCTACAGCAAAGCAGGCACATATTAAAAAGGAATAAATAATAATAAAAAAGCATTAATAAATTTTCTTTGTGGATGCTGGTAATCCTCATTCAATAAACAATGGAGCGACAGAAAAGGGGGGGGGGAGGGGGGGGGGTAATTCATGTAATAAAATGTATGAATTAAGGTTTGATAAGGGAGGAAAAAGAGAGAGAGAGAGAGAAAATACAAAGATTGGTCGAGGCAGATAAAAAAGGGAGAGTGAGAAAATGATTAAATGAAAGAATTGGGTTAAAAGGAAGGACAGGCTGGAAAGAAGAGCCAAAAAGAAAAAAAAACCGGAAAGTGACAGATGCACGACAAAGAATTTCATGGTATTAATCTTAAGGTAATACGAATAAAATTTGGTTTATGACGACGTAAAGGAGGACGATGAGGAAGAGGAAGAGGTGAAGAGGAACTGAGAAGGAGAAGAATGAAAAGCATTAAGTGACGAGGACAAAGATACGGAAGATGGAGGCAGTGAGGACGATAGAGGTGTCGCAGAGAAGAAAGACGAGGAGGAATACGATGCCGAAAATGAGGAAGAATAAAGACAAGGCTTTGGGAATAAGCAGTACTAGGATGTGGAATAGGAGAACGTGAAATTATAAAAAAATCCAAAGATAAGGACGGAGGAGGAGGAGGAGGAGGAGGAGGAGGAGGAGGAGGAGGAGGAGGAGGAGGAGGAGGAGGAGGAGGAGGAGGAGGAGGAGGAGGAGGAGGAGGAGGAGGAGGAGGAAGACAAGGAGAGTGAGGATCACAGGGGTGAAAAAGATGTCGACAATTTCAAAGACGAGGATGAGAAAGACATGTTGGTTCAAGAAGACGAAGACAAAAACCAAACGAGCAAAGAGGGGAAAGAATAACATGATGCACTTCGGGATGGTCTTAAAGATATAAGGAGGAGAAGATGAAAACAGAGGAATCCCAGGACGAGGAAGACCATCGCAATGATGTGGACGATGAGGGAGGGAGAAGATAATCAGGTGAAGCTCGAAACCCCACCAAAGAAAGGCGAGCGATGAAACCTCTGAGCCACGTATAACAAAAACCACAAAATACTTTAAATAAAGCGCAGGTATTGGGACTTGAACTCCGTACTCGTAGCTCTTCAATCCTAGATGTGGTCCAAGAGCCCACTCCATTCTGACTCACGTCTCTAGCCTGGCTCTTGTGGAAGTGGACAAGACTCTAACTTGTGCGTGGCGGAGGTTTAGCCAATGGGTTGGCTGCTTCACTGCCTGGCGTCTGCTGCTCTGCTCGTTTCTTGGCATGAGAGGGAGGGGAGGGGAACAGATGGGGTGGTAGTGGGAGTGTCGGGTTGGGCTCAGGGGGGATGGTGGGCTGGGGAACTTGGCACCAGAGAGGGGGGGGGGGGTGGAGAAGACAAATGGAGGGAGAGAGAGATAAAGGGGGTGAGGGTGGTGAAGAGTGAGCGTCTAACGTCTATACTAACTTGCTGCATGTAGCTAGCTTGCCAGGCAGTCTCTCAAGGCCCATGCAACCCCTCCATCCCCAACCCCTCCTTACTCACTCCCCGTGTCTGCGCAGGCCCCAGGTTGAGCAGGGCCCCCTGGATGTGTGGAGAGCCGGCCAGGGGTGTCACCTAAATCCCTGGTTATGTCCGGCGAGAGGGCCCTGGCCGGTCGTAACCGAGACTTATGTGACGTGCTTTTATCAACCGGCCGTGCCGAGTCAAACGGGGCCAGGGCGGACAGACCTGGTGGTGGAGCTGCTCAGCCTCGGGGAGGACTCGACCTTCTCACATCCATCCATCCATCCATCCGTTCATTCATCCATCCATCCATCTATCCATCCATCCATCCATCCGTTCATTCATCCATCCATCCATCCATCCATCCATCCATCCATCCGTTCATTCATCCATCCATCCATCCGTTCATCCATCCATCCATCCGTTCATCCATCCATCCATCCGTTCATTCATCCATCCATCCATCCATTCATCCATCCATCCATCCGTTCATTCATCCATCCATCCATCCGTTCATTCATCCGTTTATCTATCCATCCATCCGTCCGTTCATTCATCCATCCATCCATCCATCCATCCGTCCGTTCATTCATCCATCCATCCGTTCGTTCATTCATTCATCCATCCATCCGTGAACACATCCTAGCAGAGGCTCTCTGTCTTTCTGTGTATATGTCTGTCTCTATCTTTCCATCGCTGTCTATCTGTCTCTCTTTCCATCTCTCTCTATCTGTTTCCCTCTGCCTCTCTTCATCTACCTCTCTCTCTCTCTCTCTCCTCTTTTCTCTATCCCTCTCTATCCATCTCTATGTCAATCTTCCTCTATCTGTTGTCTCTATATCTTTCGCTTTTTCCCGCCTAATACATCCACTGATTCCTGCATCTCCCCCAAAAACCTTCTCTTGTCTTTACTGCCATTTTTCTTTTTTCTTAAATACACACAATACTGTCCGAAATCCTTTTTTTCCCTTGCTTTCTATTTTTCCCTCCCAAAACCATGACTGCTCTTCATAAATACCAATTTTTTTTTTATATTGCATCAAAGATCCAATATCTTCCCTCTTTCTATTCCTTTCTTTTTTCTTCATAATCTCCTCTGTCTGTCTGTCTGTCTGTCTGTCTGTCTGTCTGTCTGTCTGTCTCTCTCTCTCTATCTCTATCTCGCTCTCTCTCTGTTTTTTTCTCTCTCTACCTCTGCCTGTCTCTCCATCCCTTCCTCTTTCTCTTTCCCTCACTCTCTGCTCTGTCTGCCCGTCTCTCTCTCTCTCTCTCTCTCTCTCTCTCTCTCTCTCTCTCTCTCTCTCTCTCTCTCTCTCTCTCTCTCTCTCTCTCTTCAAATCACACACAGTGCTCGACGTGCTTCACTTGCTATCTCTCAAACCAATTTTAAGTTTTTCGCTTCCTCACAATATCGCAAATTTTAACCCTTAATCTACCATCTGCGCCCCACTCTTTCATCTCACATAATCAAGACTTTTCCAAAACAAAGACAAACTTACAAACAAATGAACAAAAAAAAAAAAAATAAAAAAAAAAGACACGGTTATGTAAATATTATATAGAGGCTGAACTTCTTCTACATCCTGAAGTTAAAATTCATAATTATAGTGTTTCCATCACTGTTGGAAATACATCAAGTTTTACTGGTCAACTTTTTTTCTCGTCTGTCCATCATAAATCTTAAAAATAAAAAGAGAAAACTAATGCCTGGTCATACCAACCAATTTTTTTTCCATCAATATCTTGTCCAGTAATGACCAGCAGCAAAACTTGCCGGCTGGCAACTGACGGTAGAAACAAAAACTCACTTGCTGTGGGACTGAGAAGGCCAGTCTGAGAACCGATACTTCAGCTGTAGTGTGTGTGTGTGTGTGTGTGTGTGTGAGTGACCAGGGTCCAGTGAAGATAGTCGATTCTGTGATATGATATGATAGGTCGCATCAAGCTTCAGCTTGCTTTCATCAACTGCATCCTCAGGATGTCTTGCTTACTATCTTGGGTTTTAAACAGTCTTGACTTGTGTCTGTGCTCTGTCTCCATCTGACTCTGTCTCTGTCTCTGTCTCTGTCTGTCTGTTTGTCTGTCTGTCTGTCTGTCTCTCCCTGTCTCTCTCTGTCTCTCACTGTAGTTCTCATTCGCTCACTGTCTCTGTGTGTTTGTCTGTCTTTATATCTGTTTGTCCGTCTCTCTGTTTATCTGTCTGTTTCTCTCTCTCTCTGTCTCTGTTTGTCTGTCTCTCTTTCTCTGTCTGTCAGTCTCTCTGTTCCTCTCTCTCAGAGACACAGAGACAGACAGACAGGCAGACAGACAGACAAGCAAGCAGGCAGACAGACAGACAAACATGCAGGCAGGAAGAGAGACAAAGAGATCAAAATAATAAGAGATAGGGGGAAACAAAGTAGAGGATACATGTACACTCTTAATAAGGTATAGGCGGAGGAACAGAGGAAGAAGAAAGGGGAACAGGAGAAGGATGAAGGGGGGTGAGGGTGGGGGGGAGGGGGTGAGGGTTGCTCGCTCATGAGAAAGGCCTCAGCGAATGAGAAATGAGTATTGAGATTAGGACGAGTGCCTCACAAATCAGGCACGGCAAAGGAAAGTATGCAAATTCGATATTGGCCAACCCAGGACACACACACACACACACACACCTCGAGGTCTGAAAGGAATTCTGCGTCTGGCTTTTGCAGAAAATGTTGATTAAGCTATAGACAAGGAACAGCCTTCTCCCTCCTTCCCTCGCCTCCCTCCTCCCTCTTCCCTCCCTCCATCTTCCTGATGCAGGAGTAGCCGAGATCTAGATGTAGAAAAATCCTAAGCGGCACGCAAGAATTGATGGCGTCATGCCGGATAGGTGACCCCTTATAGGTCTCACTGACGACGCATGCGCGGCGGGTTGAACTTAGCTTGACCTTTCAGAATTCAAGACTTTGGTTGAATAGAGCGGGTGCAGTAATTAATATAGGCGCTTGATTCCCATTTTGAGGAATGCAGCTTACAAAATCATGATAATTATATGAAATTTCAATTTTTTTTTTCAATTATCATGTTTGTGTTGTTTGTGCTTTATGGTTGTATGTCTTCGTGTGGTAAAGAATCTACTAATAATTGTTTTTCTTACTACAATAGTTACAACAGTTCTCTTATCCTCTTTGACTCCATTATTAATGAGTTTTTTTTTTAAACATTCGTTTGTTGTTTGTTTATTTTTTTTATAACTCATACGAAACACGCTGATTTCAGGCCTTTTTGTTTACCAAACTTAAGCCCTTGACGGAACTGTTCCAAAAAAAAAAAGAAAAAAAAAACAGAAAAAAAGACTCTTAAAAAAATAAGACTCTGTAAAAAAAAAATAAGACTGTAAAAAAAAAAATACAACTAAAAAAAAAATAAGACTCTGTAAAAAAAAAAATTAGACTGTAAAAAAAAAATAAGACTGTAAACAACAACAACAACAAAAATAATAAGACTCTCTAAAAAACAAAAAACAAAAACAAAATAAGACTCTGTAAAAAAAAACAAAAAACAAAAACAAAATAAGACTGTCAAAAAAAAAAAAAAGAATTAGACTCTGTAAAAAAACAAAACGAAACAAAATAAGACTCTGTTAAAAAAAAATAAAACAAAATAAGACTCGGTAAAACAACAAAACTAAACAAAATAAGACTCTCACCCCACGTACCGACGGTGTATGACCCGAACCCGTAAAGATGGTCACTTTGAATATCAGGTCAGAAGCTCCAGCCCCTACAGACACCAACGGCTATCCCGTGATGACAGAAACTACTTAAATATCAAAACAATGTTCTTTTCACTAACACGTGATCTTCAATCGAAACTGCTACCTGCAAAACACTTAAAAAAAAAAAAGGAAAAAAAGAAAAGATAAACAAACTTTTTTTCCGTTTGAGAAACATTTGTTTGTTTTTATTTATTTTTTACAAATTAAGAACAAAAATTTACCATTATAGAAAGCCATCAGAAAAACGCTAAGCGTCTTTATCTTCATGTAACTGTAATCTTCGTGTAACTATGTATCAAATTTCACAAATGGAGATCATTATTCGTGTTTGAGCCAACGTTCCCTCCCCCGCCCCTTTAAAAAAAAATCTCCGCCTCTTTTGAGCTGAATGTAAAGGAATCAGTAAAATTCCACAAAAGTCACCGATTATAGTAACTGGCGACACAAGTTGTGGAGACTGGTGGACAAAGGTCACTTCTGGCGACCGACGCACTGGTGATAAGTCAGTCCAGTCCGAGCACATTGAAGCTGTGACTGAGGAGCGAAGCCGACACGCTCGCCACTGACACCTAGGCTGCACGCTGCACGCTGCACGGTGCACGCGCTTGGAACTTACAGGGCTACAGCAGCAGCAGCAGCAGCACATTTTGATATCTGCTTTAGTTCTATCTATTATAAGCCTCTAGGCGCAAAGTTATCAACTTTCTAAGAACATGTGCAAAGGGTGTGTTTTATATTAATTACAAAAAAAACAAACCCCCCCAAAAAAATCAACAAAACAAACCCCCAAGAAAAACAACAAGCACAACAACAACAACAACAACTTCAACAACAACAACAACAACAACAACAACAACAACAACAACAACAACAACAACAACAACAACTTCAACAACAACTACAACAACAAGCACAACAACAACAACAACAACAACAACAACAACAACAACAACAACAACAACAACAACAAAAACAACAACAACGACAACAAGCACAACAACAACAACTACAACAACAACAACAACAACAACAAGCACAACAACAACAACAACAACAACAACAACAACTTCAACAACAACTACAACAACAAGCACAACAACAACAACAACAACAACAACAACAACAACAACAACAACAACAACAACAACAACAACAACAACAACAACAACAACAACAACAACAACAACAACAACAACAACAACAACAACAAGCACACTAACAACAACAACAAGCACAACAACAACAACAACAACAACAACAACAACAACAACAACAACAGCAACAACAACAGGAAAACCAGAAACGATTGACTTGAATTCACTGTAATGTCTCATCTTGAAGAAGCGGCGGTGGCCCAGTGGTAAAGCGCACGCCCTCATATCCGACACACCTCCAGATGCTAGTGAGAACCTGGCCGCGTGTACTTGCAAATGAATTCCACTCCTGATTATCTTATCTTGTTCTAACCAACCGAGTCTGGTCATGCCTTAACGGAAAAGGGCAGGAACCTCATTGCTGAGCAAATTATCGATCAATCAATTCATCGATAAAACAATCACTCGATTGATCATTCAGTACAGGTTTTATTTGGCAAATAAGTAAGTCAGTCAATCAATAGATCAACCAACCAACCAACCAACCAATTAATTAATCAATCAATCAATCGAAATCTTGATCCCAACCTCTTAGTTCTCAACTTAGTTCTGAAAAGTCTTGAATCGTTAAATTTGCCGCGTTTTTTTTGTTTTTTTTTTTGAAAAAAGTCTTATACTCCTTAATAAATGTGTTACCCAATTTTGAGCAGTTCGTGCGAAACAAAAACAAAACAAAAAAACAAAATTTCGAGAGGTAAAAATGGAGATTATACACCGCAGGAGCTAGAATCGCTTGTCCAGCCATATCTAGGCTCTTTGCCTCACGCTATTATGGCTAGAAGATTTATGTCATAACCCGTGAAACTCTATCTCGTCGGTTATCACGTCAACTCCCAGCGCCCTCGTCTGACCCCGTCAGCCGGAAGTGAATCGTGCGATTTAGGTGACGTAACTCTTCCTTCTTTCAATCTGGCTTCTTTACAGTGGAGAGGAGTTACCCCCGCTTGCTCATACAGAACCTATCCCATAAACCACCGGGTGTATCGGAGTAAGGTGGTTGGAGGTGAACCAGTCTAGTACGTTGATTCATAGAGTTATAGAATTAATTAAAATAGATCGTGTAATTGTTTTCTTTAAGATGTACCGTCTTTATCTAGTTTGCGGTCAGTATATTTGGAAATAGTAGACTTTATCAACCTGGATACATTGGTGAAAGCTAGACAGTATACTTGTAACGGGTTTTAAGGGTGAGTTTTTTGACTGGCTGGTTGTTGGATATGCTATGTCTCCACAAACCTTATTTCAGGCCTTTAGTCATTCAAATACCCCTTGCTCCCAAAAAACAAAACAAAACAACAAAAACAACAACAAAACAAAACAACAGCAAAACAAAACAAAACAACAACAACAAAGCAAAACAAAAAACCCTGTGAGGTAGGACAACGCTAAAAAGCTAAGACTCCAATCACACGCCTGGCATTTTCCCTTGTCTCCGAACCTGTAAATCTGAAGGCGTGATCTTTACATACTCGACCAGTAAACCGATTCTTCTTCAAACCCGGCCCGAAACTCCAAACTCACGGAACTAACTTCATTTATCTTTATCGTCAATGCTCACAATATTTTATTTTAATAGTCT
>JAWDGP010004884.1:285000-295000 GCA_033675545.1 Elysia crispata
AGTTTTATTCCGGACAACTAATAAAAAGCCCCTTAAGTATATCAAGTGAATCTCCACAAACCAGTAATGTTAAGTTTTATTCTGGACAACTAATAAAAGCCCCTAAAGTATATCAAGTGAATCTCCCCCAAACCAGCAATGTTAAGTTTTATTCCGGACAACTAATAAAAGTCCCTTAAGTATATCAAGTAAATCTCCCCCAAACCAGCAATGTTAAGTTTTATTCCGGACAACCAATAAAAGCCCCTTAAGTATATCAAGTGAGCCTCCCCCAAACCAGCGATGTTAAGTTTTATTCCGGACAACTAATAAAAGTCCCTTAAGTATATCAAGTAAATCTCCCCCAAACCAGCAATGTTAAGTTTTATTCCGGACAACCAATAAAAGCCCCTTAAGTATATCGAGTGAATCTCCCCCAAACCAGCAATGTTAAGTTTTATTCCGGACAATTGATAAAAGCCCCTTAAGTATATCAAGTGAATCTCCCCTAAACCAGCAATGTTAAGTTTTATTCCGGACAATTGATAAAAGCCCCTTAAGTATATCAAGTGAGCCTCCCCCAATCCAGTGATGTTAAGTTTTATTCCGGACAACCAATAAAAGCCCCTTAAGTATATCAAGTGAGCCTCCCCCAATCCAGTGATGTTAAGTTTTATTCCGGACAACTAATAAAAGCCACTTAAGTATATCAAGTGAATCTCCCCCAAACAAGCAATGTTAAGTTTTATTCCGGACAACTAATAAAAGCCCCTTAAGTATATCAAGTGAATCTCCCCCAAACAAGCAATGTTAAGCTTTATTCCAGACAACCAATAAAAGCCCCCTTAAGTATATCAAGAGAATCTTCCCCAAACCAGCAATTTTAAGTTTTATTCCGGACAACCAATAAAAGCCCCTTAAGTATATCAAGTGAATCTCCCCCAAACCAGCGGTGTTAAGTTTTATTCCGGACAACTAATAAAAGCCGCTTAAGTATATGAAGTGAATCTTCCCCAAACCAGTGATGTTAAGTTTTATTCCGGACAACTAATAAAAGCCCCTTAAGTATATCAAGTGAATCTCCCCCAAACCAGCGATGTTAAGTTTTATTCCGGACAACTAATAAAAGCCCCTTAAGTATATCAAGTGAATCTCCTCCAAACCAATGATGTTAAGTTTTATTCCGGACAACTAATAAAAGTCCCTTAAGTATATCAAGTGAATCTGCCCCAAACCAGCGATGTTAAGTTTTATTCCGTTCATTAAGAGGACAATGTTAAACAGTTACAAGATAGTGTAAATGACTTCGACTGGTTTTAAAACAATACACCAACACGGAAACCTTGTAAAAGTCATTGAGGTTACTAAAGTTTCCTGTTCTCCTAAAACGAAAGAGATTTCTCGCATAACATTTTAATGTCATGGTCCATGATGAACTTGGAATCAAAACAAGATCCAAGGATATAACTGACATAACACTTCCACAAACTGACAATTTGAAGGCTATGCACCTATTGCGAAACACGCAAGGCAGTGGTCTTGTACAGTGACTGGCAATCAGATTGCAACAACCTCTTTAGATCTCTTTGGGATGATCGTTATATTCAGCTCAAAACATTGAGTTAACCATTTACTAATTCTGCCTTGGATTACGGATAAAACTTACTGAAAAAATCTGTCCTTTTCGTTACTTTCTAATTATTTCTATTAATTAATCTTCCTATTTTTTCCTTCCTTCCTTCTCTCTTTCTTATTTTTCTTTCTTTTTTTTTTTTTTTGCACACTTTTTTTTTCCTTCTGTACTTATCTCCATTTCAGACCTATGCAAAGCCGGCAAACGGCAAATTATAGGAAGAAAATGATAAAAAAAAATTCAAACCTGGAATTTTTAGAGCTCTGCCATAAATTGTGTGTTCATCAGAGACATGTACGCAGCTTTCGACTCAACCCACTGTATCGCTAGCCACGCCCCCTTCACCCACCTAATTGCTTGTTGGCCTCTTTGTTGTGGCAAGAAACAATCATAGACGATCTCATTAAAACTGATTTATTTATCCGAGTCTGCCGAGGGTGAAAGGTCATACAGCAAGTGAGAAGATTTTTTTTTCATTCTTTTAAATAATATTTTTTCGATTATTATTATTATTATTATTATTATTATTATTATTATTATTATTATTATTATTATTATTATTATTATTATTATTATTATTATTATTATTATCATCATCATCATCATCATCATTATTATTATTATTATTATTATTATTATTATTATTATTATTATTATTATTATTATTATTATTATTATTATTATTATTATTATTATTATTATTATTATTATTATTATTATTATTATTATTATTATTATTATTATTATTATTATTATTATTATTATTATTATTATTATTATTATTATTATTATTATTATTATTATTATTATTATTATTATTATTATTACTATATTTTTATTATCATAATCCTTAAAGATTTGAATTATTATGCTGGTGGAAATAAATACATAATATATTTTAAAGGTAATAAAAAGATAGATAATTTTTAAACAGACTGATCCTGGGGCTAAATTGAAAATCGAGGCGAACAAAAAATTGAGACATAACTATAACCTGCTTCTTCTTTTCCTATTTTTTGATGATATATAAAAATCACCTACAAGTAAAAATAAAGGCATCTGGTGAAATATTAGAGAGAGACAACATACAGGACTGGACTGGTGTTAGTGACAGAATCTGGAAGAATTGAGGATTTGTTGAACACAGCCTCATTTTTTTTTTTTTTTTCACAATTGGTCACAATGATTAGGAAATATAAAACAGGAGGAAAAATTTAATAAATAAATTGTATTCATGACCGCGGAGGGGTTCAAAGCGATATAAAGTTAATGTTCCTATTTTATTCTCATGACGAAAATTGTTTAAGATAAAGACCCCCCCCCAAAAAAAAAAAAAAAAAACAAAAAAAAAAAAAAAAAAAAAAAAAAACAAAAAAAACAAAACCAAAAACAAAAACAAAAACAAAAAGAAAAACAAAAACAAAACAAAAACCGAAAAAACAAAACAAAACAAAAAAAACAAAAACAAAAACAAAAACAAAACAAAACCCGATTAAGACTGGTAGAATACTTTTCTTTACAGCATATCATAATTATTCTGCGAGGCGATTATCATTTTTCTTCAAAGCGCCAAACCAGCGGGCGTCAGGCAAGGTAGCGTTACGACAATGAGACCCCAAACTCATCCACAAAATAATCTCTACTTCCCTCAATCATGTTAGAACTTGCGATTGAACATCTTTGTAAGCACGGTATTCATCATAGGGTGGTTGACCTCACGGACGACCATAATAGTATTAAGTTGGGGTTAAAAAAACAAAACAAATGTAGCCTGTAGACAGAACGCAATTAATTAAACAAAAAAAAAAAAAAAAATAGAGTAGTTTGCCCGTTACGGGGGTGACTTTAATATCCTTGGCTCTTAACAAGATTTTTCCAACATGAATTTGAACTAAGAGAGACTCAGCCATACATGAAATATGATCTTAACTTGATCTGCGAGACCGAGAACATTCTAGTGTCCCTTGGCGCGGAGAAAGTAGAAGTGAGAGAGATGGAGATAAATCATAACGTTAATACGCATAATAATTCTAATCCTCACAGAGCTGTTATGTTGCTGGTACTTATCTGCAGTTTATATATATATATATATATATTATATATATATATATATATAGTATATAAACTGCAGATAAGTATATATATATATATATATATATATATATAATTATTTGTTTATATACCCCCCTTCCCCCCTCTTTTTACTTTTCATGAAGTCTGAATTTGGATTAATAACGTGACCGTCTCAAAAAAGGCTAGACCTGACTATCGGAAGGGAAAAAAATACCGAAAAGAGATAAGCATTAAATGGAACAGAATGGAAATCTCAAATCAGAGGAAATGGAAGAAAACATCATCTAGACTCTTCAAAGCTAATAGAACAAATTTTATAGGACAATTTCGGAGAGACTTAAACAGCCGAGGACTTTCTAAGGAAAATAGATTTCTGCATATCGTGCTTGTTTCTACCTGATTTATCTTTTTTAGGCAAGAAGCTGAAGAATGAAGAAAACAAGAAAATTTCAGTCTCATGATCTCGAGAAGTATGCCCCTAGCTTACACAAGACAAACACCGTATATCACTCTCTATATGATCCGGAATGGTGGTGAAAACAACATAACAATTAGAGGAGAGTGCAGGCTTGGCGGAAAGCGGCAGACGTGCAGGGCGGCGACACAGGTTAGTCTACACTGAGACCCCACACCGTGTGATGATTGCTGAGCACCCCCACAGCACAAGCCCGAACATAAATAATGCCCACTGTCACTTTCTAACAGGTACGTCCCGACACAAGTCGACAGCTCAAACAAGAGGATCAAACCCCAACACGCCAGGTACAATAAACACCAAAAGCTTGGGGGCAGACGACAACATGCCGAGGGATTCTGGGTACCCGAGCCGTCACAATCAAAGCCAGTTTGTTCGGGGATTCCCGGTAGTGGTACCCTGCCGAGAAGTCAGACCCCGTGACGAGAAGCATACGACGATGAAGCTGTCTGCTGTCTGCTTGTCTGCTGTCTGGGGGCCACCGTCACAGTCCTGACTGGCTGACTGGTGGGCTGGGCCACAGCGACGACACCCGTTTGTCTCCCTTCGTCACAAGATCCCTGTACGTTCAAGTGCGTGAATTGTGCGGGTTTGTTCGCTGGAGACAGGGCACGTCTTGAGATCAAAGACAAGCGTAAGCTGCGTACACACTTGACAACTGAACTGTGGGGAAGGTGTTACCAATACGCAATATATACACTTTAGCTGTTTATTCTTTTTTTTTTTTGGCCTATGAAATTTGGATTCAGCCTAGAGGCTTAAGTAACTCTTGAAAGGGAATTGGTCGGATCTATCTAATTCGTAGGCTTAAAACGAAAGTAAACTATGAGGTAACTATGAGGTAGTTTTATGAAATGATATTTGCTCGCTATAGTTTTTGCTCCTTCTTTTCGCACATTTTCAATTTTTAATGTCCCTTAAAATTTAAATTCTTTTCTCTACCTACCCCCCCCCCCCCCCCCCCCCCCCAAAAAAAAAAAAAAAAAAATAATCTCTCTCTCTCTCTCTCTCTCTCTCTCTCTCTCTCTCTCTCTCTCTCTCTTCCTTTCTGTCTGTCTGTCTGACTCTCTCTGCATATCGCTGCGCCTAACAAAATAGATTTAATGATGCGTATAAGCATGATTCCACACTTAAATGAACATGTGGGGCGGTGAAGACGTATTCGTTGATGCAAAAACAAATTTTACAAAAAACAGCAAATTAATAGCTATCACCGCCATTCACTGAACAGCTTTAGAGTGTACAGAACAATGTAACATTTGCGTTCTTCTCATATAATATATATATATATATATATATATATATATAATTATATCGCCAAGTCAAGTAGATAGTGTAAAATTAATAAAGTATAGATCTCAAGCAAAACAACAAAAAAAAAGTAATAAAAAAAAAACAACCGTAAAACTGGACGCCTTTCTTCTTGCAGCTCTCATTGATTGGTTGATCTTTCCACCAAGGCCAGAATTCTGCGGTGCTGATGTGATACACATGACTTCAGGCACACCGTAGTCACTGTGTGCTGAACAGGCGGTGTTCATTGAAAACAAACATTAAGCTGGGATATTTTTGTTTTTAACGCGACCTACATCAGTTCAGCTCATCTCTCCACTGAAGCCTATCACTGGTCTTGAACGCTTCTATGGGGGATGTAGTAAGGTCTCTTAAGAGATTCGCATAGGGCGGCATATTTAGTTTTCTTTTTTTTTGACACTGAGCTTATACATAAACATAAGAGGATCTTAAAAAAACAACAACCAGATTGGGAAAGAATAAGATAATAAAGTCGATTTCCTTTATTCCAGAAGGAATTAAGTTCTATATATCTCTAAATTTTGTGTTTAGAATTAGAGTTATCGAGATATCTAGAATCAAGATAAAGATGGATAGGTGGAGGCATATAATTTTATCTGGATCATCTAAGTAAAAGGAGAGATATCAAGACCATTAATTTTATTAGCCTCTTTAAACACACACACACACACACGCCCCGGTCCCGGCAAATTGACACCAGGGCCTCCCTTTGCACGTATTCTAGATTACGTGCGAGATGATTTAAAAAAAATTAAAAAAGGTAAAGCCAGTTACACAAGAAAAAAGAAACTGCATCCTTTCATTAAATGAGAAATTTCCAATTTTTATAACGGAATGAACATACGGAAACTTATAGAGATGACTGTTGTCTCTTTTTTTCATCATGTATCTCTCTCTCTCTCTCTTGAAAAAAAAATAAAATTGACCTACTGACAACCCTCAACCAAAATTAAATTCAAGAACAGCTTAGAGCACTACACACTAAGTCTGTTGAGGGAGTCAGTATATTCACATTTTCCTTGCCTTAAAATGTGCTGTACTTTAAAAAATAAAATTTAGAAAAGCCGGTAGATAACGCGTGATACATGGGAGATATAAAAAATATAATACTTTTAAAAAACTGAAGGCATCTGCTATCAGATAGCAGCGTGTACTGCTCATTATTAAAGTAAAGAGCAAAATTTAATTGTCTTAATGTCTGATGCAGTTCCCAAACATTGCTTTTCTGATAGAAATTATCTTTTGGAACCGTCAAAAAAGGTATTCTAGTGGCATTGTGTTTCAGTATGTTATGAAATCTAAAACATTTTGTAGAAGATTAATTTAGGATTCGTTTTTGAAAAGAATGAGGTAACTTTCTGGAACAGACTTGTCATTTTTATATTTTTCTCTCTCTTTTCTAAAAAAAAAAAAAAAAAAAAATTAATTTTAACCAGAAACTGATGGCACAGTAAAAGGGATGAAATCTGCTTTATTGCAAAAGTCTCATCAGAGAGTTATCTACCTTCAAAAAACCACGTTAAAACTAGAAACACAGGAACGGACTAAAATCTAAGACATGATAGAGTTAATGTATTGATAGAGATATACTCAGCATTCATAACTTAACGGTAGTATAGTAGTAAGTATTCCCGCCTGTCACGCGGGAGACCGGGGTTCGATCCTGCCGTGGAGAATTTTTTTTTACACATGATGAGAAGATGATTTCACTGATGATCCCATTGAGTCAAGAAGTTAACTGCAGAGAATACTACAACAACTGACACAAATTTATGCTTTAATTTTTCTTTTTTTTTTAATAGCTTTGTTATGTGTAGCCATTTTGTGTCATTGCAGTTTAACTTTATTGCTATGGAGATGGTGGTAGTTGCTATGATGCCACTTCTTATAGTCCGTTCAAATCGCGATTGTACCACGATGTGGTGGAGGTTGTATATTTCAACGCCGCATCTTTGTCAGCGTAAAAGACGTTGAGACCGACTTGGAGGACTTTAATTGATTCGGGAAGAGACCTCACAAGGCAACATGATAATCAGAAGAATAAAATTAATATGAGCTAGACTCGAGATCATTCTACTCATCTTCCGACTTCGAAGTTGATGTCTCTCATGCCAGTTCTGTTGTGCCTACTAATAAACTAAGGCGCACACACACACACACACACAGGCTCTGTGTAGCGTGTACTGTTGTTTTCAACAGTTTAGTGTAACTAGAATCCGTTACTGTTTTCTAGTTCTCAACTATCTTGTGACTCCTGGTATACCTAGAGCCGTACTGGTCTGCTCAGTGAAGCGATAGAAGTGGTCATATTGGATTTTGTCAGTTAACCTGGCGTTTTTACCTTCATCGTAAAAGCTGTATTTGTATTTACCCCTTATCTACGGGGAGAGAGAGAGAGAGAGAGAGAGAGAGAGAGAGAGAGAGAGAGAGAGAGAGAGAGAGAGAGAGAGAGAGAGAGAGAGAGAGAGTGTGTGTGTGTAGGGAGAAGTGAAAACTTTTAAATTCCCTACCTTTCTGTTTTCTTTCTTCTTCATGGAAGAGGTAGAAAGGATACTTTGAAAATACTCATAAAATCTAAAAAATATTGTAATTCATTAATTGTTCTCTAAAAGAGAGGTAACTTTCAGGGCCAGGACAACTTGTCTTGTCTTGCTTTCTTGCCTCCCTTCTTAAAAAAAAAAATGTAAATAATTATTTACAAGTAACTGACAATGCGGTAAAGGGGATAAAACCTGCTTCATTTCAAAAGTATTAATGGAGAGTTATCTAACATTAAACTTTGACGCCGAAAATAAAAACTCAGTAATGTAGAAAAAGCATCCATCCATAAAGTAAAAGTATTAAGCAATGTATGTAGAATTATCGTGTCCTCGGTAGTATAGTGGTAAGTATCCCCGCCTGTCACGCGGGAGACCGGGGTTCGATTCCCCGCCGGGGAGAATTTTTTTCCCTTTATTGAAAAAATGATTATACTGATGACTTCATAACGTTAAGAGAGTTAATGCATAAAACTATGATTGAATCTTTTCTTTTTCTTTCCTCTTTTTTAGGATTTCATAACTTTAAAGAGTTAATGCATAAAACTATACATGAATCTTTTTTTTTTTTTTACGTTAAAAAAAAACAACCATCCCAAAAAAAAAATGCATGCATTTCTTGTAATTGCGGTCTTACTCTATTGCTATGGCAGTGATGGTAGTAGCAAAGATGCTGTTTTGCTGTCTGTGTACTGAATGTGTGATAATAGGACCAATCAGTGAAACAGTCTCAGGTGATATACATTTATAGAACTTTTAAGTGCTTATATGGGCTGTGGGAGCAAATTAACGAAAAAAAAAAAAGGACTATTTAGAAACTATAGCGTTATTTTTAATTTTTTGTCTTCATCATTTTAAGACAATCGCTTTTTTTTTTTATCACGATTATTAGATCAAGAGGACGTGTCAAGTTGGTTTCATGATTCTAGACCAATTTTCTTTAGCTGCTCTTCTTTTCCGAAGTTTATGATTCGATTCCTTGTAACGTCGGCGATATAGTATCGAATAAAGGTTGGAAAGAAATATAATATTTACTCGATTTTCAAACTTTGATTTTTCAAAAATAATAACTAAAAAAAAAAATGAAGGCAGTTGACTTAATGGCAAGCAACAACAACAACAACAACAACAACAACAACAACAACAACAACAACAACAGCAACAACCAAAATTTAATGGTAAATACTATTGCTAAGTTCATTCTTACATGAGGATTCAACTCGTAAAAGAGTAACACTACAAAAAAAAAAATCAACAATAATAATAACAACAACAACAACAACAATAACACACCAACAACAACTAAAAACCCAACAAAAAACGTGAGGCAAAGATAAACCTTTTATAACATATAATAGCATGTTTACTTGACAAAATGCAAACATGTCTTTGGCAGATGATGCGAGGCTAGTGATGAGAAAGATATCGAATATCAAGCAATAATAGTGCCACAGAATTATAGGACTATCATTAAACATTGTTAATAAAAAAAAAAAATAAATAAAAAAGTATTAATAACTCACAACAATCATATAATGATATTCCACAATTTGACCAGTTGTAAAAGATGAATTTTAGGTTTTCTGATTTTGTCAACAAAAAAAAAATACAACTCCTCATCTTTCCTTCTCCCTCCTATAAGAAAAAAAGAAAAAGCAACTGTATTTTTTCTTCCAAAGATTTTACATCATTTTCTTTTTTTCCCACTAAAAAGAGCGCACTTCTTGTGGCTCCAAAGTTTAGATAACCAGTGAATTCTAAGTCGTTATCAAAATCAGTGGAGTTAGAGCCCCTTTTTTCCCGTAGTCCACTAAGTAAAAGTCTGAATTCCAGCCAAGCTGCTCCTTCAAAACAATAAAAAAGAGCGCATTTTAAGTTCTCTCCTCTGAGCCTACGGCAGGCCAGATAGGATCGCTTGTTTCATCCCACAGGTCTGTGCCGATAGGGGGAAATGAATTATACAGTGGAATCTGGAATAAAGTCAACACC
>JAWDGP010004885.1:0-15436 GCA_033675545.1 Elysia crispata
TTTTTTGAAATGCTGCTTATCCGTAATAGCGGCGAACGAACAAAAGGTTCTTCTTTCGAACCATACGGAACTGAGTACAGCATCCCAAAAGAGGAGCGTCTAGAGATAAAAAGAGTCCATCTTGCTCCCAACGGTTTGAGAAGATATAGACAACGGAGGAACGTTCAGACAACAGTCAAACCAAATAGTTGAAATAGTGTCGAAAATGTTGCGAAATAACCCATAAACTTTACTTCTCTGAAGTGTCCCGGCATTCCAGACATACAAGAAGATCCATAAATCAGAGAGATGAATAATTTTTTAAACAGGAGCCAAGGCAACCACTTATAGCTTCAGAACCTGTCTTGAACTTACAATTAACAGAACGGAAATGAATAATCGAAATTTTTATCTCAAATATAGAGGTCTAGTGTCTCTGATGAACAGACTGAAAATTTAGCATGGATACTTTCCAAACACAGAAGGATTTAGGCTTGCATGTTGAATGAAAGCGAAAAATATGAGTTTATCCATCTGATTTGAAAAATGAGAGATAGAGAGGCTCTGTCCTGTTATTTCATATTAATCTTGCATGGTTTTGTCTCATGATAAAAATGCTATTCAGAAATTACTCTCATAGCTGCCAGTCATTAATTCTCTCAGATAATCCAAAGAAAAAGATTATTCAGGTATATACCAGAACATTTTCTATCTCCTCCTCTCTTCCTCTGTATATAAATCCTCCCTATTCCACCCATACTTTTTTCCTTCTGACTGCCCAGCAGTTCACTAAGCGCCTGGATAGGATGCTCCACACACTTGTCACCAGTCTCATCACATCACAGGCTACTGCAAGGCCCCTGTGGTCTACAATGTTGTTTGGATTATGGCCTTTGCCTTCCCCATTGCAGCTGCCAAGTATGTGGGAAGAGGAACAAGTGCTTAGGTTTCCGCAGCAGAGAATGTTTGGCTGGTAGGAAAAATATACATCTTTATTTTTTTTACATAAGAGAATTCAAGATTGTGTCGCCACTCTATGATCATCAGTATAGCACTGTCATCTCTGACATCAACATCACCAATGTCTTCTTTTACCTTTTCTTTATCATGATCATGGAATTTACATGAATTCTATTTAATCTCTCCTATAGTGTCACTAAAAAAATGTCTTTCTCTAGGATTGACACTCAATTATTTTTCTTGATAGAGACCCTACTTTAGCATTATGTGCCCAAAATATATTTACCATACTTCAGGTAGGCGATACCTTAAATTTTCTACAAATTGCAATAATTTTTCAAGCCAAGGTGTAAAGGCTATACAAGCCGTGATGTGCTGTACAGACAGAATTAAAACATTATAGAATACTTTACTCATCTGTTTAGTAGAACCATCTTACTAGTATTGGCAAACCACTGCTAAGGAAACACATGAAGAAACATATATTTTAAATATGTTTCATTTTGTGTGATCATAAAGCGCTAAATCACAAAAACTTGTAATCTTTTTTTCTACTTTGGTTTGTATCTGAGTCTACACCCCTTGTTAACGATTATAGCATACTATGCAGATAATACAGATGGCCGTTTATAACCTCTATGTGCATTTTTTTTTAAATCGCTCTTTTCTGAGACGCAGATATCATTATAATATTTCCATTTTGACAATTGTGAAGTTGGTGTGAGAATGGTAAAAAATCAGGGCTGTATCAATCATACTGGAGCTCGACCCCACAATACTCAATTGAATGAGCTGGGTCGACAAGTATCTTGAATTCTTGATATCCCACCATAATCTTCAGACTCACCGAATTATATGTACTGCAGAAGTTATCTCAGAACACTAAATTTGGTATTTTGTAGAGCATTTTCCTTCAGATCTGAAGGGAATTTCCCCATGGTAGCGCTACTATAGTGGATTAGTTTGGGGTCTTACCTTCTATGCCATGCCCTGTCTGAAGGTGATCAATTGGTTTGGCAGAACAGACAAAAAGCTTTCAAGTTGTAAAAGAGCTTCACCATTCAATCAATCTATCAGTCATTATATTAACCAAATGAAACATCACTCTGTCAAGGATGTCACTGTATCATTGTGTCCTTACTCATTTGATCTTCATAGACGTGGTAGTGAAACTTTATGGAGAGAAGTATGTGTGGTTCAGCATTGGTTGGTACCCGGACAACTGGTAAAATGTCAAGGACAATCGCCACATATGCACTGTGGACCAGCTATAGGAGGCCCTTGAGGGACACTTCACCACAGAGTCTATCATACTGTACCACGAGTCAAGCATGGCAGAAGTTGAGACGGTATGTTGAGTGGAGAAGGTTGGATTTTGGAAGATTGATTTTAGGCATTGTGTCTACTTCGGGTCTTAGATAAGCTTTAGATATGTATTATTTCAGAGTTCAGTTTTGAAAGTACTCCCAGTCCCTTAAGTTTTGTAAGTATTTTAGGAACAGATTTAGGCATGCTAAGTGAAAGGCTAAACTGTTCAAACAGCATAGAAGCATGGAAGTTGGCATGCTTGGCTGAAAGCTGAAAAGTGTTGAAATTGTTATTCTCCATAAGGATAAATATTTTTTTTTAGCTTAGGAAAGACAATGGGGCATGAGTTTATCCATCTCATTTCCCATCTTCCAGGTTATACCCAGGTATTTATTCCAAGTCTCAATGTATATAGATACCCTAGATATGTGTCTGTCTTACCTGTGTCTTTCTATGACTTTTCAGGAATCTGCCCTCTTTCTTTTTGAAATGTTTTATATCTGCAACAAGTTTCTCTAAGATTTAAACAAAAAAATTCCTCCCTTTTGACTAGATTAGAGAAATCCTGCAACATTCAAAGAGGGATGGTCAGATGGTAAAGAGTCTGACTGCTTCCCTGGTCAGTCGGGAGGAAGAGGAGAGACACCAGATGAATTTAAATGAGAATGAACAGCTCAAAAAGCAAATAGCTGAGGTCAGTGTCAGGCACAAGTTATGGTAGAACCTTTAATAAAGCCATGCTTCCCTTCTCTTGTGCATTTCCAAGTAAGATTCCCAGGAAAACAAGGAAGACATTTTATAAATCAGATATATTCTGTGTTTCTCTTTTTTTTACATCATAGAGCCAAGCAAGCAATTTACTTGGCAGCCTTTGTAAAGGTTTAGGTTTCTATGCAGGAATGTGGTTAAATTTCATACAGGAAATCTTTATGGGGCTCAACAGAATTTGAAATTGAATTTGCATTGAAATTTTTATTTGAAAGAGGTTCAAGAACTGATAAAATTATGCAGTAACCCTTCTCTTTTGTACCCTTATTTGTTGCAAAATTCAAAGCATTTGATTTTCTACTGAAAGATATTGTGGAGAAATCAGGCATCGAACTCTAGTTAATTTTTTCCCTCCTCATTTTTTTTCAAACAAAAGTTTAACTAGCACTCTGCTAGTGAAGCTCAAATTTAACTCACTTGTAGCTGAGGGTCTGGGTATAATTTGAGTGCCTATGGCTGGGCGGTTTGGGGCGTTTTTAAAAATTGTAAAAAAACAAAAATCTAATGCATCTTAATCAAAACTCTGCGGGAGAGTAACATAGCATTTTAGCTTAAACATTAGACTATATCACCAAAATCTGGCCTTCCCACAAGTTTGACAAATAAAGAGGATTGAAAGGGAAGTAACGGCTTAACAGCATGTGCATTGATGGTCAGATAGATTATTCCCCTGGAATAAAAGTTTAAAAAATATTGTGTTTTTGCTTGTTAAGTATTTTTTTTTGTCATAATTTTACTAACAACGACAATTTTTTTTATTGACAGTCAAGTGGTTCACAACTGCTAGGTCACCATTGTGTGAGCCCAGTGCTATCTTGCAGTATCTCCAGTTTCGTAATTTAGAGTAAAGTCAGTTTGAATGTTTGCAGGCTCACTGTGACTAAGTTAAACCGGCAAAGCCTCCTTTATCTGTATCTGTGACAAACAGGGGCATTAATCTTGATAATTTTCAAGGCAAACCACAGCATTTAATTTTATCCCCTTCTGAAAGTGGGATAAAATTTGAGTGGGCCTGAAAATGGACTTACGATAAGATGCATACTTGATAGCACTAAGCTCATGATTGGTAAAAGGGATATAGAGGAAAATTATGATAATCCAACTTCCTTCTCTAATTTTTTTTTATGCATCCCTCTAGCGAGCCTCAATTTATTACAATCCTTTTAAATTTTACATCAACATAAAAGTAAACGATGACAGCTTTTACAATCTATACAAGAAAAAGGGATGAGATATTTAATAGAGTTTGGGTATTGACACCCCTTGTTATCATTCATCAGACAACGTGGTGTTTTGATCTGTACCACTGTTATGAGACTTATTACTGATGAATCTGTTTAACTCGTCATTATCACCAGAGAGTTTATTTATAATTTAGTATCCCTTGTCTAATAATTGCTTTTGCATTGAGAATTTAAGGACATTCTTTTGGTAGGACTAGCTCCTTTGTGGAAATAAAGCAACAAAAAAATTGTGATAAGTTCTTAAGTTTGATTGCTTTTCATTTAAAATGTCAACACATGTATGGACTATGCCCTTATTTCATGCCATGATTTTTTCCCTTCGTTTCACAGTGGACCTTTTCCCGTCCGTGTTCATGCTACACATCTGAGGTAAATACACTGGAGGCTAGGCCAACTGTCAAAGTATCCTCCCACTCCAATTTCGCCTGACACCCTCTACCCCTGGACTTGAGCAGAGCATTTACTTGGCAAAAGGCAGAGGGTTTTCTGATTCTTATAGGAGAAGGTTCAATTAGCAATAATATGGAAGGAAACTATGGCCTTTCCTATTGATTTAATTTTTTTTTATCAATTCTTAGGGCAAAATTGTGACAGAAAATTCAACTAGATTGTTGACTATTAACTCTAAATAATGGCTTTTCACTTTTTTTTTTGAATGAGATGAGAGTTGCCTGAGTTGAAATAATCAAGGAAAGGAATGTTTTAGAGATTCTATGCCATTAAAAAATCTGCAGCTTTCTCATTTTTAATGGTTTTTTTTCTTTTATTTTTAAATCCATCAAAATCTGTGGCATTTAATTTAACATTCCTTTGCATCCACATTGCGCTGAGAACCAATCTTAGTTGATCAAAGATTAGTTCTGTTGGACCATCTTTTGTACCTATTTTTGAAAAGTACTCTCATTTTTTTATGTCATAGAAAATTTAAGAAAAGCGAAATATTTTAAGGTAAAGTTTTCATGGATTTCCTGCTAGATAAGACAGAGCGGTCAATATTAACTTGCAGCCTTTGAGCATACATCACTTAAAGAGATCTTTGCTAAAAGTATTTCATCCTATCGCAAATTTGCTATTGTATACGGTATTGACGAGAACATATTTAAGTCTGCAATCTGTTTTGTGTGGGAAGAGACAGTCAGTCTAGTTTTGTTCCCAGATAGAATTGTGAGATGCAGATGTGAAATAGGGTGAGTGATTTGACAGTGTGGGAGACAAGTAAGATGATTGTCTGATATGGAGCTCTTGGCTGGTTCTGACTTAAATGTTGCTAAGAATTTATGTATTCTTTTAAATTTGTCAATCGAATAGAAGAGGGTTATGGTATTGTTAATTTATGGATTAATTTTATGTATGAGGCTATCACATATTAAATGTGCACCTAAAAAGTGTTCTGATTTGAAATATATATAACCAGGCTTTTGTCTCATTTTAAACTGGCTGTTTTTGTGGAGTTTTTTTTCTTGCTGCTTTAGTAATTATGAACATTTTAAAAGTATTTAATCTTGTCATTTGTGATACATCTGCTGCCCCACCTCCACAAAAAATGAATACATTTTGCTGTTATCTCATTGAAAAACATTCGTATTAACAACACTTATAACTTTTCTAAACTTTTTAGGAGTGAAAATTGTCCGAAAATATAAGCATTCTCTGATCTGATGAGATATTATTTTTTTTACATTTTCAGCTCCGTTAGAGCTGAGTTTTTTCATTTTTTCAAATTCAAATTTTTTTATCTGACAGACTCTTTATGAAGATGTCATATACAGTGTATTTCTAATGAACAATAAGGCATAAATAAAGAAAAAAACAACCTCAAACATGTTAGCTATCTGAAGTGAATCCATCCATTTATGTGATAAATCTGTAGAAATTGGCTTTGACATTTGTCTTGCACCCAAGCTAAATACCTGTAGGTCAGATTGTGGTAGAATGAATACATGTGTAAAATTATTACGTGTAGTCAATACTAGCTTAAGCATAATGAAATTTATCTTATTCCTATTCATCTTTCTCTCGAAAAAAAAATTCCCATGGCTTCATGAACGTTTTTTTTACACCATGCGTTTTCGTCCTTGTATAACATAATTTTCATGGTGTGTTTGATTATGTGGGCTTGTTCATCTGTAATCATCGAGTATTTTGAGGCAAATTGCTGTGCATATGTTCGATACGGATGGATAGAAATGACATATGTCAAAGCAAATCATTGTGTGGCTTTTCTTTTTGTCAATGTTGTTGAACTAGTCTATTACATCTTTTGTATTTTTCCACGAGTTGATGCTTGTCTTTGATTTGATATCGAGAACAATTTTCTCTACAATTTGCTCGCTGATTCCTGTCAGTTCAGGCTTGCAATGGTTTATGGGTCTGCAGCTTGGTTTATTTTTAAAATTTGTCTTGTTGTCTTTGAGGGTAATATGCTTCTTTCTTGACTGTATAGTATTAATTCTGTCATTGAGTTCAAGTCACTCTGCATTTCATTTGTGCTTCACTGTGATTTGCGATTGAATAGTTTTGTTAGATTTCGTGTATTATTTCTGTATATTTTTAGTTATAAGGTTTTCATATTGTTCTTTACTGAGTTTATAATAGTTGTTTGTCTTGTCAGCAGGGATCAAGAGGTGGTTGTCGCTTTTGATTTATATAGAAATATATATGTAAGATAAAGTTGGGGCGAAATCATAAGGTGGAATAGGAATTATGATGGACAATGGAAGAACAAAGAGGTATAACAGAGAGGAAAATGTGGCGATTTTCTTCTGATATAAAGAGAGGACAAGCAATTTGGAAAAGATCGAGGGATGAAGTAAAACCAACAGACGATTGAGGAACTATGCGGAGAGGAATGATTGTCGGTTGAGTAGATATGGAGATTTCAGGAGTGGGACAGAGGGGGAGGGCGTTATCCTGATTGTCCGATATCTAGTTTATCTATTATTATGTGTAAGGGTCGTCTCCACACACATGCCTTTTTCCGAACTGCTTTAGTTTTTTGTTTTGTTGTTTTGTTTTGTTTTCCTCTTCTCTTTCAATTTTCAATACGAGGTTGCAAAACATATATCAGTAACTATAAAAAAAGAAAGAGAGAGGGAGAGAGAGAGAGAGAGAGAGAGAGAGAGAGAGAGAGAGAGAGAGAGAGAGAGAGAGAGAGAGAGAGAGAGAGCAAAGGGGCCTGGCGATGTGATTAGTAAAGAAGTAAGAACGTGAATTTTCAGTTTCTCCTGAGAATAAGAAATCTGTGTTTTTAAGGCTTCATAAAAGACAAAATGGTTGGAAAGAGAATTTGAAAATGACAACATAAAGTTCAAACAGGGAGAAAACCCTTTCTTTGTATATTTGTGTTAAAACCAACTTGTGAAAACGTTTGCACACATAAGCTACAGACATAGAAATATTTTAGTTGGAAAAGATAAAAGGAAGCAGTCTTTCTCACTTTGCCAATATTCTGGCTAGGGTGGGAGACAGCCTGACTAGTACTCAGTAATTCGTTCATTATGTAAACAAGTTCACTGATGTAAACACAGTGGAGGCCATTGTTACTTTGAGTGACTTGTCTGTAACAGCAACGTTAAGAGGGGGAAATTTTTTGTTATGAAGAAATCATGAGTAAATGTCACAAAACCATTTTTTTAATTGAGGTAAACAAAATGGCTTTCCAATTTTGTCGAATTTAACAGCTCTAACCAAGTTAATTAATTAAATTAATTAGTACAATGCATCAATATGCACACTAAGTAAACTGCATTAAATTGGACTTCCCAATAGGTTACTATATAAAGCCCTCCAATTGTTAATAGATTGTAAGCTTGGCTAGGTAACGAACCAAGAACTGGCTCTAATCCCTAACGGTGTTAAGACCCGTAAAACGGTCAAGGTCCACACGCTATGACGGCGCGCGCCAGTCGTCATGTATGCCTTGGGTCTGGTGTGGCTCCTCCCATAATACACTCGTTATACATTGGAGAATAGATGCTGGGAGGGAAGTTTTGTCGGACGGGTGTGTGAGAACCACAACCTCCTCAGAGGTACCGGCGACTAGGGTACTTCGTCAATGTGGTGTTGGATGAGTAGGCGATACCGAGAGTGCCTATATGGCGGAGGATCGTGGCTGAAAACCTTCACCCCCTTTTATTTTTTTTGTTTTATTGTAGTAATACACCCTACTAATACACCTGCATACTATTTTGTTATTAAAAAAAATAAATAAATCGATATGCCGGCTGAAACCCTCCACGCCTCTTGATGGGTTTTGTAGGAACTAAGTTTGCCTATTTGGGCGCCGTCATCTCTCTCTCTCTCTCTCTCTCTCTCTCTCTCTCTCTCTCTCTCTCTCTCTCTCTCTCTCTCTCTCTCTCTCTCTCTCTCTCTTTCTCTCTTTCTTTCTCTCTCTCTCCCTCTCCCTATTATTTATATAATTAAAAAAAAAAGTCTCACCTTATATTTTAAAATGGGCTAAAACACATCCCACTATAGAGTAACTACATATACATGTAGTAACAACAATAATAATGATGGTGATACATGTAGTATCATGTATATAATAGTACTACTACTGTTTAAAATACTACTGCTACTACTACTAATATACGTATTAATAATGAAAAAAAAAATATTAAAATTAATTAGCCGGGAAAGATTTCCCCATCTTCAGACCCCAAACTCTAAAAAGACTTCAATTATAATCTCGACACTCACTCCACTCGAAGAGTAGCTGGCGCTCTCATCTTACAGCCCTGCACTGCTCGGCACAGTCTTGTCTGAGTTAAGAAAAGACGAGGCTAACATCGCCATTTTGTGACAGATTATTGCATTCAAGAGGGTCAAGGCCACCAGAGACCTAAATCTAACTCAACAAGTGTTAACCACACGATATCTTGTTATTGATCTGTATAGCTATGGACTCCATTTTCTTTCTTTAGACCTTAGCTGCTTTCTTGGACCAAAAATTCTCCCTGTTCAATGATAGAAGCCTACGTGGGCTGCGCTCCCTGTATATTTCACATTTCATCCTCCAAATTAAAAAATTGTATGAAACGAAACAAGTCGACAGTTTCACAAAACTCAACAGCGTTTGCCTCCTGTGTGTGTTTCATCAAAGAACTGAAACCGAAAAACTTAAGATTTGGTCATATTAGTTGGAACAATTTTAACGACCCGTTTCGTAATGATCTTTTGGGAGCCGTGGTCCAAACCTTTCTCCAACTGAGAGAGAATGAGAGAGTAAGAACCAGAAAGAAATGGGAAAAATAGCGACTCATAGTAACAGAGGAGCACTCATTAATAGGCTAATTTAGAAAGAGACATAAAGATAAACAGAATATTAAAAAATGTAAGAAAAGATGCAAAGATGTGAGAGAGAGAGAGAGAGAGAGAGAGACAGACAGACAGACAGACAGGCAGACGGACGGACGGACAGACAGACAGACAGACAGACAGACAGATAGACAGAAAGAGAGAGAGAGAGAGAAAAAGAGTAACCGAGATAGAGAGATAGAGATAGAGCGAAAGAGAAATAGATTGAGAGGGAGAGAAAGAAAGAGAGAGAATGAAAGAGTAAGAACCAGAAAGAAATGGGAAAAATAGCGACTCATAGTTATGGAGGAGCACTCATTAATAGGCTAATTTAGAAAGGGACATAAAGATAAACTGAATATTAAAAAATGTAAGAAAAGATGCAAAGATGAGAGAGAGAGAGAGAGAGAGAGAGAGAGAGAGAGAGAGAGAGAGAGAGAGAGAGAGAGAGAGTGAGAGACAGACAAACAGACAGAAAGAAAGAGAGAAAGAATAACCGAGAGAGAGAGATAGAGATAGAGCGAAAGAGAAATAGATAGAGAGGGAGAGAAAGAAAGAGAGAGAATGAAAGAGTAAGAACCAGAAAGAAATGGCAGAAACAGCGACTCAGAGTTAAAGAGGAGCACTCATTAATAGTCTGATTTAGAAAGAGACATGAAGATAAAGAGAATATTAAAAAATGCAAGAAGACTAGGTGCAAAGATGAAAAGAGGGAGATAGAGAGAGATAGACAGACAGAAAAAGAAGAGTTAGCGAGAGAGAGATAGAGACAGAGCGAAAGAGAAATAGATAGATAGATAGAGAGAGAAAATGATCGAGAGAGCGTGTATGGGAAATAACGCGAAAAAAAAAGAAAGAAATAGGGACACACAAATATAAAGAAAAGCCGTATCATAAATAGCCATAAACAGAAAGAGAGGGAGAGAGAGAGAGAGAGAGAGAGAGAGAGAGAGAGAGAGAGAGAGAGAGAGAGAGAGAGAGAGAGACAGACAGACAGACAGACAGACAGACAGACAGACAGACAGAAATGAAGAAGGGGTTCAGAGAATTAGAGAAAATCAGAAGGACACAGAAGGAGAGATAGCGTGAAAGAGAAAGAATTAGTAAGAGAAGAAAGAAATCGCGCCACACAGTTAGAGAGAAAGAAAGAGTAATAAAATACCATGGACATATTTATCAAATATAATAAGAAATAGTTTCAAAAATTATATTAGAGAGAGAGGAAGAGAGATACAGAGAGAGAGAGAGAGAGAGAGAGAGAGAGAGAGAGAGAGAGAGAGAGAGAGAGAGAGAGAGAGAGAAAAAGAAAGACAGAGATAGAGAGAGTCAGACAGAGACAGAGAGAAAGAGGGTAGAGAGGGGGTAAAGAGAGAGAGAGAGAGAGAGAGAGAGAGAGAGAGAGAGAGAGAGAGAGAGAGAGAGAGAGAGAGAGAGAGAGAGAGAGAGAGAGAGAGAGAGAGAGAGAGAGAGAGAGAGAGAGAGAGAGAGAGAGAGAGAGAGAGAGAGAGAAAGAGAAACAGAGGGAGACAGAAGGAGAGATTGTGTGGAAGAGGAAGAGAGAAATAGCCACATATAGTTAGAGAGAAAAAAGGAGTAATAAACTGCGATGCTCACTTCTATTTAAAATTTTTTAAAAATATTCCGAAAATGACATAAGATAGACAAAGAAAAGAGAGCAGAGAGAGAGAGAGAGAGAGAGAGAGAGAATGAAACAAAAAAGGCCAAAAAGAGAGAAAAAATAGCGACCCACAGTTACAGAGGTAGACTAGGTAATACACTGATGAAGATACGTACAGAGAGATATAAAAAAAAATAGTCAAAAATGACAGAAGAGTCGCAAAGAAGAGAAAACGGAGAGAGAGGGAACGCGCAAGAGAGGGAGAGGGAGAGGGGCAGAATGGAAGGGATATGACCTGAAAAAGAAAGAAATAGGGGCACACAGGTATACATAAAGTGATTTATATACAAAAATAGACACCACTGAGAGAGGGGAGAGAGAGAGAGAGAGAGAGAGAGAGAGAGAGAGAGAGAGAGAGAGAGAGAGAGAGAGAGAGAGAGAGAGAGAGAGAGAGGAAGAGAGTGAAACAGAGGGATACAGAAGGAGAGATAGTGAGGAAAAGGAAAAATCAGGAAGAAAAGAAAGAAATAGCGACGCATATTTAGAGTCCAGTCTATTTCTCTGTCTTTCGCTCTTCCTTTTTTCTTTGCCTCTCTTTCCCTATTTAAAACCTGACCTTTCTGTCTAACTGTATGTTTCACTTTCTGCATCTTCCTCTCTCTCTCTCTCTCTCTCTCTCTCTCTCTCTCTCTCTCTTTCTCTCTCTCTCTGACTAACTCTCTCCCTCTCTCTTCTTCTCTCTCGCTCTACTTGATTTCAAAGATTTATGGGCGTTTATTAACTCAGTTGTTTAGTTTAAAACAATTTGCAAAACAGGCATACAAAAAACTTTAAAAAAGGCGCATTTTGTATATTTTTCTTTTAATAATTTTTTTTTACGTAGATTGTCGTTAATTTTGTAATTCAGCAGTTACTTTCCTCTATACCTAGGGCCAATCTAGATTGCTTCACGTATTTAATATTTAAAAGAGTTCATGCCCTTACTGAGTGATTAAATCGTGAGATTATTTCTTTCTATTCTTCTTGGTTCTTTTCTTTCAATCTAGCTCTCTTTCTGTATCTCTATCGATCTTCCTCTCTCTCGCTCTAATTCTTTCTCTCTCTCTCTCTCTCTCTCTCTCTCTCTCTCTCTCTCTCTCTCTCTCTCTCTCTCTCTCTCTCACTATCTATCTCTTATTGTCTTTAAGTCTGTATATAACTTTAACTTTCTAAATTCCTGTACGTCCTTACCTCTTTTTATTTTCGAATTAATGTCCATTCCACGTTCTCTCTTTCTATCTCTCTCTCTTGCTCTCTGTCTCTCCTCTCTACTTTTCGCCTCTTCTCTAATTCCGGATTTTTTTTTATCCCTTTTGGTTCTTTTCTAAATCAGTATATTACTGAGTCTTTTATTGTTTGCGTTTAGCTTTTTCTTCAATCTGATTCTAGTTCTTCCTCTTTCATTTTGTGTCTCTTTCTGTCTCTCTTTGTCTCTCTCTCTCTCTCTCTCTCTCTCTCTCTCTCTCTCTCTCTCTCTCTCTCTCTCTCTCTCTCTCTTTCCCTTTTTCCTTTCCCTCCCTCATGTCATTTTTATACCATTTTTTATTAGTATTCTAAAAGATATGTCCATGTTACTTTTATACTCCCTACTTATTTCTTGTCTTTCTCATTCTTCCTCTTCCACGCTATCTCTCCTCCTATTTTCCTCTTTTTCTCTCTCATTCACTTAATCCCCTTCTCTAACTCTCTTTGTGCGTGTGTGTGTGTCTCTCTTTCGGTTTATTTGGAAGCCAGTTTTTCTCGCCCAATCTTATATGTTACGCATCTCTTATATAGTTACAAATTATTCCGTGTTGTATGTCTTTCGAACATCGGCTTTAGATTAGTATTATCATCGATTGTCTTTTATTTTCTGATTTTCCGGCTTACATATTGTGTTTTGGTCGCATGGACTTTCCTCTATACCTAAGGCCGATCTAGATTGCTTCACGTATTTAATATTTAAAAGAGTTCATGCCCTTACTGAGTGATTAAATCGTGAGATTATTTCTTACTATTCTTCTTGGTTCTCTTCTTCCAATCTAGCTCTCTTTCTGTATCTCTATCGATCTTCCTCTCTCTCGCTCTAATTCTATATATCTCTCTCTCTAGCTCTCTCTCTCTCTCTCGCTCTCTCTATCTATCTATCTCTTATTGTCTTTAAGTTTGTATATAACTTTACTATCTCAATTCCTGTACGTCCTTACCTAATTTTATTTTCGAATTAATATCCATTCCACGTTCTCTCTTTCTATCTCTCTCTCTTTCGCTCTTTCTCTCTCTCAACCTCTCTCTTTCGCTCTTTCTCTCTCTCTCTCTCAATCTCTCTCTCTATCTCTCTCCCTCTCTGTACTTTTCGCCTCTTCTCTAATTCAGGATTTGTTTTTATTCCTTTTGGTTCGTTTCTCAATCAGTATATTACTAAGTCTTTTATTGTTTGCGTTTGGCTTTTTCTCCAATCTGATTCTAGTTCTTCCTCTTTCATTTTGTCTCTCTTTCTGTCTTTCTTTGTCTCCCTCCATCTCTCTCTCTCTGTCTCTCTCTCTCTCTCTGTCTCTCTCTCTCTCTCTCTCTCTCTCTCTCTCTCTCTCTCTCTCTCTCTCTCTCTCTCTTTTCTTTCCCTCCCTCATGTCATTTTTGACACCATTTTTTATTAGCATTCTAAAAGATATGTCCATGTTACTTTATTACTCCCTCTGTCTCTCGAAACGGTGTGTCACTACTTATTTCTTGTCTTCCTGATTCTTCCTCTTCCACGCTATCTCTCCTTCTATTTCCCTCTTTTTCTCTCTCATTCTCTTGAACCCCTCTCTAACTCTCTTTGTCTTTCTCTCTCTTTCGGTTTATTTGAAAGCAAGTTTTTCTCGACAGCCTTTCATGTTACGCATCTCTGATATAGCTACAATTTATACTGTGTTGTATGTCTTTCGAACATCGGCTAGATAGTATTATCATGGCTTGTCTTTTATTTTCTGATTTTTCGACCTACATATTTTGTTTAGTCTCAATGACTTTGTCTCTAATTTTTCTCTTTGCAACACGTGGGTACTTCCGAAGGAATGACGGAAGTGGGGTCCAGGATATGACTGTAAGTGAGCCCAAAATAACGATTTTCAAACCTTTATTACCCACCACCACCCAAATGGTTACATCTGTGATACAGAATACGAATGACTTTAAACGAACAGTTTATTGTCTTTGTATAAAATCATGATTGAGATCGTTATATTCAATTTGTTTCTTGACTTCTCTACTTGATTTCAAAGATTTTTGTGCGTTTATTACCTCAGTTATTAAGTTTAAAACAATCTGCAAAACAAGCATACAAGAAACTTGAAAAGAAGACGCATTTTGTATATTTTTCTTTCCATAATTTTTATACATGTGTTGTCGTTCATTTTGAATTTCAGCAGTTACTTTCCTCTATACATAAGGCCGATCTAGATTGCTTCACGTATTTAAAAGAGTTCATGCCCTTACTGAGTGATTAAATCGTGAGATTATTTCTTTCTATTCTTCTTGGTTCTCTTCTTTCAATCTAGCTCTCTTTCTGTATCTCTATCTATCTTCCTCTCTCTCGCTCTAATACTTCCTCTCTAACTCTCTCTCTCTCTCGCTCTCACATACGCTCTCTCTTCTCTCACTCTCTCTATATCTATCACTTATTTTTTTAAGATCTATATTATAGAACTTTAACTATCTTAATTCCTGTACGTCCTTACCTTTTTTTTTATTTTCGAATAAATATCCATTCCACGTTCTCTCTTTCTCTCTCTCTCTATTTCGCTCTCTCTCTCTCTCTCTCTCTCTCTCTCTCTCTCTATCCTCTCCTTCTCTCTACTATTAGACTCTTCTCTAATTCAAGATTTTTTTTAATCACATTTGGTTTGTTTCTAAATCAGTATATTACTGAGTCTTTTCTTGTTTGCCTTTAGCTTTTTCTGCAATCTGATTCTAGTTCTTTCTCTTTCATTTTGTCTCTTTTTCTGTCTCTCTTTGTCTCTCTCTCTGTCTGTCTCTCTCTCTCTCTCTCTCTCTCTCTCTCTCTCTCTCTCTCTCTTTCTCTCTCCCTTTTTTGACATTTTTTAAACCATTTTTATTAGTATTCTAAAAGATATGTCCATGTTACTTTCTTACTCCCTCTGTCTCTCGTAACGGTTTGTCACTACTTATTTCTTGTCTTCCTGATTCTTCCTCTCCTACGCTATCTCTCCTTCTATTTCCCTCTTTTTCTCTCTTATTCACT
>JAWDGP010004886.1:0-18274 GCA_033675545.1 Elysia crispata
GTAATTTTCTCTGAACACCTTTGTTTATATACATCATGTTAGTAACAAGAAATCTGAGAGTTTTCTGTAATTTCCTCTTAACACCTTTGTTTATATACATCATGTTAGTAACAACAAACCTGAGTCTTCTGTAATTTTCTCTGAACACCTTTGTTTATAATTATACATCGTGTTAGTAGCAAGAAACCTGAGAGTTTTCTGCAATTTCCTCTTAACACCTTTGTTTATATACATCATGTTAGTAACAACAAACCTGAGTCTTCTGTAATTTTCTCTGAACACCTTTGTTTATATACATCATGTTAGTAACAAGAAATCTGAGAGTTTTCTGTAATTTCCTCTTAACACCTTTGTTTATATACATCATGTTAGTAACAACAAACCTGAGTCTTCTGTAATTTTCTCTGAACACCTTTGTTTATATACATCATGTTAGTAACAAGAAACCTGAGTCTTCTGTAATTTTCTCTGAACACCTTTGTTTATAATTATACATCGTGTTAGTAGCAAGAAACCTGAGAGTTTTCTGCAATTTTCTCTTAACACCTTTGTTTATATACATCATGTTAGTAACAAGAAACCAGAGAGTCTTCTACAACCAGCTCCCAGTCAAAAGGTTCATAGTACAGACCAAGAATCTGGACGTGGAAACCGATACCTACTAGGACACGTACCAAGGAAACTATCATTTTGATAACCATACATATTTGACGTTTTCCTAATTCTTACATTTCAGCAGCAAAGTTTCACAAAATTAGATTCTTTGGTGTGGCAGTTTATATATTGAAATTAAGATCTTGGTGGATCGATCGATTGATTGATTGATTGATTGATTGATTGTGTTATCGATGAACTAAAATAGGGCCTACAAAACCAACTTATTAAAACCGTGATTGCAGGGCCTTTCATGGTATTTGTTCTATCAAATTCAAATATCCTTGTATCCTAATCTTATAGTAAATGGATTTTAGGTTGATTAAAAAAACATCAAATATGTTCTTGCAATCTTAGAGGCAGTTGTTAGAAAAGAGGTTCAAACTACGGTTGGTAAGAGATGTAAAACCAGGTAAGAGCCCGAGGTGAACTAGCAGCCATGCACCTACTTCAGTAGTATACAAAATGGGGGTTCTGGCGCAGCTTGCATGTAGACCGGGCACTTTTCACCTACATCAAAAATTGACGCAATTGTGCATGTAGGCCGGGCGTGTTTTATAATAGCGCATTTTTTGCCGGGGCTACCGCTGTTTCGGCTACCATATAGTGGGATTCTGGAACACATTGCACACAAAACATACCAAATCTACATACACTCGAACCCCAATTCTGCATGTACGAAAAACACATCTGGCCTACGGTTCGGTTTCGGTGGGGCTACCGCTGTTTCGGCTACCATATAGTGGGGTTCTGGCGCAGCTTGCACACAAAACATACCTGGCCTACATACACTCGAACCCCAATTCTGCATGTACGAAAAACACGCCCGGCCTACATACACTCGAACCCCAATTCTGCATGTACGAAAAACACGCCCGGCCTACATACACTCGAACCCCAATTGCCCATGTGCAAAAAACACGCCTGGCCTACATACACTCGAACCCCAATTGCCCATGTGCAAAAAACACGTCCGGCCTACATATACTATAGCGCATTTTTGCCGGGGCTACCGCTGTTTCGGCATATACCGGGACACAGATATGGTACCACCATAGACAAATGCACCACCATAGACAAAGCACCACCATAGACAAATGCAACCCAGGCACACAGGTGCAACCCGATATAGGCAATTGCAACCCGATATAGACAATCGCAATTCCCGGCACGCCGAGGCAGCAACCACCATGGAGCACACCTGTGGGACATGCGAGCGCCAGTTCCGGAGAAAAGCCGAGCTGGACCGCCACACAAAGCGACAAACCCCATGCAAACCGCCAGCCTATACATGCTCGCGCTGCGGGAAGGGCTTTGCGAGCTACCAAACCTTGTGGAGACACAAAAAGACACTCCACGGCGAGCAAGCACAGACACCACGTGTCGCGGACATCGCAACCGAGCAAGTACAGACACTACGTGCCGCAGTCGAGCAGCCAGAGACACCACGCGTCGCAGACACCGCAGCCGAGTGCGAAGCCCAGGACCAACAAGCCGAGTGCAAAGCCCAGGACCAGGAAGGCGAGGACAATGCGGCCATCCTCCGAGACTGCATAGAGCACACCCAAGCCGATACAGATAGAATTCTAGAGCTGGAAACCGCATACGACGACCTTGCAGAGCTACAGCGTGCAACAATTCGAAAGCTGCTAGAGCGGGACGCCGAAGCCGAACGCGCCAAGGACGACGCCAAACAAGCACGACGCATGGCCCAGGAAAGCCTGGAAGTTCTCGAAGAGAGGCTTCGGCGCATAGCGACACTCGAGAGCCAAAACGAGCAACTACGGGAGAGCCTGGCGGAAGCGCAGTCGGCCCGCCTCGTCCTGTCGGAACAACAAGAGAACCGCCCCGCAGACACTTGGGTCGGCAAGAAGCGTGCCAGGGGCAAAAAGAAGTAGGTATACCTACGGCAAAGGGCAAGGGCAGCGTTGCACATAGGGAGAAAGGGCCCCACCGCGTTTTGGGTTGCCCAAAACTTCGATTTAGAGAGTTGGTAGCCCAAAGTATACCGAGCAACCAAAGCAATACCCTAGAAAGTAGAGCAACCACAATGGCAGTGCAAGCAACATTCCAGTCCATGGGCCTACGGGTCGAAAAGGCCGTGGCTGCCCATCTTCTCCTGGAGAACACGCACGAGAGCAATCTTGTGCCCGACATCGCCCGGGTCGACTACCTCGTCGGCAACCTGGGCCGCACCCACCTGCGCCCCCTGGAGGGGCTTTCGACGTTCGTCGACGACGTGTACGTCTTTGGCTACCTGCGCCGCGAAGACTGCGTGGTCCGCGGTGAGAGCCTCTCCTGCACGACCGGAGAGGGCGGGGCCGCGAAAAACACGATCCACCGCATCGCGAACGCCATATACGAGAGTGTGGGAAAGGCCCCCGATGGCTCCACCCGCGGCAATATCCAGACAAACCTCGTCCACACGGTTGCGGTCCGAGAAAGGACATAGGGGAGTGCCATCCGGGAGACCATTGCCCGGATCGAATTCGACACCCAAGAGAAGGCCCTGGGGAAGTGGCGGGAGCTATACCCAGGGGACGAACCGGCCGGCCTCTTTGTGGCCAAGGTGGACGTGTCCGAGATCCCTATGGGCGAGCTGCAGGCCTCCTTGCCGGCGTTCGAACGCCACCTGCTGCCCTATGGCTACGGCCTCTATTCCATAGACTACACGAGAGACTTCTCGGGGGTCCTCGACCGGGAGACGCTCGTAGAGCATCTCTGCGCGTTCGAAGGGTTCCGCGAGCAAGGCGACCTCGCCGACGCAATGCGCGCCGACACTCCCACGATACTGGAGAACACCGATAGCGTGGGGAACCACGTTTGCACTTGGGTCTGCACAAGCGAAGCCGGCTACACAGTCCGCACGAAGATCTACAACAAGGTCGTGTCGAACTTCGAAGCGGGCGAGGTTCGCGAGCCGATCGGTGGCCACCTGGCCGACTATGTCGACTGCCCGAACCAGCACCTGCGGCAGACATTCCTGCACCCAGATGTGCAGGCCAGAGGATGCACCCGTATCGAGGTCTCTCTCTACGCTTGCAGTGGGTGGGACCTCTCGACCGAAACTGCTACCGAGGTGGTGGAAGAGGCCTTGGCTTTGGTATCCCCCCAAGATCTGCCGGAAGAAGGCCTCTTCGTGGTCCAGCCACCGGCCAAGCAGTGGGAGAACCTGGCCGCCTGCCTCGACCGGTGTCTTGTGCTGGCCGACCGACCACAGGGCACGATCTTCGTCGCCTGGTATGCGCACACAACAACGGGCAGGGTCTCGGGAGTCCGGGTCCGCCCCACCAAGGCAAACGCAGACGCGTCCTGGGAACGAGCAGTAGAGTGGGCCGCGGCCGACTTTGGGTTCCGGGCGTGCCCGATCTTCCGGGTCGACATCCTCGCGGCAGACGAGGAAGGCGTGGAGCTGGGGCCGCTCCGGTGCTACACCAAGGACGCCGACGCGAGCACGATCTTGGCCGCCAGCAAGCGGCCCACCCAGCTGCATCCGGATGGTCCCAACCCGGAGACACTCTTGCCATCTTCGGCCGCGGTCTCGTGGGTATGGAGAACGGCCAAGTGCCACGCAGTGGGCAAGGATGTCTCCGCCTTCCACCTGCACGAGGTCCCCGAAATCGCAGAGGGGCGCACCATCTCCACCCTTTCGACCAGGAACCGCGAAAAGCTTCTCCAAGAGATCCGGGACGCGGCAAGCGCAGAAGACTGGAGGCGGCGCGCATGGAAGTGGCTAGAGGCAGAACGGCAACTCCACGAGGAGGAGCAGCGGCGCCGTGCCGAAGAGCTGGACCGAATTGCCCAGCTGGTGGCCGCGGGTAGGCAATACGCGGAGAAGTCGCGGGAGACAGCTATAGACGTCGGAACCGCTCTAGACGTGGGCGGGACGGGGAAGGTTGCAGATTTGGCCGCGGGTCGGAAATCGGTTGTCCTGGGGTTCCGCCGGGCGGCGCAGCAGGGGGCGGACGCGCAGCAGGGGGCAAACGCGCAGCAGGAGGCGGACGCGCAGCCGTGGCGCAAAAACCCCCGTGTTGTCTTGCGGGGCGCGGTCGACGCAGATACAGTGGTTGTATGGGCAACGAAGGGCCTCGGGGACATTCTCGACGGGTGCGCCGACCTATTCGAGTCGAAGACCGACAACCGACATGGAAGAACCACATACTGGCTTCCCCCCGCTGGCAGGTTCGCACGGCTGGAGATCGAGATAGAACCGACTAGAGTATTCCAGTCGAGGGACGGTCGCCAGATTTCTTGGAATCCGATCCGGGTTATTGCCGCTCCAGACCCCCAGCGCCTGGCCGCCCTGCAGGCCTTGGCAGAGAAAGAGCAGGAATACAAGGAAGCCGAGCAACGCGCCATACTGCTAGAGGCCCCCGCCCCGAAACCTATGGACACGACGAAGGCGATCGACTTGCCACCCGGCGAATACATCTGCCGACGATACGCCTCGACGACCTTCCGCGGCGCGCCCCGAACTCTCCTATTCCTAGTGCCCACCGGCGAGAACGGAGAGCCCACGACCGACATAGAAACACCGACATACGGCCACTTCCTCGAGAAAGAGGTCGGAACGCTGGGCGGAGTCGCGCGCACCCCTGCTCTGCAACCTGGGCGCGGAGCGGACAACGCCGCAAAAGAAAAAAGACCGCCTGGCCTCTGTCGCTGTGGCGTAGGTGCGCGCTAGACGACCACAGTCCCACCGGGGAGGCAGAACAACACGTCTCCGCCATACCCCACGGCGTAGAGCTCTCCATACCCCCACGCCAACAATTTTTTGGCAGTAGCTCGGTCGATGCGGCCAAGTATTGTCCCTCCAAGTGTACCAGCTTGTTGCAAAGCAGCCGCCGCGCTCCGCAGGTCTTCGAGAGACTGCCATCTAGCACCGCTGTCGGCGCGACTATCGTAGCTGCGTTCCTGCTCCCGGAACAGCTCGAACGGGAAACGCGGTGCGCTACCTCTCTTGCGGACTATGTACACGTGTGTATAGCATACGTACAAAACTCCAAAGGGCGCTACGACCTGCGCGTCCATTGCATCGCCCGAGGCTTCCCAGCCGCGGCTATACGAGGCCCTGTACAGCGCCTGTGCGACACACCCTTGCAAATGCTCGACGCTTGCAAGCATTTTTCCCAAGTTTGCCATCCAACGCTGGACACTTTCCCATCTAGATACTTTGGGAATTGGGTGGCATAGAAACTTTGTCGGGAAACAGCTATGCCACCCAAGCGAGAATTGTCCCAGGAACAGGTCCAGGAAATCCGCTCCCTCCGAGGCCAGCTGCCGGCGGCCGAGGCAAAGAAGCGCTTTGGTATCGGGACGACGAGACTCTACAAGATTTGGCGGAGTTGTCCGCCGCGGCACGAAGTGGCAAGCCCCGTTGTCTTGCGAGCGCCCCCCCAGATGCAGGCGCCCTCGCAAGCGTGGAGCCTACTGTTGTGGACTTCTACAACCGCCTAGACCGACTCGAGGCTCGCGTGGAGGAAGCCTCTCGTCTTCTGGTGCAGGCGTTGGCACAACTACCGAAAGACGACGACTCCGATCTTCTTGAAGAGCTTCTTGCCGACGAGCAACAAGAGATAGCAGAGCAACTGCGGGAGACCCGCCACGAACAGGCAGAGACTCGTATGGATCTCCAGAAAGTCGGGCAGGTGGTGGAAATAGCCCAGAATTGGGCCTATATATCCATTGCCGCGGTGTTCGTCTGGAAAGTAGTCGCAGCGACCTGGAACCGATGCACGCCGCCGACGCCGCGACAAGAGTCCCAACCGCAAAAGCCCCCGCAAGCGGGCTCGCTAGCGCTCCTGCAAGAGGCGGAAAGGGCGATACCGGGGGACCCCTTCTACATGGCCTAGTCTGTCGTGCCGACATGGGTTGTGTTGGTGGGTAGGCTTGTCTACAGTGGGTTGCGTTTGTCTATGGTGGTACAGCATGGGTTGCGATGTCCGCGACACGTGGTGTCTGTGCTTGCTCGCCGTGGAGTGTCTTTTTGTGTCTCCACAAGGTTTGGTAGCTCGCAAAGCCCTTCCCGCAGCGCGAGCATGTATAGGCTGGCGGTTTGCATGGGGTTTGTCGCTTTGTGTGACGGTCCAGCTCGGCTTTTCTCCGGAACTGGCGCTCGCATGTCCCACAGGTGTGCTCCATGGTGGTTGCTGCCTCGGCGTGCCGGGAATTGCGATTGTCTATATCGGGTTGCAATTGCCTGTATCGGGTTGCACCTGTGTGCCTGGGTTGCATTTGTCTATGGTGGTGCTTTGTCTATGGTGGTGCATTTGTCTATGGTGGTGCATTTGTCTATGGTGGTACCATATCTGTGTCCTGGTATATGCCGAAACAGCGGTAGCCCCGGCAAAAATGCGCTATAGTATATGTAGGCCGGACGTGTTTTTCGTACATGCAGAATTGGGGTTCGAGTGTATGTAGATTTGGTATGTTTTGTGTGCAAGGTGTTCCAGAACCCCACTATATGGTAGCCGAAACAGCGGTAGCCCCGGCAAAAAATGCGCTTTTATAAAACACGCCCGGCCTACATGCACAATTGCCCCAATTTTTGATGTAGGTGAAAAGTGCCCGGTCTACATGCAAGCTGCGCCAGAACCCCCATTTTGTATACTACTTACTTCAGTCTTAGTTCTCGCCGAATAACAGATGTAAAGGCATAAAAGAACCGGATATTACTTGAACGAATTAGACCATCTGTCTTGTGGTAAAGAGTCCACAGTACAAAAAGATCTGTCTTACACTTTGACGTGAGTCTGGAGTTCTGTGACCTCGTGTGCTTTTCACTGTTTTGAATCCTGTTTGTAAACAATTCAAACTAATTACACTTCCAGGACCACAGCTTCCCCCGGAACAGAGTGTGCCCCGGGCGGTGATATACTGTGATCAGAAGGACTGCGACAAAGTTGCTTTGCCAAAATTGTAAAGCCTACAAAAACAGATTTTAAAAAAGTCGAATGCATCAACTGTGTTTCTTATAATTGTAAGGATGTGAGGGCAACATTTTTGCAAATGCCAAAACGGTCATGAAGAATTGGCAACAAAATAGCATCAAGAAAGTAAAGAAAGCAAAATTTAATTCTTAAAACACAATGGCGGGTGGCAGAGCCACTTGTCTCAAGAGAGTCTGGGGGATGCATTTGAAGGAAGCATCTAACAAGCCCGGCAGACGAAACAAAAGAAAGCGAGTATTGAAAGCAATAATACCTGACGCAGGAAGCATCTAACAAGTCCGACAATCGAAACAAAAGAAAAAGAGTATTGAAAACAATAATACCTGACGCAGGAAGCATCTAACACGCCCGACAGACGAAACAAAAAGAAAATGAGTAATGAAAACAATAATACATGACGCAGGAAGCATCTAACAAGCCCGACAGACGAAACAAAAAAAAACGAGTATTGAAAGCAATAATACCTGACGCAGGAAGCATCTAACAAGCCCGACAGACGGTGACTCTAATGTGAATCAGAGCTGAGCCTTTCGACGACCGACAGTATAAACTTACCGGGTATACTAGTTGGATATTCAGGTATATTTGAGTTTCTTTTTACATCTGTTTGGTTCGGCCAAAAGATATCATAACTGGAGAAGGGTTGTAGTTGTGATAAGATAGTAGTACAGGGATTTTAATTGACTATTTGATTGGTTGATGATGGGTTTTACGAACACACATCATCATTGGGTGTTTTTAGGGCCAATGGCTCTGTGTTATACCTTTTCTATAAAGTTCCATTATCGATATACATGTATTTCAATCTTTAACCTTATCGCACTAAGGAAATAAAAACCGAAACATTAAACCTTGTTTCCCGTCTTTATTGAAGATGGATAAGTAGCTTCTAGAACAGAGTTTCAGACCAGAAGTTAGCGATTCTAAAACCAAGTAAAATGACGATGTAAACGCACTGTTTTGACCATGCTTCAGACTTATCACTCGCCAGGGAGCAAAATTAATTCAAAAGAGTAAAACGTTCATGATAATTATGTGTCCAAGTGGGAAATCATCTGTCTGGACTCAGGCCGTAAGAACGTGGCCCGAAAGTACAAACGTACTGTGTTACACTTTGACGTAAGTCAGTAGTCCTGTGATTTTGTATGCTTTTCACTGTTTTGAGTTAAGTCTGTAAATTCAAACTGTTACACTTCCAGGACCACAGCTCACCTTGGAACAGAGTATGCCCCGGGTGGTGATATACTGTGATCAGAAGAACTGTGGTTAGTTCTTTTCAAAAAATTTCAAAACCTACAAAATTAGTGACATAAAAACCTTCGAATGTAGAAACTGTATTTTATATAACTGTGAGATTGTGAGGGCAACATTTATATCTTTACCCAACTCAAATGTGAACATAGCTGTTCTAAAGTGACGTAGAATGCTTAAATTAATGCAACATTCCAATCTTTTTATGACATTGCAAGCAATAATTGCTCTAGCAGCAGCCAGGTCCGTTATTGCAGCCAACCTTCTGTTAAACGGCAAGGTTTTTCACAGTACGTATAGAGTGCCGTTACAAATAAAAGAAGTTAATACCGACAGTATGTCGCCCTAATAATGTACATGGAAAACTTATGCAACTGGCTGTCTCTGTTGTCCCTGATGACGTGTCACTGGGACATGAGTTTGTATTTAAAGCTTTAGACAGATCACATCAAGTCTCACACGACTGTCCCAAACCGTCTGCTGGTGTTACGGTGCTTTTTGCAGGGGGCCAGAGACTATTTTGCCGGTTGTGCGACATGTCACGCGACTTTGAAAATGCCTTCATTCTGGTCCCATCTCCACGTCTTAAAACTTTGAAAACGTCTTCATTACGGACCCATGTCCAGGTCTTGAAACTTTGAAAATGTCTTCATTCTGAACCTATGTCCACGTCTTGAAACTTTGAAAATGTCTTCATTCTGGACCCATTGTAATATTGTCCGAAATACCAAGACAAACAACGTCAGTTCCTTGATAAGATCGTTTATTGCAGACCAGGTTGTGTAGACAAAATGACTACCTCGGCAGAACACAGAACTGGCGGGCTAGGCACAAACAATGTACATTTATATTCAATTCTTTGGTTACGGGTTATCTTCCTTAGTACATGTAATATTATGATATAACAAGTGCATAATGTACTGTAGGTACTGATTATACTACACCCATGTCCCCAACTTGAAACTTTGAAAAAGTCTTCATGCTAGACCCATGTGCATGTCTTGAAACTGTCTTCATTATGGACCCATGTCCACAACTTGAAACTTTTAAAATGTCTTCATTATGGACCCATGTACACGTCTTGAAACTACGTGAGAATATGTTTGATAGAAAGACTGGAGAATCACCAGACTTCTCAAAGCTTCCTCTTGCTATTGACAACGGATGCCCAACAACGACAGCATCAGGACAATTTAAACAGCTACCACAAGACCGACAATTTAAACAGCTATCACAAGACCGACAATTTAAACAGTTACCACACGATCGACATTTTGAACAAATACCACAAGACCGACAATTGAAACAGCTACCACAAGACCAACAATTTGAACAGTTACCACAAGACCGACAATTTAAACAACTACCACAAGACCGACAATTTAAATAGCTACCACAAGACCGACAATTTCAACAGCTACCACAAGACCGACAATTTAAACAGCTACCACAAAACCGACAATTTAAATAGCTACCACAAGACCAACAATTTAAACAGCTACCACAAGACCGACAATTTGAATAGCTACCACAAAACCGACAATTTGAATAGCTACCACAAGACCGACAATTTCAACAGCTACCACAAGACCGACAATTTGAATAGCTACCACAAGACCGACAATTTCAACAGCTACCACAAGACCGACAATTTAAATAGCTACCACAAGACCGACAATTTCAACAGCTACCACAAGACCGACAATTTAAACAGCTACCACAAGACCGACAATTTAAATAGCTACCACAAGACCGACAATTTAAACAGCTACCACAAGACCGACAATTTAAATAGCTACCACAAGACCGACAATTTAAACAGCTACCACAAGACCGACAATTTAAATAGCTACCACAAGACCGACAATTTAAATAGCTACCACAAGACCGACAATTTCAACAGCTACCACAAGACCGACAATTTAAATAGCTACCACAAGACCGACAATTTCAACAGCTACCACAAGACCGACAATTTGAATAGCTACCACAAGACCGACAATTTAAATAGCTACCACAAGACCGACAATTTAAATAGCTACCACAAGACCGACAATTTAAACAGCTACCACAAGACCGACAATTTAAATAGCTACCACAAGACCGACAATTTAAACAGCTACCACAAGACCGACAATTTAAATAGCTACCACAAGACCGACAATTTCAACAGCTACCACAAGACCGACAATTTGAATAGCTACCACAAGACCGACAATTTGAATAGCTACCACAAGACCGACAATTTGAATAGCTACCACAAGACCGACAATTTGAATAGCTACCACAAGACCGACAATTTGAATAGCTACCACAAGACCGACAATTTGAATAGCTACCACAAGACCGACAATTTGAATAGCTACCACAAGACCGACAATTTGAATAGCTACCACAAGACCGACAATTTGAATAGCTACCACAAGACCAACAATTTGAATAGCTACCACAAGACCGACAATTTGAATAGCTACCACAAGACCGACAATTTGAATAGCTACCACAAGACCGACAATTTCAACAGCTACCACAAGACCGACAATTTGAATAGCTACCACAAGACCGACAATTTCAACAGCTACCACAAGACCGACAATTTAAATAGCTACCACAAGACCGACAATTTCAACAGCTACCACAAGACCGACAATTTAAACAGCTACCACAAGACCGACAATTTAAATAGCTACCACAAGACCGACAATTTCAACAGCTACCACAAGACCGACAATTTAAATAGCTACCACAAGACCGACAATTTAAACAGCTACCACAAGACCGACAATTTAAATAGCTACAAGACTGACAATTTCAATAGCTACCACAATACGAACAATTAAATAACCACACTAACAATTTCAACCAGCTACAAGACTGAACAATTTAAACAGTTACCACAAGACCGACAATTTAAATAGCTACCACAAGACCGACAATTTAAATAGCTACCACAAGACCGACAATTTAAATAGCTACCACAAGACCGACAATTTAAAGAGTTACCACAAGACCGACAATTTAAACAGCTACCACAAGACTGACAATTTAAACAGTTACTACAAGACCAATAATTTAAACAGTTACCACAAGACCAATTTGTAAACAGTTACCACAAGACCGACAATTTAAACAGCTACCACAAGACCGATAATTTGAACAAATACCACAAGACCAACAATTTAAACAGCTACCACAAGACCGACAATTTGAACAGGTACCACAAGACCGACAATTGAACAGTTACCACAAGACCGACAATTTAAACAGTTACCACAAGACCGACAATTTCAACAGCTACCACAAGACCGACAATTTCAACAGTTACCACAAGACCGACAATTTCAACAGTTACCACAAGACCGACAATATAAACAGTTACCACAAGACCGACAATTTAAACAGCTACCACAAGACCGACAATTTAAACAGCTACCACAAGACCGACAATTTAAACAGTTACCACAAGACCGACAATTTCAACAGTTACCACAAGACCGACAATTTAAATAGCTACCACAAGACCGACAATATAAACACTTTCCCCAAGACCGACAATTTAAACAGTTACAAGACCACAATTTAAACAGCTACTACAAGACCGACAATTTTAACAATTACCACAAGACCGACAATTTAAACAGCAACCACAAGACCGACAATTTAAACAGTTACAACAAGACCGACAATTTAAACAGTTACCACAAGACCGACAATTTGAACAGTTACCACAAGACCGACAATTTAAACAGTTACCACAAGACCGACAATTTAAACAGTTACCACAAGACCTTTTTTGTGACAACAAGGAAAGGACCTCATGAACTGCGTCTTTCACAATTTGGATCAGCTGCCTCTCGATACCCATTGGTTGCCCTCACGAGACATCACATGTGTGTATCACATGTGTGTTGTAGGGTAAGTCGAATTGTACCGCCTTCTGATCCCTTGATGACCCTTGCGGGGCGAGGGGGGTGGAAGGTTCCCTCTCAAAGACAAGGGCGCAAGGAGAACCAACTATTGGAGAGTTGACACCTAAAGCTCGAGCAGAGAAGATGCCAAGACAGTTCTCTCACTTGGAGCAGTCAACAGTCAACTAGATCTAGACTCAAGTATCCCACGACATCGCAACATGTGCAACAAATATAATTATCCGCAGACGAAAGAAACGAACACGTTATGCCTCTTTAGCCTAGACTTGAAGGAGAACACAAAAGCTACGACACGGTGGTAGAAATGATGCACAGTACCTCAGAGAGATCATAAACAGGCTGTGTTCATCTGGGTTACCTCCACACCGTCTTTAGCTCAAGAGTCACTGTATTGTTATGCTCTTATTGAACTTCAAACCACTGAATGGCCAATGCAACGGCACCCACTATGAACGAGGGAAATCACACAGCCATATCATTGATGCATCCATCGCAGAAGATCCTCATAAAGGGAAACGCATGTCCACGCCACGTATTAGCATGTTGCCTTCAGACAATATCTGCCCCTTTAGTAAGAGGAGAAAGCAGCTCCAGTTTGTTATCACAGTCAACAAAGAACTGAAGCACAATAAATTTTTCACATATCCCCCCTTCCCCTAAAACAGATACGTACCCCGGCCACATTGACACCAGGTCATGAAATACAAGGATACAAAGATGTGACATCAAATAGGAAAAAGATAATAGGTTTGTCATTTTGAAGAAAAGCCTCACAAAATATTAAGGCTTGGTTGAAGTCATTGATATAAGTTTGGTGGTTTGTGTCCAAAGCTTAAAATATTGAATAAAGACAGTCTGAAATTTCTTCTATAGGGCGTTTCAGTGCAGAGACAATAGGTCTCCCAGGTTTATCTCAATGACTTTGGTGATTTTAATTAATGATAATATCACTGATTTTACCGAATCTCCATTCACTGTAGAGATGTGAAAGGCATGTCATTTATTGGATGCATCTGTTTAGCGGAATAAGTGGTGCTTGTTCCTAACATTCTCCTTACTGTTGAGTAAAGTTCTAAATTCATTCGGTGGGTCGTTCTTGAAGTTGTGTGAGCTTCTAGTAAACCTGTGACCATCCATTCCTGTTGTTCGGATCATCGCGGTTCTCCTGACCTGGTGTGCCTTGGTTGACGTTGATGGAGAGGGGCCGCCAAGCCCGCATAAGCATTTTCACCCAAAGCCAATAGTTCTCCATCCTCTCAGCGCACAAGAATTGGTAAATACTACCAGTTTCATAAACATGATCTCTGGAATATGGTCTTTCGGAAATTTAGGTAACGATTGAGGTTTTTGATAAGAGTCTCCCTCGTCGGGTTCGGGAAACAAAAAAACGAGATACGATAGTTCACATCGAGGCGGGGGTGATTCTTTCCCTTCTCAGGCTGATCTCTTCCTTGAGTTGCTCCGCTTTTATAGGATGGAAATACAAAGGGCTGATGTCTTCCTTGACATTATCTTTCCTCATTGGGGAGGGGGAGGGGGCGGCTCTTCAAGGAGTGAAGTGAGGATCTGTTCAGGGAAGCTCTGCATGGTGTACATGGTCTGGGGTAATCTAGTACAGGAGGACACGAGTGGAACCGATCCAGGCTGTTTTTAGACAGGAGGAAGGCCGAGCGACTGTCGCGCCTGCCGTTAAGGGGTTATTGTTGCACACATTCAGGGTCAACTTGGGGAGTGGGGCGAGCGGCTGTCGCGACTGCCGTTAAGGGGTTATTGCTGAACACATTCAGGGTCAACTTGGGGAGTGGGGCGAGCGGCTGTCGCGCCTGCCGTTAAGAGGTTATTGCTGCACACATTCAGAGTCAACTTGGGGAGTGGGGCGAGCGGCTGTCGCGCCTGCGTTAAGGGTTTATTGCTGCACACATTCAGAGTCAACTTGGGGAGTGGGGCGAGCGGCTGTCGCGCCTGCCGTTAAGGGTTTATTGCTGCACACATTCAGAGTAAACTTGGGGAGTGGGGCGAGCGGCTGTCGCGCCTGCCGTTAAGGGTTTATTGCTGCACACCTTCAGAGTCAACTTGGGGAGTGGGGCGAGCGGCTGTCGCGCCTGCCGTTAAGGGTTTATTGCTGCACACATTCAGAGTCAACTTGGGGAGTGAAGCGAGCGGCTGTCGCGCCTGCCGTTAAGGGTTTATTGCTGCACACATTCAGAGTAAACTTGGGGGGTGGGGCGAGCGGCTGTCGCGCCTGCCGTTAAGGGTTTATTGCTGCACACATTCAGAGTCAATTTGGGGAGTGGGGCGAGCGGCTGTCGCGCCTGCCGTTAAGGGGTTATTGCTGCACACATTCAGGGTCAACTTGGGTAGTGGGGCGAGCGGCTGTCGCACCTGCCGTTAAGAGGTTATTGCTGCACACATTCAGAGTCAACTTGGGGAGTGGGGCGAGCGGCTGTCGCGCCTGCCGTTAAGGGGTTATTGTTGCACACATTAAGAGTCAATTTGGGGAGTGGGGCGAGCGGCTGTCGCGCCTGCCGTTAAGGGGTTATTGCTGCACACATTCAGAGTCAACTTGGGGAGTGGGGCGAGCGGCTTTCGCGCCTGCCGTTAAGAGGTTATTGCTGCACACATTCAGAGTCAACTTTGGGAGTGGGTCGAGCGGCTGTCGCGCCTCCCGTTAAGGGGTTATTGTTGCACACATTCAGAGTCAACTTGGGAGGTGGGGCGAGCGGCTGTCGCGCCTGCCGTTAAGGGGTTATTGCTGCACACATTCAGAGTCAACTTGGGAGGTGGGGCGAGCGGCTGTCGCGCCTGCCGTTAAGGGTTTATTGCTGCACACATTCAGAGTCAACTTGGGGAGTGGGGCGAGCGGCTGTCGCGCCTGCCGTTAAGGGTTTATTGCTGCACACATTCAGAGTCAACTTGGGGAGTGGGGCGAGCGGCTGTCGCGCCTGCCGTTAAGGGTTTATTGCTGCACACATTCAGAGTCAACTTGGGGAGTGGGGCGAGCGGCTGTCGCGCCTGCCGTTAAGGGTTTATTGCTGCACACATTCAGAGTCAACTTGGGGAGTGGGGCGAGCGGCTGTCGCGCCTGCCGTTAAGGGTTTATTGCTGCACACATTCAGAGTCAACTTGGGGGGTGGGGCGAGCGGCTGTCGCGCCTGCCGTTAAGGGGTTATTGCTGCACACATTCAGAGTCAATTTGGGGAGTGGGGCGAGCGGCTGTCGCGCCTGCCGTTAAGGGGTTATTGCTGCACACATTCAAGGTCAACTTGGGTAGTGGGGTGAGCGGCTGTCGCACCTGCCGTTATGAGGTTATTGCTGCACACATTCAGAGTCAACTTGGGGAGTGGGGCGAGCGGCTGTCGCGCCTGCCGCTAAGGGGTTATTGTTGCACACATTAAGAGTCAATTTGGGGAGTGGGGCGAGCGGCTGTCGCGCCTGCCGTTAAGGGGTTATTGTTGCACACATTCAGAGTCAATTTGGGGAGTGGGGCGAGCGGCTGTCGCGCCTACCGTTAAGGGGTTATTGTTGCACACATTCAGAGTCAATTTGGGGAGTGGGGCGAGCGGCTGTCGCGCCTGCCGTTAAGGGGTTATTGCTGCACACATTCAGAGTCAATTTGAGGAGTGGGGCGAGCGGCTGTCGCGCCTGCCGTTAAGGCTTTATTGCTGCACACATTCAGAGTCAACTTGGGGAGTGGGGCGAGCGGCTGTCGCGCCTGCCGTCAAGGGGTTATTGCTGCACACATTCAGAGTCAACTTGGGGAGTGGGGCGAGCGGCTGTCGCGCCTGCCGTTAAGGGGTTATTGCTGCACACATTCAGGGTCAACTTGGGTAGTGGGGTGAGCGGCTGTCGCACCTGCCGTTAAGGGGTTATTGCTGCACACATTCAGGGTCAACTTGGGGAGTGGGGCGAGCGGCTGTCGCGCCTGCCGTCAAGGGGTTATTGCTGCACACATTCAGAGTCAATTTGGGGAGTGGGGCGAGCGGCTGTCGCGCCTGCCGTTAAGGGGTTATTGCTGCACACATTCAGAGTCAATTTGGGGAGTGGGGCGAGCGGCTGTCGCGCCTGCCGTTAAGGGGTTATTGCTGCACACATTCAGAGTCAATTTGGGGAGTGGGGCGAGCGGCTGTCGCGCCTGCCGTTAAGGGGTTATTGCTGCACACATTCAGGGTCAACTTGGGGAGTGGGGCGAGCGGCTGTCGCGCCTGCCGTTAAGGGGTTATTGCTGCACACATTCAGGGTCAACTTGGGGAGTGGGGCGAGCGGCTGTCGCGCCTGCCGTTAAGGGGTTATTGCTGCACACATTCAGGGTCAACTTGGGGAGTGGGGCGAGTGGCTGTCGCGCCTTCCGTTAAGGGGTTATTGCTGCACACATTCAGGGTCAACTTGGGGAATGGGGCGAGCGGCTGTCGCGCCTGCCGTTAAGGGGTTATTGCTGCACACATTCAGGGTCAACTTGGGGAATGGGGCGAGCGGCTGTCGCGCCTGCCGTTAAGGGGTTATTGCTGCACACATTCAGGGTCAACTTGGGGAATGGGGCGAGCGGCTGTCGCGCCTGCCGTTAAGGGGTTATTGCTGCACACATTCAGGGTCAACTTGGGGAGTGGGGCGAGCGGCTGTCGCGCCTGCCGTTAAGGGGTTATTGCTGCACACATTCAGGGTCAACTTGGGGAGTGGGGCGAGCGGCTGTCGCGCCTGCCGTTAAGGGGTTATTGCTGCACACATTCAGGGTCAACTTGGGGGGTGGGGCGAGCGGCTGTCGCGCCTGCCGTTAAGGGGTTATTGCTGCATACATTCAGAGTCAATTTGGGAGTTGGGCGAGCGGCCGTCGCGCCTGCCGTTAAGGGGTTATTGTTGCACACATTCAGAGTCAACTTTGGGGGTGGGACGAGCGGCTGTCGCGCCTGCCGTTAAGGGGCTATTGTTCCACACATTCAGGGTCAACTTGGGGAGTGGGGCGAGCAGCTGTCGCGCCTACCGTTAAGGGGTTATTGCTGCACACATTCAGATTTCAGGGTCAACTTGGGGAGTGGGGCGAGCGGCTGTCGCGCCTGCCGTTAAGGGTTTTTTGCTGCACACTTTCAGGGTCAACTTGGGGAGTGGGGCGAGCGGCTGTCGCGCCTGCCGTTAAGGGGTTATTGTTGCACACATTCAGAGTCAACTTGGGGAGTGGGGCGAGCGGCTGTCGCGCCTGCCGTTAAGGGTTTTTTGCTGCACACTTTCAGGGTCAACTTCCAGGGGAGTTGGGCGAGCGGCTGTCGCGCCTGCCGTTAAGGGGTTATTGTTGCACACATTCAGAGTCAACTTGGGGAGTGGGGCGAGCGGCTGTCGCGCCTGCCGTTAAGGGTTTTTTGCTGCACACTTTCAGGGTCAACTTGGGGAGTGGGGCGAGCGGCTGTCGCGCCTGCCGTTAAGGGTTTATTGCTGCACACATTCAGTGTCAACTTGGGGAGTGGGGGGCGAGTGCACACATTCGGCTGTCGGGGCAGCCTG
>JAWDGP010004888.1:2500-20000 GCA_033675545.1 Elysia crispata
TTGCACAACAAACTTATTAACCTCAAATCCCTGTCTAGAAATGTTAAACCAGCCAGAACTTCAGTCCTCCATGTAGTTTTTCACACCTGAAAGACAATTGTCAGTTAATCATGCTTTAAAATAGAAAATTTTAACACTGAAGTGCATATCCTTCGAGGTGGGCTATATTTGGATGTCTTACCAATACTGTGTCATATAAGACGAGTGGACATGTATGTGTCTATAGAGTTTCGAACTTATTCTAGAAATAAATAATCTGGGCTTACTTCATTGTGAAGATGGCTCGGAAAATGCTGACGGTGTATAGGCATTCATTTTGGTCAACGCTACACAAAATGGTTTCCCAAATAAATGACTTAGATGATCTCCATGCTGTATTGGATATAGTCTACAAGATAAAAACTATCTAATCTAGGACTAGATTTAGAATCTAGTTCTGAAACAGTTTATGAGGAAAAAAACGTATATTTTTTTTCTTTCTGTTTCCTTGATCTGGATCTTGTGATCTAATCTGGAGATCTCATGAACAAAATGTCCTAGTTATACAATCTTGAGTTAGGCCTATCAACACGGTAGCAAAGTGCACTGTCTCCACCTGGCAATTCCTTCATAATTATTTAAAGCTTCCATATTGAAGGCAGTGATGCTGTAAATCTAGATTAAATAAAATGTAAGCCTCTCCGAAATCCAAGAAAACTCCAAACGTACTACAATAAGAAGGTTTGGAAGCTAAAAACTTACCTAAATTTGCTATGTTGAAGAAAATCTGGTACAGAAACATGCTGATGGACTTTTGATGACGAATACGAACTTTTCATGATATCACTGCGCCTGTGCTGAATCTTGAGATTTGCCCTTGGCTTTGACCTTTCGCCTTTTGTCAGATCATTGCACACTCATGTTGCAAGTGATCCAAGTCAATACAATTCCTTTAAAACATGACTGGCAAGATCTTGGTAGCTTTGCTTTTTTTTTCTTTTCTTTTTTTGGGGGGACGGGTTAGATTGAAAAATGAAAGAAGTAAGCAATTACCAACTAAAAAAGCGAAACGTAAAACAGGGCTTTGTCTTATCTGCAGAATACATCGCGCAGGATTACAAGTAGGCGGTCATATCATCAACAACACCCGGTGCGCTGAGGACACCGTCTTCCTAGCAGCACATGAACGTGATCTACAGACATCACTGAATACCATCGTGAAAGAAAGCTAGAAAATGGGACTCAGAATAAACGGGAAAAAACCGAAACAATTGTGGTATTCAGGAGACAAGTTATCCCCTCACATTGAAAGTTGAGATTTACGAATTGCGACAAGAAGAAAAATTCAAATACCTGAGGGCGATGATTGAAAATGGAAAATGCAACAGAAAAATAAAGACAAGGATAGGACAAGCCAAACAGAGTGTCACCTCTTGGATCGGACCACTAACAAACTAGCCCTTTTATGTGAGGCAAAGAGTGCTCCGGTGCTATGTATATACAGCTCTGATGTACGGCAATGAGACTTGGGCATTGAGCAAACCTCTAAATAAATGGATCATAGCGGCTCAAATGAAGTTCATACGAAGAATGCTCAAAGCCTTCATGCGCGGCAAACAAGACAAGCGAAAGTGTCTTAAAAGAGGCAGACACAGAATCAAATCTCCTCGACAGAATTACGGCCCAATGTTTGTTGAACATTTCATGCGCAGATATAGTTAAGAACACATCCTTACAACTGGAAAGATTAACGGAAAGAGAACGAAAGGTAGATAGGTAGAAAAGATCTGGGACGGGCTAAGGAGATGGATGAGTGGGTGGAGGCAAAGGGATCGACCTGATTCTGAAATGCGAGGACAGAGAGACGCGGAGGGTTGACACTGTATGATGATGTGTAATTTAACTGACTTTTCTAACATCATTAAATTTATATCAGTTGAAATAAAACATTCTTGGGCATATACTTTTATTACTTTAATCCGACCGAGCATGCTTTCACAAATACATCATGATAATTAGACAATTTTTAAATATTATCTTTTAACGAAGCAATAAAAATCATCCGGAGCAGATAATCGTTATTAATGTTGTTTCCAAAAAAGTGTTGTAAATTTGATTAGGTAACTATTAACAATAAAGCAATGAAAAGACCATAAAAAATATACGATAAAGTGTTGTAAATTTGATTGGGTAACTATTAGCAATAAACAATAAAACACCATCGAAAATATACGATAAAGTGTTGTAAATTTGATTGGGTAACTATTAGCAATAAACAATAAAACACCATCGAAAATATACGATAAAGTTGTAAATTTGATTGGGTAAATATTAGCAATAAATAATAAAAACACCATCGGAAATATTCAATAAATTGAAGTAAATCTGATCTCATCTTTTTTTATGCACATTAAGGCAAAGAGTTCGTGCAGCTATAAGACATTTTAAGAATATTATAGTTCCCTTTCCACTGTTTGCTGTAATACCGAGATCGTTTGTTTTGTTTGTTTTTATCAATGTAGAATGGAAAATTGAAAAATCTTTGAGAAAATTATATGTCAAAGCAGGGGGAGGCCGTTTTATTGTTATTATTTTTTTTTTAATTTTTATAAGCGATAAAGCGGTTGAAAGGATTCTGGTATTGTGTCCTTGTAATGTATTCTTTCAAAACAAAATAAAGAATCAAATAATATAATAGTTTCGTTCATCTGCGTTACAGGATCTTCAAGGAAAAGATGAGCCATGCTTTTACTGTTATGAATACATAGATCAAAGTAAACACAGAAAAATTTATGAAGCTTTTAGTACGCTTTTGTTCTCATTTCGATGCATTTGCTTCTTAACTTTGAAAAAAAGGAAAGAATCTTTTGTGTTTATTTTACATTTGTGATAATATAACTTTAAAGAACGAGGTGTCTTTACTGAGTATGATGTGTATTTATGATTTTGCTTGATATATTTTATATATGAAATTGAGTATCATAAAAAAATCATTAAAGATATACTTTGATCGGTTTTTTCTTTTCTTCCTTCCTTCTTCATTTATATCTAAAGACGTTAAGTAAGTCCGACTATGACCATAATTATCACCAGCTAAACATCAAAGTTTTATTTTTTAAAGATAATATATTGAATTTCTAGACAGGGGCTGCACGGCTATAAAGATGACTGACATTAGAAAATAAAATAGCTCTAAAATCAAGACCGGGTCAAGGTAAATCATCTTTATGGTCATGTGAAGACTTTGACAAAGGAAGATCTAGGGGTGTCTGGTTTATACACGACTAGTGAAGTTCGGTAAGTTCTTCCAGATGCTCTAGAAAGGGATCAGTTTCTCTTTTAAGTTCTTTACAGAATCAATTTGGTTTCTTTCATAAACTTTTGCCGAAGAAAATTCTTCTACTGCATACCCCAAAAATATTTTAAATGTTAGTTCCTACTTACCTTCATATCAATTCATTTTTATCTTTCTACTGTTGCCATAGCTTTTGATTTATTCGTAACACATTGAGATATTTACATATTGTTTAAGAAGTTGTCTCATGTTTCCATATTAATACAGTAATAAATTTACTGAAAGTCGATAGAAAATGTCCAACACTCTTTGAAAAAAAAAAACACCCAATATAAATTTACAATAAAACTGAAAAAAAAACGCAATATCAATACAACTTTAAAATAAGAGATTTTTGGATTACTATTGACAAGAAAGCATGAACAACACTTTCGAAAGTAAACGAGGGCATATTAAAAAGTGATGCTTCGAAGGCCAAACATCGTCAATAATTGAGCTCAACACACAGAACATCACCCAACGAAACTTTAGTGCGTATTATCCCAACATAGTCGCATTTCCCATCGAGGAAGATCCTCCAAGGTCGGACAAGTTGTTGAACGCGGTCAGCGTAAAATCCAACATCTTTGTCTCGATACCAAGAGCAAACATCAGTCTCCAGTTACTCCACACTTTGAGAATGGTTTCCTTCTGTTGACCCTTTGAGCTTTGAAAAAAACACTGGATGGAGCGAGTCTAGGCTGTATTGGAGATGTGGCCGGATCTTAAGTTGCAAAGGTTTCAAAACTGATGTGTTTCTAGACTTGTGTGGGGACAACACGCTTTAAAGCTGATTGTGTGGGGACCAAGATCGTTATGATTTGACCATATAGATTTTTTGTAACGCTAGAAGATTGGTTATTTTGTGATCGACACGCTCTTGGGATATCCATAAGTTAGCACTGATGTGCATCTGCATAACCCGGCGTGCAGCACGAATCATATCATCTAAACGAGATTGGTGCTCACAATTAGATGCTGACACCTTCCTGCCTCACTGGAATGGGTCGCTTTCTTTCGAGCATCAGGCCGATCATCTCATTGTGCTGACGTCTACACAAGTCTAAACTGCTTCCAGTCTTGTGTGAATTTGTCTTGAGCAACATCCGTTTGCAGCTCTCTGTTTCTAATGCAAATCCATAACTGGCGCCTTGGTCGCATTTCGACCTACCTACACACTATTAATGAAGCGATGTTCGATATCCTCATAAGACTTCTAAGTACTTGAACTTTTTCACAAGCACAGCTATTTAGTTTGAGAGTATATGTACAAAGTTATAGTTTTATGCTTGATAATCATAACCATGGCCTTAAAGGCATTACGTTTCAATTTCTCATTGTAGAATATAGCGATTTCAAATTTATTTATTTGGTCTCAGTTTTTATTACGCACATTTATGGCTAATAGTTCTTGCAGAAATAAGAGATACTGAGAATGCTGTAACCTAAACTTTAATGTTTGCAATTATCAACATGAATAACATAGCATGATCCACTTTCTCTAAAGTCTAGATTTGACAAGTTAAAACATATATTCTTTTGGTACCTCAGAAAAGACTATAAAAAGTTGCCTTAGAATTTGTATTTCACATCTAATTTAACCAGTTCCAACACTTTAACGAAATATTATATCACCATAAATAAAACATATCCGAAACTTTGATAAACCATGATAAGAGTAATTTTGCATATGTCCCATTCAACAATTGGAATATAAACAAAGAAAAACCGCTTAAAAATAAAAACGAAAGAAAAAGTGTCTGAGTGTGATAGGATCATGACAATGCACACACACACATACACACACACACACACATATATATATATATATATATATATATATATATATATATATATTATTTATTTTTTTATTTTACAAATAACTCCTTCATGAGGACAAAGCGTAATTTGAGCTATAAAAATGAGTTCCAATGAATTCTTGTTAAGTGGCTGCAGGGAAAGCTTTGTCTATTAAAATTAATTTACCAAATTCATTTGATGTTTCATAAAATTTGTTCAGCTTAAGTACATTTTGTCAAAAAATATAATATTTCACAATGTGCATAACGTAGTTTCTGAGATTTGAATGCACTCAATAACATCAGAATGTACTTTTATAAACCCCACAAATATTTTTATGCCTACATTTTGTTATATGTTCGTTATGTTATTTCCACATTTTGTTCGTTATGTTATTTCCAAATTTTGTTCGTTAAGTTATTTCCACGTTATGTTCGTTATGTTATTTCCACATTTTGTTCGTTATGTTATTTCCACATTTTGTTCGGCCTTGTTCGCCTCACAAAACCTGTGGTCAATGTAGTGCCTAAATTAAAAAAAAATAAAACTTGCAGTCTTTTCTAATGCATCATTTCTCGTCCAAGACTGCTTTTAACTTTCAAAAAGCTAAATGAGTGCGAAAATTTTCTATTCTTTTATTTTGATATATATATAAGCGATCTTGAAATAACTTTTACATGAAAAATAAGTATATTAAACTCTTTTTATCTGCACAAATTCTTTGCTGCTTCTTGTCAAAGTTTCCCGGAGATTTGATTGCTTGCAACAGGCAAAATATCACCATCAGCATAATGATATTTGGAAAAACTACAAACATGGAGTGAAATTCTTCTCAATCAAACCATCATAAATAATATAATGACCAACGCTGAAAATATGAACATAGAGTGAAATATTTCTTAATCAAACTATCATAAACAACATAATGACCAATGCTGAAAATGTGAAAATAGAGTGAAATAATTCTTAATCAAACCATCATAAACAATATAATGAACAACGCTGAAAATGTGAAAAAAGAGTGAAATAATTCTTAATCAAACCATCATAAACAATAAAATGACCAACGCTGAAAATGTGAAAATAGAGTGAAATAATTCTTAATCAAACCATCATAAACAATATAATGACCAACGCTGAAAATATGAACAAAGAGTGAAATACTTCTTTATCAAAACATCATAAACAACATAATGACCAACGCTGAAAATATGAACATAGAGTGAAATATTTCTTAATCAAAACATCATAAACAACATAATGACCAACGCTGAAAATATGAACATAGAGTGAAATATTTCTTAATCAAAACATCATAAATAATATAATGACCAACGCTGAAAATGTGAAAATAGAGTGAAATAATTCTTAATCAAACCACCATAAACAATATAAGGACCAACTCTGAAAATGTGAAAATAGAGTGAAATAATTCTCAATCAAACCATCATAAATAATATAATGACCAACGCTGAAAATGTGAAAATAGAGTGAAATACTCCTAAATCAAACCACAAACAGCAGCGTCAAGAGCTGCAGATAAAATACGACCATGAAGTGAAACAGTTCTTAATCAAACCACCATCAGCAGCATAATGACCATTGCAGAAAATACAAACATGGAGTGAAACACTTCTTAATCAAACCACAACCAGCAGCATAATTATCAGTGCAGAGAAAACAATCATGGAATGAAACAGTTCTTAATCAAACCACCATCAGGAAAATAATGATTAGTGCAGAAAATACAAACATGGAGTGAAACACTTCTGAATCAAACCACCATCTGCAGCATAAAAATCTGTGGAGAAAATACAAACATCAAATGAAAGGCTTGTAAAATAAAGCATTATCTCCTTCAGTCCATCTTACATTCTGTCGCCTAGATCATTCCCCTTTCACAACAATCTACCTTTCCTTTTTGCCTCCTCTCTTTCTATGTACTTGATCATTGTCTTTTTCCTCCTCCTTCTATCTCTATCTTCTCTCTTCTCTCTCTCTTTCTCTCTTAGTGATAACTCATTACCTGTGTTTTGCTTCTCTCCTGATCTCCCTCTCTCTCTATCTTCCTGCCTATCTGTTTTTCTCTTTATCTATCTATCTACCTATCTATTCAATTACCTAAATATCTATCACGTCCTCTTTAATTTTCTATACGTTAAATGATAATAGTATCTCTGATAGAACAACAAACCCAGCCATTCCCAGGATGGAGTTAATGATCTCATCCAAACAACCCTGAGTACGGAACTGTGGTACGCTGAAAAACAAGATTATTGTCCCTTCCTTTGGGCTTTTCAAAATCTGAGCAGAATAAACTTTGAAGATGAATCCGCATTTAATAGCCTCGTTAGTTCATCGACCAATGACATTCACACTAGCGGAGCTTAAATATTTCAAAAATATCTACAAATTGCATTTGAAGGGATTGGAACAAGACCAAGGTAAGTCACGTGATACAACTTTCGAGAAAAACGGGATTTTGTTTTAAGCAACGCAGCTTTTAATAACTTTTTTTACTAGTGACAAATTTAGATCTATATAATAAAAAAAATACAAGTTTGTACAGCAATGTGTTCATTGTTTACAAAAAAAATTTCAAATTTAAGATTCCGTTTTGACAAGAATATGGTTAAGTCCATAGGTTAGGACTTTACCGTCTTCTAGACTTAGAGTCACCTCTTAAAAGATGGATGCCATTTTAAAAAAAAGAAGTTAACAACTAGGTTGTAACTAGTGGTTTTACACAGCCATGTCGCAGTTAGAAATTAATGATTACTTAATTAAGTACCCATACAGAAGTCTTGAGAATCAAGATTAGTTTGTTTAGTCATCAGCATGTTTTTCGTCACTACCTGCTACAAGACTTTGATAGTAGTTGTGATATTGAGAGGGAATGATTTGTTTAGCACACAGATCCAGAAGATCTTTGAGTTCGGCTTCATTTATTTTGAACGGTCCGTTGTATTTCTTGTCCATTTTACACACACACTTTGCAGTCCTCTCTTGAAAAGCGCTACCTTCTTCCAGTGTTCCATCTTGTTTGTAGTGTATCGACAACACATTTGTTTGGAGTGAGACATTACAGTGGAGGTTGAGTGAGTTATGTCCGGCTCCTCACTTTGGCCGTATGAAAACCAGTTTACATCACAGAAGGTAACCTTGGTAAAAATCTATCCCTAGGGCTGTCGTGTACTTTGTTCTAAATCAAAACTTAACAGGTAATCATGGAATATTGAATTCTTCAATAGTTTAAAGCAGTCCTGATAAGATAATGCAATTCCATCAAGAGATTGGCGGATGCAAAGGCAGTGTTCCAGTTCTGTGAGATAGTGGAACGGGTCCTTAAGTCATTGGCAAATCAGAAAGAGGAGCAATTTTTTTCCTTTGAATCGATCTATTATGCTTTTTCAGCTACGGGTGTTGTCATTTTAAATTGAGCCGAACTGGGCCATGCTGTGGACGTAATTTTGGTTTTTTATTATTACCTTTATGGTGGTTACTCTTAATGTGGCCAGTTGTTTTTTTTTTGTCTGCTACACCATACAATAAGGAACACTTGGTTTTGGTTCAATAGAGCTAGATACAAGTGCTCTGTCACTAAAATCAAAGCAAGACAAAGGGAAATCAAAACTTCTACGCGAGATTCTTGTTAATTTAAGACACTTCTAACTCTAAAACATAAGATTTGTGTGAGTGAATTTTTGTGAATGTTTATCTTTATACGGATGTAAACAAAAATAGTTTATATAATCTTGTTGTTATTTGCACCTAGGAACATTTAGTTAATGATTTTAATCAATCTATATTTTGCCGTCAACAGCAAGGGTGTCTCACTTTTTATTGAAAATACTTAATGAATTCAGACAATCTAGCTCTTAATTAGTTGGAAATAAATCTCCTATTTTAGTAGCATTGGCAGCAGTTCAAAAGAGATAAAGATACTATTACCATCCTATCAGGAAATTCGCTTCATGTAGTAAATTAAAAAGTACTGAAAAAACAAAAGCAGAAACAAATAGAATATAAAAAATTGAAATGGAGGCCAATTATACCAGTATGTACTAATCAAATGGAAAAAAATAGAAGCCTTATTCTTATATTGAACTTTAAGTATCTGATAATTCCGAACATAAATATACTGCAGAAAGTTTCTATAATTGTTCCAAACACAAAACCAAAGTTTTTTGGTGCTTAGGGTGCATCAGATGTGAAAGATGGTTGTGTACGTGAAACGAATAATTTGAAAATTCACCATGGAGGTATTTATGAAGAATTAAATATATACACAAGCTTGTCTTCACTTGTTAACTTGTGTCATGCACACGTATAGAACGTGGAATAAATGGGTTAGGATGTTTTTATTATCCGCTCTCAGATGTTCAAGTTTTCAACGTTGCCACAGCGTTAAAACTAAATAATACTAAATAGGTGGACAAGCCTGGACCCTTCTGTTCTCAGAAAATGCACATCGTCGCTTTGATTTTACTAAAGAATGCCAAGGAGATAAACAAAGGTGTTCCTTATTGTTCTCACATGGTAGAGAACCACCAGTGATATAACACTGTGTCTTATTATTTTGCCACGGTGTCCATCATCAGGAAAGCTGGTATGGTCTTAACGAAATCAGTATGTTAAGGGGAGGCTTATCAGTAACGTTGGCTGAAACTGTCACACGTTTTACATGTTTATCTGTATTATCTTTGTTATCATTATAAGTAGCAGCTTCATGACATCAGCACACCACAATTTATATCATCAAGACTCGCAGGTGATATGGAATAGTTTTTTCAGAAGAGGTTAAAAAAAACTGTTTTATTTTGTTAATAAGCTTTATATGTGTTTCATATTTTCACATGACTACCCACAATAACTTAAAATGTTTTGAGCGGAATTTTCAGATTAAAACTAAGTACTTTGGAATAAATGATATACGACTTATACATTATAAAAATGTTTTTTAACAGTGTGGTAAGTAAACGTGTGACACTTGTCATAAATAAAATCCTGATTGAATACTCTAGTATATGTACTTCCTACTGCGCTTCTCAAATTGAACGTTATTCAGTACTATGATAAGTAGGCCAATACATACAACTAATGCTCTTCTGAAAATTTGATTTCAGTACATACTTTCGACTTTACCTTCCCGTAAAATAGCTTTTGATAAGACGTGTGTGAAAGAGATTTGGAACAATTTGATATTTTGTAACATGTTTTTTTAGGGTAAAATGTGATATTTTATTTTTTTTCTGAATCAGTTTTCTTCAGATATTAAAAGATTCCTTGTGGTTTCAATGGACCTATGAAATATGATACTTTACTGTTTTCATTTAGTGGAGTTTTATTTTTACTTACTGTATTGATTTGTGCCTACAAAAGATGTAGGCCCTATTGTCTTTGAGATATATTCTTATATGTTTTTGCCGCTGTCAACTGAAAAGCAGATAGACAATCAATTTTGAATTGCCAAATAAGAGCACATTCTACTTTCTCTCTCTCTCTCTCTCTCTCTCTCTCTCTCTCTCTCTCTCTCTCTCTCTCTCTCTCTCTCTCTCTCTCTCTCTCTCTCTCTCTCTCTCTCTCTCTCTCTCTCTCTCTCTCTCTCTCTCTCTCTCTCTCTCTCTCTCTCTCTCTCTCTCTCTCTCTCATTGTTTATCACATTATCATTTGAAAGTTGTAAGGAGAAACTGTTTAATTAGTTTCCTTTTTTTTTGCTTTTTTGATTAAAAATAATATGAATTAGGAAAGAGAACAAAAGCAAAAAAAAATGAATTACCGAATTACCACAAAAACTTCCAGTATTGCAAAATAGAAAGGAATATGAAAAATTATTACATAAATGCAAAACAAGATTGCATTGAAAATCAGGTTGTTCACATACATGCACATAACTTTTTCTCATAACATACATGCACATAATTTTTTCTCATAATAATTAATGGTGAAATTGAGAGTTGAAAGACAGCCCTTATAGTTATAGTAGGTCTACAAGCTTTTCTCAATACTGTGAGGAGCTGTAAGAACTTTCTCTATATCAATGCTCTGAATTGGTCATCATCTGATGCTTTCTATTTATCATTCTCTTTTTTTTCTGTCTGGCCGAATTTGTGTCCGTGATATGAGTCTCATATATTTTCGCTCTTTTTTTCCCTTCTATCGTAGCATTTTCATATCCTGCACAAAAGTCACATTTATCTCTCGCTAAAAATTAATTTCTAAATTGAATTCATTATAGAAATTAGATTTGCATGTGATCTTGTTATAAGACCTAACACCCAATTTTTGTTGCATCTATTGTTAAAGGTAAAGCTGTGGACTGAGTTATTCTCTGATGATTTTCTACAATACCGAGACGGCTCCTGTGGAAATGAAATTATATGTTACCTGATGTGCTCCTTTTCTCCGTCAATACTGAATTTGTTACTTTTCGTTTCCCATCTCGTTCAAACGTACGGTTTTTACAAGGACTTTTATGGCAGTTATGACAACAGTTTTCCTCATATTAATTGTATGTAAAAATAGTTTTGCTAACGTCTTGCTTATTGCCTTCTACAGATAAGTGGCACTCAAGGGACCCACAGGTTAATGAGGACACGCAGATGTCCAAACTGAGCAAAAACTTCAACTTTTTTGTCCTTTCGTTTCAGTGATTGCTAGGGTCGTCCGACATATTAGTTTTGGTCACAACAAACTTTCTTTCTATGACAACAAACATAAAAAAGAGCACCGTACCAGCATTTTTTCTGGCCTATATATAAAAATGTATAACTTACGTGGTTAATTTACTACTGAGATTTAAGCCAACAAATTATTCAAGTTTCTCAATGCACAAAAATAGCGAAACTGAGACAGTTTGAACTAAATTCCGGCCTGCAATCGGCGCCTCCCCGCCATGGACTGAGGTCGTGAGAGATCACTCAAACTGCCATCTTTTATTATCATAATTTAAAAATAAATCACTAAAATAATATGAGACATTCATAAACTTACTCTGTAAATGCATTTAAATACATAACTCCAAAATATAAAGGTGCATCAAACATATCTAGACTTAGATCAAGCTGGATCTACATCTACATCCAGTTCGAGTACGTCTGATTAAAACGCCGAAGCAGTGACTATTGTGCCGTTTACTTAAGACAACTAGTGCTAGATTTAGATTTAGAGATTTACGAAGTATATTCTTAATACAATAAATGTAATTATTTAGCGAAGCCAGTGTAATCAAGGCCTAGCCTATCCGATGCATTAGAGGCACGATGTCGTAGATCTATATAGCTTTTGTCAGATCAACCATCTAATTTTTTTATATAGATCTACATGTATTGAAATTTTAAAGCCATTGGTAGTAGAGTATGATTAACTAAAGGGAAGACAAACCCTCACGTTTTTTCAAGCACAGAATATTCTGCCACTTGAATCATGTTTATATATATATATATATACATATTTATATATATATATATATATATATATATATATATATATATATATATATATATATATATATATATTTTTTTTTTTTTTTAATCCAAACCTTTTCTTACTTTTAAAGAATTAGAAGAAAAATAATGCAACATTTACTGTAAGAAATTCAGTACCTCGAACAATTTTCGGAACAGAAGAAAAACCGAAAAAAAAGTATGCATCACATCGTGCATCCATATATATATATATATACACTTTTAGATTAGATCGTATTTCTAATGTAGATTAACCTCACAAAGAGTAATACTTTTACAAAAATGTTTGCAAAGTTTTTAAAGATGTACAATTATGCTGAAAATAATACTTTACGACACTTTTCAACACAATATTCCACTAGAACACTATTGTTTAAAGCACAGGATAAGTAAAGTTTCCATCCTCATTGACCAAAACAGTTATGGCGGCTCCGGAAAATTACGAAAATACCCGGGACATCCCGAAGGGCCTGTTTGTGTATCTGTCCGTTTTTCCTTGATTTGTGAAGGGACCTTTTCCTTTTGGAATGTCTTTTGCCTTCTATGTTTGTCTGCATGACTTTTTAGGCATTTCTTGAACATTGTTTATTATAAGCTTTCGAGGTCTTTCACTTGATCCTAATCCCCCCAAAATTGTAAAAACTTTCTCTCTAAGCTCCTCGCTAACGGTGTTGAGATACTTTTTACTGCATCCTCTACCACATCCAGAGCCAATTTTCCCAGCTCTCCCCCTTTCCTTTTATTGATCTACAAACGAATATTTTTTTTCGATCTAGAAGATGCATCGTAGCTTTCTTGTATTTCAGCCTAGTGTTCATTTTAAACTTTAGTTTCTATGTTGGTCAGTTTATCAAGGTCTTAAAAATTTGAACAAAATTGATCTAACCTCATCTTGTTTACTTTTACCAGATGTCATCACAACTTCGAGTTTTATTGGTTGGGTCATTTGAGGGGATGACAGAAACAGGTAACACCCTGTTGTGTCGGGAAGCCTTTACTCTGACACAGCCACAAGCTCAGCGGCGAACAGTTAATTTACCGGATGGAAGGTTGCTTCAGGTGACCGCAGCGTATTATAGACATAAAGTCACTGAGCCTGATGGTACGAAGCGCTTGAGTGAGGAACTTGTCTCAGACATCACCTCCTCTGTCTACCACGCGGTGATATTCATCATGGAGATTGGCTCATCCTTTCGCCTGTTTTACCCCACAACGGCAGAATATATGATGAAAGATAAGTCTTGGAAGAACTTTGTACAAAGGAAATGTGTGATCGTCGTGACTGGAGGAGATAGGTTCAAAGAGGCGCAGAGCAAAGGAGAAATCACGGTGTCTTTCATAGATTGGATGAGGGAACTATGGGGAATTCCTGAAACTCTTTTCCAAGAGACGCAAGAGCGCTGTCTTCTGTTTGATAACTCTGGATTTGAGGTTGTTGTCAACAAACAGCGTGATGAATTGATTGACATGATAGACAATCGGGTGATAGTGGGAGAGTATTACACAGACATGAAGCTTAAGGAGGCTGAGCTGTTATTGCAAAAGTTGGAAACAAATCTTGAGGAGCTAAAGCAAAACGTTCAAATAAATACAAAATTATTGGAAGAAAACTCTCAGAAAACAGACGTTAGTTTGAAAGACATGAATAATCAACTTGAGGGGCTGAAAAAAGAACTGTTAAAGGAAATTGGTGAAAGAAACGCTGTTATACAAACTATAAAAGATAAATTTGACAAGGATTCAAAAGATTCAGCACAAAGATCAGAAATGTTAGGAGAACAACTTAATAACTCAGAAAAAGTCTGTAAAACTATTTTAGAAGAAGCGGTGCGAAATTCACAAGAGCTAGAAAAACAAGTTTTGGAGTTCAAGAAGCAAGCACTACAAGAGAAAATTGAAAGAAAAGACGAAACACAAACAGAAAGAGAGAGTTCTTTGTGGGAGAGGTTTAAATCTCTTGCTATGTCTCATCTACAACTTCATACAGAACGGAAACGAAATCTGCTGCTTATGTTATTTTTACTGCTGCTATTGCTGTTGCCACTGCTATCGTCACTGTGGCCTGTGACATCCAACAGCCGGAAGGAAATTACTGCACTGGATGTCAGGTCTGATCTTCGCCGCTATGTGGATCTCAAACTGGAACTGGCGGTAAAAAGAATACGTAAGATTGAAAAACACCTGGCTGGGCTAAACATTCTCGATGTAATGAAAAGCCAAAAATCAAAAAAGGTAAATCAAACCGACCACAAAAATGTGTCTAAAATAAGACTAGAGATGGTGGATCAGATTACAGAACTGAAAGAAAGACTCTTAAACGAAACCGCTAAACTGACTAAGGATATAAGAAAGAATATCGCAGGCAGAATTTTGGTCTGGGACATGATTAAGTCGCTACCACTATCACTGCCTCTGATAATGGTTCTGACTCTACTGTTGCTACTGCTGACACCAGTACCGTTACCAGTGCCGTGGGCGTGGCTGCTAGCGGCTCTCCTGGTAGCGCTACTGATTTTACAATTTCTGCTGTTACTGGTATTGCTGGGTGCGTAACTCGGTCTAAAAAGATTCAGAGGGCTTGATCACACGCTACTGATTTTACAATTTCTGCTGTTGCTGGTATTGCTCGGTGCGTAACTCGGTCTAAAAAGTTTCAAAGGGCTTGATCACACGCTACTGATTTTACAACCTCTGCTGTTACCGGTATTGCTGGGTGCGTAACTCGGTCTAAAAAGATTCAGAGGGTTTGATCACACGCTACTGATTTTACAATTTCTGCTGTTGCTGGTATTGCTCGGTGCGTAACTCGGTCTAAAAAGTTTCAAAGGGCTTGATCACACGCTACTGATTTTACAATTTCTGCTGTTACTGGTATTGCTGGGTGCGTAAAGGACCCCATCGAGTGCATTCATCTTTGTTACAGATCTATCTTGACGACAGAACTAATTTCCTACACCAATCGCTACAACTCGCAGAGTGATTATGTTTCGCTTTCATCTGCAAAGGATGTCTCGGATTGTCAGAAAATTTCACGAGGGCTGGGCTTAGTTATCTCGCTTGGCGATCATCAAACTGAGGCGGAACAGATTTTTCAAGACATACTTTTCCACCCAATCTTGAAAGAAATAGCATAGTTGGATTCATGGTAAAGTGTACACAAGATTATTACTATTTACATAGCATAAACTTTCTTATTTGTATAATTATTTCACGATTTTTTTAACCTTTGAACAGAAAATGGCGTCGATTTCCCTGACCGTGCACCCCTGAAGTATTTTTTTTTCATTTCACGTTACCCTAGACTGTGCTCTCTCTTGTCTAGCTTTGTAGATCCATTATTTATATCATCTGTATCTTCACAACAACAGAACATAAACAACTTTACAATATGGATTCTGAATAACTAACTGTAGGAAAAGGTATATGAAAAAAGTACTTTAATATTGCACAAAAAGGCCTTTAACACCCCCATTCCCCCAACCATCTCTCTCTGTCTCTCTCTCTCTCTCTCTCTCTCTCTCTCTCTCACACACACACACACACACACACGCACACACCCTCACACACACACTCTCTCTGTATTCTATCCTTTCCTCTAGCTGCTCTTTCTCTTCCATTCTCTGTCTCTGTCAGTCTGTCTGTGGCTCTCTGTCTGCCCTGTCTCTGCCTCTCTCTCTCTCTCTCTCTCTCTCTCTCTCTCTCTCTCTCTCTCTCTCTCTCTCTCTCTCTCTCTCTCTCTCTCTCTCTCTCTCCTTTCCTTTCCTTTCTCGCAACTTTCCTTTCCAGGCTCTAAATCCTTCACGCTATATATCATTATGTCTGTTTGTCTGTCTGTCTGTGTATCCGTCTGTTCTCTCTCTCTCTCTCTCTCTCTCTCTCTCTCTCTCTCTCTCTCTCTCTCTCTCAATCATTTTAAGACAGCATCTATCATTTTTGTAGAGTGCAAAAAAACTAATAAAGCGAGTCTGAAAATGTGTCAAATGAAGATAGAATTAAAGACAATCTGGTGTTGATTTTGCAGAAAGATCTAAAAGTGCCGCTATTAGAGTTGACCATAATATTTGGAAAGTTCAAATTCTCGCAGCTTATCTCTACTAGTAAACAATTTGACAATTCAATTCAATTCAATTCAACTTTATTACAACCCAGTCATGTAGTACACGCATTTGGATAAAAGGTGAAATGACTTCCGCCAGCAAAAAATAACATGCAGAAATATTTTAGCAGTTTATAGGCATACAAGTGCAAAGAAAAACGTCAAAAGAAGTTAATAATTAAGTAAATTTAAATAAATTAACATTAAAAGGCAATAGACACAAAAATACCCAGGTCACTCAGGGTGGGAACAAGCTATTGATTAGTTTAATAAATTTCCTAATGTTTCCTTGGTCAGTTGGGTTTTTGGAATTTCATAGTTTATTCATCTCAATTATATTCGGATGGTGGTGAAATTTCTTTTTCAATAGTAATCTTCTGGAATGTTTTGTTCTTTTCTATGTTTTTACATAATTACTTTTTTCACTCTTAAGAGCTCACTTGTCTAAAGGTTTGCTTCCTTGGAATATCAATGCCCACTTGGCTCAAAATTTGGTGGCTCGAAATTAAAAGTACAATTTTTAAAAGCATATCTCTTGTTTTGTATCATTATTTATAAATAATACTTTAATTTGGATTACGGAGAACTTGAACTGTGAAGTTTCATTTTATGACATTCGTTGGGCCACACAATTTAATTACTACGATCATTTGATTATTCTTAAATTTTCTAATCTTAACAACTTTTTTTGTCAAAAAATATGTCCATATTCCACTTTGTGTATGATGTAGTTTGTAAGATAAAAAATATACTGAATATTATTGTTGGAAGGTAATTTTATGAATATCACAAGTGGTTTGTTATGTCGATACCTACATTATGTTC
>JAWDGP010004888.1:25000-35000 GCA_033675545.1 Elysia crispata
GAGAGAGAGAGAGAGAGAGAGAGAGAGAGAGAGAGACAGAGAGACAGAGAGAGAGAAAGAGAGACAGACAGACAGACAGACAGACAGAGACATAGACAGAGAGAGTGGGACATTGACAGGCTGACAGAGAGACAGAAGCAAAATAATAATGGTTTGGCTGTAACTAATAGGATAGAGAGAGGTAAAAAATGACTTTTAGAACTGAGATTTCAGAAAGATAGATAGAAGGAGAGAGAGGGATAGAATGAAAGACAGAATGAGAGATAAATAAATGAGTAAACACCTACGCTGCTGTATATATTTACACATAAGTTTAACACGTTTAGAAGCTACCGTACATTTCTCTCAATGCATGTGCATAGAGAGCTTTTTGGACATTTAAAAGTTAACACAAAAATTGCCATCACCTTGTGGTTTACTACCTATTTATTAGAGAACCTCATCTCGCTTCTCGTGTTTCATTTTGCTACCACCGCTTCCCCATTTGAATTAGATCAATAAAAAATGCCTGTTTTTCAATTTCTAAAATACGAATGAGCTAAAATACAAAACACGTGCTTTAGCCTTATCTAACCCTCATATCAGCAAGGCAATGCCCTCTGCCATTAGCATCCCTAGCCATTGCACTGAACCAGGAAGTATTCTGCGCACTGCCCCTCTCCCAACCAATGATTTGTCCCGTCTGAGCCCAGCTCTCCCAATGTTTTGTAAAACTTGTCAACGTCATTTTCTTCTATACCCATTTTTATGGAGCCACATAAAAGGCGAAACGTTTATATGTTTAATTGTTAGTTGTGTTATTTCTTTTTTCTTTTTTTCTTTTTTTTTTTTTTGTGTTTTGTTTCACAGTTATAAAGTTGTGTACTTGTAGTTTTCTTTTAAATCCAGAGAGAAAGGTTATCTTTTTCAAACGCATAATAGCAAGCCATTGGATGTTGACCTATAAACTTTGAACTGAGATAAACAATCTTATCGTGTTTAGTCATTATTTCTACCAATAGTTTGTTTTCAATATGCATGACTGTGTTATCTTTGTTTGAAACTTGCGCTCTGACTATATATTTTATCAGGTACAATTGCACATAGGAATTGTCGTGCATTTTTTTTTTATTTTTTTACCCTACTGTTAGTTGCATTTTATCCAACTCTCAGTCTTTAGTTACAAGACGTCAAAATTTAGATCTGGTGGACAGTCCCACTTGCCATGAACTTGGAATTTGTTATATTTACTGCTACACAAGTATTGAGGTAGAAAAACTATACCATCGGCTAGCCGTGTGCTTTTAAAAAAAATCTTTTTAAAGATCTTTTTAAAACGTTAATTCTCAGGCATTGAATTCCTTCCAAATTTTTCAAAACTTCAGAGCCTTGTGGGTATGTATGGCTATGCGATTATTTCAACTTCTAGTTATGATATTGAATGTTTCTACGTAGCTCTCAAAAGAAGTGAGTTTTACACAATTAGTTCATGATTGTTTTTCTCGAGAGAGCTAAGATGAAGTATTATAAAGTTAAATTTCGTTTTAACATGTTATACCCAGCAATGAATATTCTTGTGGTCATTTTTTAAAGAACCTAAAAGTAGACCTCATCGTCATGTATGGTTTTTATCTTTAAAAAGTGCACGGAGTATAATACTCATTGTATTCTAAAAATTGTGAATTTGAGGAGGTTAATTTTCCGACTATATTACAACTTCAATTCTCAGTGGCTGAAATACTAAAGCAGACTAATGACATAATTTTATAAATAAATCCAGATTTCCTGGAGACGTCCTCAGTACGTACACAACAATAAGGCTTTATAATTACGTGTTAAGGAGGAATACTAGATCAGACAAGACAAGGAAAACTTTTGTAGGACTTCCTAAACACAGTAAAATATTTATATGTGTGTGTGTATATATATATGGGTATATATGAATATAAGTATATGTAAATATATATATATACATTATATATATATATATATATATATATATATATATATATATTATGTTTGATCGTTATTATAGCATTTATATATAAGGTTGTGTTTTGCTAATTATGTGAACACGCCTAATCTCTATTGTTCTCAGAAAATAAACATTTTCCTTTGTTTGTGTCTAAGATGAATCAACCTGTTCCATATAGTTCCCACATCGTAGAGAACCAGCAGTAACTTAACACTGTTATTTCTTGTTTCGCCACAACTTTCCATCATCAGGAAAGCTGGTAAGGTCTCGCTACCAACTTACAGTTGTTTACTTCCAATTCGTGTTGCTTTTATCTCTAGGTCAAGAAGACACTTATCCGTAATGCTTTTTATTGGATCCTGTCCTTGAAGTGGATTTTACTTGTTTATTTTTATTATCTTTCTAACCATTATGAATAGCAGCTTCATGGCGTAAACGCAAGACAATCTTTATATTATTAGCGCATGAAAATCATCAATGTTATTGTTTTCATCATCTTCCTTTATGAACATCATCATGATCACCATCGTCATGATTATAATCATCTATCAACATCATCATCATCATCGTCATGATCATGACCATTATCATCAATATCATCATCATCGTCACCATCATCAAAATTATCATCATCTGATTTAGACTTTGAGTACAACTTTTTTTTTCAATTGAGCGATGCAAGCTAAGATTATAAAGTCACTATCATTTATTCATTTCATACTGCACCGTAATTTTAACACTAAAACTTTAGAAAAAATTTAAGAAAAGGTTCTATCAGAATCAGATTAACCCGCAATATATATTATTTAGCAATACTTCGGTAAATATGTTCGGTCTATTTTTTCTACTTATACACACCTGTATTAAAGATATATAGCTCTTTTCATCTTCTTTGAATGCAAAACTTTGTCTATTATTAATCTCTTTTAGTACGGCATGTCTATGAATGTTCACTGCCTCTCTACAGTACCCCTTAACCTCCATTTTACTCTCCTTAGTGTTGATTTGATTCACCAGAAATCTGCCTAGCGTTTGACAAAAGAACTTCAGCCGTTTGAATTCTTCACTGTCTTCTACTGGCTGCTCTAACTGACTTAAGTCTTCTTCAGCGGATATATCCTGACGACTTAACTTCCTCGTGGCTTCCAACGCACGGTAAATTTTTATGTTGAATTTATCGCAATGCTTTCCAATAAAGCTCAGTGGAACATTGTTGGAAATGGTTGTAGCGAGGAGATTTCGCTTAGTCATTAATTTGGTTTTGGAAAGATAGCATACGAAGTGAAACCGTTAGTTTAAAACTCACTATTACACATCTTTGGCTTAGTCGTTAATTTTTAGCGCAAGTTTTTCTTGTAACAGTTATTTCATTATGCGTCTTTTTAAGAGGTTTACGGGAAAAAATGTCGATTGTTTTATAATTTATCTTCACATTATAACAGATACCACTAGAATAATCCCTTCTTCTTAAGCGAGTCTTGCTAAATGCTCACCTCTTGAGTGGTACCGTGAATCTTTAATTGCTATCTTTATTTATCCTACAAGAATCTTCACGGTCTCAAAGATCTAATTGATTTCCATATTTTAAAAGAAAATTTAAAATGCTAAATCGTAAGGTTCTTAATAATGGTCAGCGCTCACATTACATCCACATCATAAAAAACTATGAGAAGGCATACGTTATGGAAAGAACAGTAGTAGTAGTAGTAGTAGTAGTAGTAGTAGTAGTAGTAGTAGTAGTAGTAGTAGTAGTAGTAGTAGTAGCAGTAGTAGTAGTAGTAGTAGTAGTAGTAGTAGTAGTAGTAGTAGTAGTAGTAGTAGTAGTAGTAGTAGTAGTAGTAGTAGTAGTAGTAGTAGTAGTAGTAGTAGTAGTAGTAGTAGTAGTAGTAGTTGTTGAACTAGTAGTAGTTGTAGTAGTAGTAATAGCAGTAGAGTAGTAGTAGTGGTAGTAGTAGTAGTAGTAGTAGTAGTAGTAGTAGTAGTAGTAGTAGTAGTAGTAGTAGTAGTAGTAGTAGTAGTAGTAGTAGTAGTAGTAGTAGTAGTAGTAGTAGTAGTAGTAGTAGTTGTAGTAGTAGTAGTAGCAGTAGTAGTAAAAGTAGTAGTAGTATCTGTTTAGACAGATGGTATTGAACTGGATCCACCTTGATCTCAGCTACGTATCGCTGCCACTTTGTAATGTATCTGTATAGACTTTTTTAATAACTGGCCAACATGAGGCCAAAAGCACATTGGCATCCTTTATAGAAAATCCCTTTTTTCGCAGTGTCTTCCTGACACCATGCATATGACGTGCCTCAATTTCTAGTGAAGGCGGTGACAACGAAACAATCTTATTTGTACATGTTTACCTTGAACACAAATGGCTGTCATAATTTTGGTCTAAAAACGAACCAGGACATCATTTCTCGCTCGTTGATGTGGTTGCTGTTTGCTTCTGTAACAAACCAGAACCCCTCCCCCCCTCTCCCCCATGAACAACTCTGTTTGTAAATTTCTCTCAAACTAGCTGCAATTTTTATATTTATATGAGGGTCGATTTTTTCCTTTTGGGCTAAAAGCATTATCAGTTCTGCGTTTCGACCATTCAACTTCTTCCTATGCCTTGGTTCGTGCCCACTTGTTTCCGTCACTTTATCGAGCTGTTACTTTCGACTCTTCATAAATCTCTGAACTAAAGAGACCCGTAGGAACTGCAGGAAAACTGCCTACATTTAGGCCGATAAAACGTGCTAGATGGGTAAAGTGCAATTGCTGAGAAATTCGTTACACATCTTTACAATAGTTAGTTTCCGCTTCTCAGCCAGTCTCACCATCAAAGTTTTGAAATTGATAATGAATCCCACTTAATATGTAATGTGTTGAGTGGGCTTGACAACTGACCACTAAGGATGAACTACAAATCCAAGTCTATCAAATATTGAAATTGGGACTGCTATACTTTCCAAGCAAGCATTTTTCTCCTCTTAACAAGCAATGAATCGCTTAAGTACCCTGTGATTAAATGTTTTGACTCTCCATAGGAACTTCAAGTAGTTTTTTTTCCCTTTTCTTCATTTGGTACACTTCAATAGGCTGAAACCAAATCAACGCTTGCGAGAGAACGTTGTGGTGGGACAAGATTCAAAGCACTTTTCAGGGTGTCTATTTTATATTTTAAATTCCATTAATATTGGTTTCTTTTTTTTTTTTTTTTGTGAACCATTTTTCTTTTCTCTTTTAAACATTCCTGAAATTAACTCTCCCGGGTCATGCACCCTTTTCTAGCATGTTATCGATTTCTTTGACAATTTTTTTTTCATCTTTGCTCCTAATGAGGCAAGAGGTGAGTCGGTGTTTCAATTGGCTGCTGGGTTTTTTTTTTGTGCTGAGAAGTCTATTTTAGTGCCCAACATCATAATTATTTCAAATTTTTTCTCATTTGCTAGGTTTTGCCATTCTGATTTGTGGTGCTTTGTTCGTTCAACCTGAAAGTGCTCTGTCTTTGTATCCAGCAATCGTATCAACTTTTCCATGGGAGCCTTAACTGAATGATGAGTGCATTTAAAAAAAATACACACATACCTTGTTACATGTGGCGTGATTCTTTATCCTTTTCTCTATCATTCGAAATGTATTTCAATGATATAAACGAACATTTTGTTTTTTACCTAGAAGATTGCAGTTTCTTGTACTTCAGCCTAGTGTTTATTTTAAACTTTAGTTTCTATGTTGGCCAATTATCAAGGTCTTAAAATTTTGAACAAAACTGATCTAACCTCAATCTTGTTTACTTTTCCCAGATGTCATCGCAACTTCGGGTTTTGTTGGTCGGGGCAGACGAGTTGATGACAGAAACAGGTAACGCCCTGTTGGGGCGAGAAGCCTTTACTCTGCCAAAGTCACAAGCTCAGCGGGAAACAGTGGCTCTACCGGATGGAAGGTTGCTGCAGGTGACCGCAGCGTATTATATCCATCATGCCATTGGGTCCGATGGTGTGAAGCGTATGAGTGAAAAACTTGCCTCAGACATCACTTCCTCTGCCTACCACGCGGTGATATTCATCATGGAGATTGACTCATCCTTAAACCTGTCTTACCCCGTAGCAGCAGAATGTATGATTAAAGAATCATGGAGGAACTTTGTAAAAAGGAAAGGTTTGATTGTCGTGACCGGTGGAGACAGGTTCAGACAGGCGCGGAACAAAGGAGAAATCACGGTGTCTTTCATAGAATGGATGGAAAATCATGGGACATTTTGCGGAACTCTTTTCCAAGAGACGCAATGGCGATGTCTTCTGTTTGATAAATATGGATTTGAGGATGTTCTCAACAAACAGCGCCAGGAATTGATTGACATGATAGACAATCGGATGATAGTGGGAGAGCATTACACAGACATGAAGTTTAAGGAGGCTGAGGTGCTATCAAACAAGCTGGAAACAAATCTTATTGAGGAGGTCCAAAAAGAAATTCACAAAACGATAGCTTCATTGGAAGAAATAGATAAAATAAACTCTCAGAAGACAGATGGAAGTTTGAAAGACATGAATAATCAACTTGAGGGACTTGAAGAAGTCGTAAGGGAAAATAAAGAAAGAATCGGTGTTATGCAAACTATACAAAACAATTTAGTTAAGGATACAAAAGAAACAGAGCAAAGATCCCTAAGGTTTGAAGAACACCTTACGGACTTAGAGAGAGCCTTTGATCAGAAATCAGAAAAAGCGGCGCAAGATTCGCAGGAGCTGAAAAAATATCTTTTAGACTTAAAGAGACAAGTCCTAGAAGAAAAAAATAAAAGGGAAGAGGAAATTCAGACAAGCATAGAAGAGTTTAAACGTCATGTTAGAGAGAGTTCTTTGTGGGAGAGGATTAAATCTCTTGCTTTATCTCATACCCAACTTCATACATCGTGGACACTAACACCGCTGCTTATACCGCTAATTCTACTATTGCTATTGTTGTTGCCACTGCTATCGTCACTGTGGCCTGTGACATCCAACAGCCGGAGGGAAATTACCGCACTGGATGTCAGGTCTGATCTTCGCGACTATGTGGATCTCAAACTCGAACAGGTGGTAAAAAAAATACAAATGATTGAAAAACACGTTGCTAGTTTAAATGAAACTGGTCTCAATCAAGTCTCTGAAATAAGACTAGAGATGGTAGATCATATTACAGAACTGAAAGAACGACTCTTGAACGAAACCGCTGATCTGGCTGAGGATATTAAGAAGAATATCACAGGCAGAATTTTGGTCTGGGACATGATTAAGTCGCTACCACTATCACTGCCTCTGATAATGGTTCTGACTCTACTGCTGCTACTGCTGACACCAGTACCATTACCAGTGCCGTGGGCGTGGCTGCTAGCGGCTCTCCTGGTAGCGCTACTGATTTTACAGCTTCTGCTGTTACTGGTATTGTTGGGTGTGTAACTCGGTCTAAAAAGATTCAGAGGGCTTGATCACACGCTACTGATTTTACAATTTCTGCTGTTGCTGGTATTGCTGGGTGCGTAACTCGGTCTAAAAAGATTCAGTGGGCTTGATCACTCGCTACTGATTTTACAATTTCTGCTGTTTCTGGTATTGCTGGGTGCGTAACTCGGTCTAAAAAGTTTCAGAGGGCTTGATCGCACACAGTCTTCCCTAAGTTAAAGATTTTCCCGGGGCTTCTTGTTTACAGTAGGTCTATTAGTCTTGGTTTGCCTCTTTGGAGAGTCACAACTGCTTGTTTTCAATTCAGTTTAAAATTCAGTGAAAGATCGATAATCAACAAAAAAGGATAAAGCTTACGTCGCGGTTGATATAACTGTATGAAATGAAAATTTATTAGTTACATACTGGTGCTGACTTTGCAGAAAGTTTGTAACAGCGCCATTCTATACTGAGACCATATCAAGACGACCGTGATAGTTTGAAAGTTCCTATGTTTGTAGCTTTTCTCTACTACAAGCACAACTCGACAAGGTGGTCGAAATTGTGTTTTTATTTTTATTGATGTTTCCCTTCCCGGACAATAGTGTTGTTCAGCCGATAACTAGGGCATCAGTAAAACTAAACACTAAGAACTACACTCACCATGGCGCAACTCACAAGGACAAGAGACCAACGCTTCTGTTACATCAAACTTTCTTTGAAAAGATACAAGGCCGAAAAGGAAATAAGCACACAATTTTATAATTACGGGACAAAAAAGAAATAACAAAACTATTATCAATTTCACATTTAAACCTTTCACTTTGTGAGCTTCGTCAGTATTATACTATTTTTTTATAGACACACACGCGTACTTTTGGATCCTTTATAATTACCAAGTTATCCTCCAAGTGTGATGTTTTTGCTTTCTATTTGGAGTTCAAAAGATACGTCTCTCAAGTTCATTAGAGGACCAGCTTTTGCTGACAGCTTTTCTCTCTTTCACAACACCTCATTATTTACAAATTGGAGTGTGGCTCTACCCTCTTTGACAAATCATCGCAGTGAGGTTCGCACCAAGATTTGTTGCGTTCCGGAAGAAAACATTGGTCTAATGAACGGCTGTTTCTGAACCTATCTAATCTTATAAAATATCGACAAAAGTCCTCTTTTTAAAACTGCTATCTGCTTTTATCTCAAATGCGAATCATATTTTGATGCTGCATATTTTGCGCAAATTTATATGATGCAAAAAAAATTGAGTACCAATCATGTGGTTCTAGCACCAAAATTGCTGTAAGTAATTATATAAGTTAATGACTAAAACACGGAACATTTTAATTTCTAATTTGGTATATATATTTAGGAATCTTGTGAGTTCTGGATAATCTGAATTTCTCTCAATAAACATTCTAAGTTAAAGACGATAAAAAAAAAGATGCTGTCGCTGTTCTAGTTTACAACTAATTTAACTGGTTTCAAAACTTCATCAAAATATATATCACTATAAAAAAAAATTATCCATGAGTATGATTGCCTGTGATAAGAATAAATATTCATATGTCCCATTCAACACAATGATTAGAAGGTAAACGACAAAAACCAAATAAAAACAATAACAACAGAAAAAAAAGTTTCTGAGTGTGATAGGCTCATGATATTGCTTATATATCAAGACTAAGTTTTAAATAAAACTTTTATATGCAGAGGATACTGACACTACAAATACTAGACATATCACTACTTCTACTATTACTACTACTACTACTACTACTACTACTACTACTACTACTACTACTACTACTACTACTACTACTACTACTACTACTACTACTACTAATACTGCTGCTGCTGCTGCTGCTGCTGCTGTTGCTGCTGCTGCTACTACTACTACTACTACTATTACTACACTACTACTGCTTCTGCTGCTAGCACTTCTATTTCTATTATTTCTACTACTAATAATTTCGTCTATTAATCAAAACTAAGATTGATATACGCAAAAAAATGTCACATTTTGTCATTGCTAATGCTATACGTGTAATTCATTGAATAAAATGCATTCATGTGGTATTTTTAATCCTCAGTGTGTGTTATACATGTAAATGTTGATTTTTTTTTTATATTTCTTTCGTTAAATAATTTTCTCGGTTGATAGTATATGATCAAGTACTTTTTTTATGTGACTATTGTGTAACCCTGAACATCTTCAAATTACTTCCATTTGAAAAATATGTAAATTAAATTACGGTTTACTTTTTTCCAAGTTACAGCGCTGTACTGAGAAGAATTTTCCTGCACATTCAGCATGTTATTAGAATATCTCCGGAAATTCTGACTGAACAATATCTAGAAGATCGGATTAAGACAATGTTATCATTCCAACAATTATGAACAATGACTAAAACAAAATGTACAATCTGGCACTTAAACCAAAGCTGATGCATAATGGAATATTTGAATAGCAAATTTTGTAAACTTTTCTTTCTTTCTTGAATAATTTATCCAAAATTTGTCATAGAGGTTTCAGAGCTTCGAAGTTTACATAAAAAAATTTGTCTATTGTTTCCTTTTCTTTTTCAGTATAAGGATTGTTACTTTCCATAAATAATGGTTATACAACTGTGTTGGAAGATGTTTTCTATTT
>JAWDGP010004888.1:42500-79029 GCA_033675545.1 Elysia crispata
TGTATTGTGTACTCTAGGTTTACCACCAGGGCAGTGGTGGGGAAAAGATGGATATAAGTATTCAGTTGTTGGGCTTATTGAAACTCATCTCATGGTCCCCCGTTTCTTTGTGTTTTCTTCCAAAGGACCTACTATATAGCAAAGAGAAAAAGCAGAGACAGAATCATAGAGATTGAAACATAGTCATGTCGGCCTTCGCATAAGAAATTTAAATACCAGCAATGAATTAATAAAACGCTGATGAGAAAGATATAGAAGATATAGCGACGCACAGTTTGAAAGGAAAAAGGATAAATATACTGCTTTAGATGCGGACACAAAGTTTACAAAAAAAAAGTTCATAAAAGAGAGAAGAGGCACACTGAAGAGAGAGAAAGAAAGAGATAGGGAGAGAAGTAGAGAGTGTGAGAGAGAGACCGTGTAAAAGTAAAAAAACAAACCCTAAAAAAGAAAGAAATAGTACAGTGAGCTATATATAGACATGAACGGGGGCTTAAACAAAATATATCAAATTTCATAGAACACAGAGAAAGAGAGGAAAAGAGAGAGAGAGAGAGAGAGAGAGAGAGAGAGAGAGAGAGAGAGAGAGAGAGACAGACAGAGAGAGACAGAGACAGGAAGACAGAGACAGACAGACAGTCAGACAGACAAACAGACAGACAGACAGCCAGAAAGAGAGTGAGAGAGAGAGAGAGAGTTAGAGAGAAAAAATTAGAGCGAGAGAGAGGAAGATAGATAGAGATACAGAAAAAGAGCTAGAGTAAGTGAAGAGAACCAAGAAGAATAGAAATAAATAGTTTCACGATTTAATCACTCAGTAAGCGCATGAACTCTTTTAGATACGTGTAGGAATCTAATAAGGCCTTACGTAAAGAGGAAAGTAACTGCTGAAATGCAAAATTAACGACAACCCATGTATAAAAATTATGAATAGAAAAAACATACAAAATGCGTCTTTTTGGTATGCCTGTGTCGCAAATTGTATTAAACTAAATAATTTAGTTAACAAACCCACATAAATCTTTTAAATCAAGTAGAAAAACTTAGAAACATATTTAATAGAACGATGTCAATCATGATTTTATACAAAGACAATAAACTGTTCGTTTAAAGTCATTCGTATCATGTATATCAGAAATCGTTATTTTGGGCTCATTTAGACACATTTGTTGCATCCCCAATTCCGTCATTCCTTCGGAAGCACACGCATGTTGCAAAGAGAAAAATTAGAGACACAGTCATTGAGACTAAAACACAATATGAAGGCCGAAAAATTAGAAAATAAAAGACAAGCGATGATTCTACTAATCTAAAGCCAATGTTCGAAAGACATACAACACAGTATAATTTGAAACTATATAAGAGATGCGTAACATCTATGGTTTTGCACGACAAAAACTGGCTTCCAAATAGACCGAAAGAGAGAGAGAGAGAGAGAGAGAGAGAGAGAGAGAGAGAGAGAGAGAGAGAGAGAGAGAGAAAGAGACAGATAGACAGAGACAGAGACAGAGGGGGGCTAGAGGGGGATTAAGAGAATGAGAGAGAAAAAGAGGGAGACAGAAAGAGAGATCGTGATCAGGAAGATATGAAAGAAAATGCGACACACCGTTACGAGAGACAGAGGGAGTAATAAAGTACTATGGACACATCTTTTAAAATAATAATAAAAAATGATATGAGGGAAGCAAAGAAAAGAGAGAGAGAGAGAGAGAGAGAGAGAGAGAAATAATGAGAGACAGAAAGAGAGACAAAATGAAAGAGGAAGAATTAGAAAGAGATTGCACAAAAAGCAAAACACAATTACAATAGAAAATTCAGTAATAAACTGATTTAGAAACGAACAAAAAGGTACAAAAAAAATACAAAATGAGAGACGAGGTGAAAAGTAGAGAGAAGGAGAGAGAGATAGAGAGAGAGAGTGTGAAAGACAGACAGACAGACAGACAGACAGACAGACAGACAGAGAGTGAGAGAGAGAGAGAGAGAACCAGAAAAAGAAGAAAGAAAAAGCGACTCATAGTCAGAGTGAAAGAGTCACCCTCTTTTACTTATTTGTCTCACTTTTCTCACTTTTGATATATTTTTCATCTGTATGTTTATTTCTATTTCAGTATACTACTGATTCTTTCTCTCTGTTTTGCTATTTCTTTATTCTCTCACTCGTTTTTAGTCGTCCACTCTTTTTCTGTCGTTCGCTCTTTTTTTGCGATTTTTATCCACTTAAGATAAGTACTTTTTTCTTTTGTCTGTGTCTATGTCTCTCTAATTGTATGTCTTAAGACGCAAGAGGCAATCAAGGTCAGAGAAAAAAAAATAAACAAACCCGATGGCGTGTTGACCAATTGAACAAGCTCACTCCTAGATTCAAAGGCCTACTATTTAAATTTAGTCAGTTATGACATAGAGTTACATATCTTAAAAGCTATACAACATGGGATCACGGTTGCGTGTAGTTTATCTGAACAAATTAAAATATTCATCCCACGACGTATCATGACACAGAAATGCGTTTTTATTTAATGGATATTCGGTAAGAAGTGCAGTTTATAGTTAAATTTCACGTATTTCGGCCTTTTAAAAAAGATATTGACCAAAAATTGTAAGCATATGCGTCGCATGTAAACCGCCAGGAACTGGCCCCAAGCCCTAACGGTGTTAAGACCCGTAAAACGGTCAAGGTCCACATACTATGACTGCTCGCGCCCGTCGTCATTTATGCTTTGGGTCCGATGTGGCTCCGCCCGAGATGCGCACTTGTGTGCATCACTTTGGTGTTTGGAAGCTGGCAGGGAAGCCTTGTCGTGGGTTGTGTGATAAGCACAACCTGCTCAGAGGTTCTAGCGACTTGGGTACTTCGTCGATGTGGTGTCGGTGGGCCGGCTATCCTGAGAGTGTCTATATGGCGGAGGTTCAGAGCTGAAACCCTTCACCCCCTGCAATCTTTTGACATATCTCCCATTATAGGGAGTTGAATACCTTCCTTGATAGGGAGATGTATCTTTTTTTCTTTGAAAGGGGCAATATCCATTTAATATGCAGCACCCTCCTTTTTATTTGTTATCTTTCACGGGAGAGGAATTTCACATAATTTTCATTACTCCACTAACGCACTGTCCACCTGTGATGGCACGTATATAATATTATCTGCTTATCAGTACTAAAATCGTGATAGGCTCTGCATCCATGAGACTGTAAGTAAATAGCGACATATAGAGAGGAATATTTAGTTTTAATGATAGAGAGACATAAGGTGAAATCAATGCATCACAAGACAGAAAGAGAGAGAGAGAGAGAGAGAGAGAGAGAGAGAGAGAGAGAGAGAGAGAGAGAGAGAAGGAGAGTGGAAGAGGAAAAAAATGAAAGAAAATAAAGAAAGTGAGAAATATAGTTTAACACAGACACAAACAAAAGAAAAAAAATGGTTATCTTAAGTGGGGGAAGAAGCGCAAAGAAAAAAGGAAGAGCGAAAGACAGAGATAGATAGATAAATAGATAGATAGAGAGAGAGAGAGAGAGAGAGAGAGACAGACAGACAGACAGACAGACAGACAGACAGACAGACAGAGAGAGACAGAGACAGAGAGAGATTAAGAACGAGAGAAAGAGAGAAAAAAGAGATGGTGAAACACACTAAGAGAAAGCAGCAGTAAAATTTATTTTCATAGACAGAGACATAAATATTTTAAAAATATCAAAAGTGAGGGAAGTGAGGCAAAGTAGAAAAAAAGACACACAGAGAGAGATTGAGAGACAGAATGAGAGAGACAAAGACAGAGACAGACAGAGACAAAAAGGGAAGAACGGAAAAAGACAGTGAGAAAGAGAAAAAAGAGAGACAACGTTGTTGAATGCACATAGATATCAAACAAATGCAATATAACGATCTGAATTATTTTACTACAGAAAGAGAATAAACTGTTCGAGCCAAGTGATCCGTATTGTATACGCCAGTTGTAGCCACTTGGGTGGTAGTGGGGAAGAGAGGTATATGCGTATTAATTTGTTCAGGTCATTGATACCCCTTTCATGGACAATCAGTTTTTTTCATTCTTTTGGAAGCATCCACATGTAAAGTTTTCCGAGAAAAACTGGCTTCCAAATAGAGCCGTAATGTAAAGCAAGGAGATTGATGAAATATAGAAAAATCAGCAGAAAGAAAGTTGTTTTAAAAAATGGAAGAACAGCCATAGCCATTAACAGAGCGTGCAAATCCACGCGTTTTCAATACAGAATTAGAGACAGAATTAAAATGTAAAAACAGGAAAGATTTATTACGAAAGAATTATAGAGAGAGATTGACAGAGAGTGTGAGAGAGAAAGAGCGAGAGGAGGTGGGGTAGAGAAGGGCAAAGAGATAAAAGAAAAAAAAAGAACGAGACGGAAAAAGAAATAGTGTGTTAGAGGAAAAATCAGAAATAGAAGAAAGAAAATGCCACACAAGTTACAGAGAAAGAAAGACTAATAAACTCCCATGGGCCCATCTATGAAAAAAAAAAGATTAAAAAAATGTTTCGAAAATAACAGAATAGAAGCGAAAATAAAAAGAGAAATGGAGATAGCGATAGAGAAAGAGATTGAGAGAGAGAGAGAGAGAGAGAGAGAGAGAGAGAGAGAGAGAGAGAGAGAGAGAGAGAGAGAGAGAGAGAGATTTTGTATAAGATTAAACGAGAAACCTTGGAGCCTTTCAAATACAGAGTTCGGGCTTGGTTGATGCCTTAGAATACAATCATCTTATAACTGATAACTAGCCGGGTTTTTCGGGCCTTGGATTGGGTCTGTCATCGCATCGCACTCACACACGCACTATTTGTCTCGGATAATTTACTAAACAAACATTTTCAATATCACCATGCTTAGTGCTATTTAGACAGTTTAGTAAGTGCTAAGCTTTCGTTGAAATTTATCATGACATGTGATTGCGGGATTGCTAGATTACTTTTATTGTGGATTCCTTGTAACGGCATCTGACGTCACGTTGATTCAATGCATTTTTTTTCTCCGAATGCCGTGTCGTATATTTTTTTGTTCATTTGACCTTGCGCAATGGTATCAGCGTCAATGCATTTGAGCGGCTTAGTAAGGCTATCACTCTGATTCAAGTGATAACTGAACTTTTCTCAAGATTTTGAACACTTTTTAAGATAGGGTAACAAGAGTTGCTTTATCTAATCACATACGAGAAATACTAATTTAATCGTCGGAGAGTTGTTTGATGTTCATAAATAGCGGCCAAAGGACGGCGACGGTGCAAGAGTGTTTTATACAGATATTTCATTTGTGCTTTGTGTCTTACCATTTGCTTTGTTTGATATTGCCAAGTAAAAGAAAAGTTACAACAGCATTGTCATTAACTGTACAATATAACTTCAGATTTATTATTCTGTCACTTGCAAGTTTACCAAATGTAGACACTGAATTACCCCCTCAAGCAAGTAACACCATAAATCGACAGATTCTTTTAATTATATTTCCACGAGTTCTCATAAAAAGTGTCCAGTTTAACTCAATCTGCTCAGCTTTTGGATTGTAAAACTACCTGACGCGTAAAAGTGACTAAGATCTAGAGAATTTTCATCGTAAGCTATTCTGACTACCGTTATCATGTGTTTGGATCCGATTCATTTCATAAAATTTCGATAAATTATATTTGCCATTTTACTAAGGACTTAGGTCCCAGGTGAATTTGTTTACAGCATATCACAGCAGCAGCAGCAGCAGCAATTAACTACTCAGCCTTTCACTCAGATCACAATTTAGATTTTACTAAAGCAAAAACAAAAATTAGATTTCAATTCTTTAATAATAACAAAAATAATCGTAGCAACATCTTTATATCAAAAGATTACAGTACAGTGTTACAAGAAAATAGAGTCTTTAGCAGGAGTTAATGAGTAGCACACAACATGATATAATCTGTTCAATTCATTCTTAAATAATTAATTTATTTCAAAATGAAATCTTCATTACTAAAAAAAAGACAACCTAATTCAAAGATTAAATTAAATCTGCCGTTTACATCAAAACAATATTTATCACATGTATATAAAAAAAAATTGCTTGATACTGCACATTTTCATAGAACAAGCAGATGTAAAAAAAGATAATATCCTGAATGACAAGGGTTAAAATCTGCAGGATAGTCTGAGAAATTTTATTCCTTCATTCTCCCTCCCTCCACTTCCATATAAAAACTTACCATCCCTAGTCCTCTATCTATATACTCAATCCTCCCTTCTTTAGCTCTATCCTCTATCTGTCTCCCTCCACCCGTGTCAAACATTATCTTTTCTCTAACAATAACATCCATCTTTCATTCCTCATCCTCTTTTGGGTCTTTCCCATCCTCGCTTATCTATTTTTGTCTTTATCCAGTACCTTTCAGCCATCTCTTTCTACTTTCTCCACCCTCGATCCATTATTATCCATCCTCAAATTCTATCCTCTGTCTTTTTGTGATCATATTTCGTTTCGTTTGATGACATCATTCTTTGCTTCATACCTCCTTCATTGTTGAAATTTGTTATATTTCTCTCTACTCCAGAAAAACCCACTGGGCATCAGGATCAAGAACAACAGTTTGACTTGTTGGAATTGCCTCCCCAGCAATAAAGGTGGGAATAAGCTTTTTCAGTTGGATAAGCTGACCAGGGTTCGGCTGTTCAAGAGATGCCCCTGAGCTGATGGACCATGGAGCTCCAATGCAGTTGACTTGTTTTCCACTTTCATCACTGGATGTTTGATAGGTAACCCCCCTATCAGTTGGGGTTGATAGTATTCGCTAATGACAGATCCCTGGTGTTTTCGATGCTATTGAAAACTCATCCTTCAGCAGCAGCAGATGTTGTTGTTATATTGAGAGACGTGCCTGTGGTGGTTGAGTTACAAGTATGCACATTTACTAGTGTCTCCTGCACCTTGTGCTTTGGTTCTTTCACTGAATCCTCCATCTGAAAAAAATTTACAAATGGACTGTTCTTATGAGCAAACATGAGAAGGGAAAAAAGAACTAGAGTTTCTTGTCTGACTTTCCCCACAATATCTTTGAGTAGAAAATCAAATGCTTTGAGTATTGCAACAAATAAGGGTGAAAAAATAGAAGTGCTATTGTATAAGTTAATCAGTTCTTGAACCTCTATCAAGTAAAAACTTCGATGCAAATACAATTTCAGATTCTTTTGAGCCCCATTGGGGTTTAGACAGGATAGCTTAAATGACATTTGACCTAATCCCTGCATAAAAACCTAAACCCTGGCAAAGCAACAGGCCCAGGCAGCATATCAGTGAAACTTTTCCAAGCATTTCAAGTCTATGGAATTGATAAGATCACAACATTACTCAACAAAATCTATGGCACAGGTCAGATTCCACCAGACATCTCCAAATCCTTATTTATAGCACTACCGACAGAAACCATGGAGTGTAAATTCCATAGAATGAACTCTTTTATGAGTCATATTACCAAAATACTTTTAAGAATCATCATGATGGGAGTCGGAAACAAAATAGCAGAGGAAATGTGTGAAGGAAAAATGTACAACAAATGCAATCGACGCCCTTGAACTATGTTTGAACGAGCTCTGGAAGTACAAAAAGAGGTATATCTGTGCTTCATTGACTACATGGAGGCATTTGACAAAGTACGAGGGCGGGCTGATAATAAAGGGCCGTTTTCTTGTAACTTTAAAAATAACCGCGCTAGAAACTTCACATTTTGCATGCATACACTCGAAACAATTGTCTAACCACACTACACAAAATAGATATGTGTGACGTCATTTGCGTTCACAATCAGTGACGTTGCAATATGTGTGCAGCGATCTCGGTCGGTGAGAAAATGGCGGCTTCTAGAAATGACCACCTTATGAAACAACGCTCTGTTATCGAGTTTCTTACTGCAGAAGGATGTTCTGCAGTTGTCATCCACAAGAGAATGAAAGCTGTATACGGTGATGCTTGTCTTACTGAAGGTAAAGTTCGAAAGTGGGCGAGATTTTATCGAGGAGAAGACCCTAAAGAAACAACAGTCCGTGATCGCAAAAGGCCCGGGCGGCCGGTCTCTGCAACTGACACTATGCACCAACAGAAGGTAGACGAAATGATTGTTGCAAATAGAAGAGTGAAACAAAAAGACATTGCAAATGCGCTTGACATTTCAAAAGAACGAGTTCATCACATTATCACAGTCCACCTTGGTTACAGGAAAGTCTCGGCAAGATGGGTACCGAGACAGCTCACTGTGGAAATGAAGGCACAGAGGAAAACGATCTGTACACAACTGTTGGAAAGATTCACTCATGACGGCGAGCGTTTTCTGCGGAGCATGTAATCAGGGAGATAAGCAGGACAGCACTACTACTACTGCTACTACTACTACTACTACTACTACTACTACTACTACTACTACTACTACTACTACTACTACTACTACTAATACTACTAATAATAATAATAATAATAATAATAATAATAATGATAAGAAGAAGAAGAAGAAGAAGAAGAAGAAGAAGAAGAAGAAGAAGAAGAAGAAGAAGAATATTAATAATTCTACTACTATCACCACCACTACTACTACTACTACTACTACTACTACTACTATTACTACTACTACTACAGCTATTACTGAAGTATTGTAAGCTTATTTTAAAAAAAAATTAAATTTATTTTTTTTTAACTGGGGCAATATTTGAAGGTCCACATTGTGTTTTTATACAATATTTTATTCAGGATTTTCTTATAGATTCACGTTTTATTTAGGATCCAGCTTCAAACTTTTCATTTTACTGAAACTAAAAATTCATGGATTATGGGTCTGAATTTTAAACTGCGTCTGCATTTATACAGGTTCCTCTTAAAATATTATCATTAATTTTTTAGGATCGTTCTTGGTTTTTAATTAGATCTTTTTTTTTTTAATCTATAATAATCTCGATGCAGCTGATATTGATATTTAGCTTACTTCACGGTATCCCTAATATTAAATCACTATCTCCCCCTCCCTCTCTTCTCTTCATTCATTTCCACCTCTCTCTTTCTCTCTTTCTCTCTCTCCCATCTGTCTCTCTCTCTTTCTCTCTCCCCCTCTGTCTCTCTCTCAATATCTCTCTTATTCTCTGTCATCCATTCACTTTCCTTCCCTTTCTCTTACCGTCTATCTAGCCATCTAAAATAAATCATTATCTTTCTCTATATGATTATGATTGACTGCCTATCAATTTTCTACTATTACGTGAAGCAATTTGATGGCCATTTACATATTTTTTAAAATCTTGTCTTGATTATGTAATTTAGAGGACATTCATAAAACGAAAATACCCGTCTTATGAATACAACAGTAGTGTCTTTCAACTGCATGATTGTAACTGCATGGCAATTTTTAATTTCAAGTATGAAATAATCTGAAAATTATCAAAATGTAAACGACGTCTTCTTTGCATTTAACAGAGCCTTTATTAATTTAGCCTTAAGCTCCTTATGCCCTTTACTCGTAAGGCCGTGGCCATGGTGCCTGCCATTCAGTGAGCGAGTGGATTTTCTTCGGCCCTAAACACGTATTGTGGTCGTCATGGCCATGTGCGGATACCGCCCGCCCGCTATTCATTAAGCGAGCGCATTTTCTTCGGCCCTGAACGCGTAAGTGAACGAAAATAGCAATTGCTTTAGCGTTTTGAGTCGATAAATTTCATAAAATCCCTTAACTTCAACTAAATTTATTGCAAAAGTTTTTATTTAATGGTCAGTGGTTTGACTATCAAGTATAAAACAACATCTTATAAAGGAGGATGACAGAATCGTCGGAAGGTGGTCAAATTCAGCGAAATGACGTCGTCAGAGCCAACTGATTAAATGAAAAATTTAAAACGTATCAAAACATCACCATGTAGCACTCGTTTGAAAGATCTTGATGAGATACATCAATAATCATGAAAATAATAATTATCTTTTCCAATACATCACTTCGACAAGTTTTCTCAGCTCAGACCCTGCCATTAAATCAATGGTACCCAAGTAGCTCATCTGCATAATTATGTAACTCATCCAGTCGTAATGTAACAGAACGTAAGTAACTGTTAGCAGGTTCATTGTCAACAATAAGCTGAGCTTTCATAAAAGAGGTTGATCAAATGTGAGCACAGGTTTGACCTTGTATTTGGCTGCTAATTTTGATACAAAGTGGAGGGTAGAATATAATATACAACTCATGTTTGGGGGTTGAATGTCAATGATGGGCAAAAAAATGATCGTGCTCTGACCAGGATAACTTTCCTCTGATATTGTTAATATCAGTCCAGACATCCAATTCGAGATGTTTGTAGAGGCCATGGCACTTTCCATAATTGGTCTAGTTTTATGGTAATGTCTTCAAACCTCAAGTCCTGAAGCTCTTCATACTTCAACGAAATGTCAATCTTTGATGGATTGGGCTCTGACCAAGGGTGGATGCTTGACGCACTGTTAAACTGGTATCAGCCCGGAGAGCTTCTTACCAGGGGGTTTCTGCTCCAATGATTCCCATCTCATGGAATGTTCCTAAACTGTCCACTGTTCTAAAGTTGTGGTCAACATTATCTGCCTCAAACTGAATAAAGCTGGTGGAATTTTAACAAGAAAGATCTGTTCCTTGACTGGAGGCTGGACATTGTTCGAAGCATTGAACTTCATGATATGATGAGCAGAATCCAAGACTGTGAAATAAGTCAATTAGAGCTCGAGATCCTTAAAAATGGTTCAGTGGCACATCAAGTCCAATCTGAAGGAGTGGTATTAAAATGTTTGGCCTCTTTACTTGCATCATAGCAGGCCAATTGAAAATGATTTCAATTTGGTTTCCTTCTTTTTACACATCAAAGTATGTAGAAACAAAGTGAGCGAAGCTGGTAAATAATTCATATTTGCTTCAAGATCACCCACAACCTCTCTAGTGGGATAAAAATCTTTAGTGTACTGTAGATTCTTTACGTCTGCTAAAATTAGTTTTGCCGCGGTGTGGATGATCGTGAACTTTTCTGTGGAGGTTTTATTTTCTTTTTATTGCCTCCAAAATTGGTCTATTATTTTTCAGTAACCATCCAGGTTGTGACAACACCATCCTTGCCCTGAATATTTGTGGTAACAATGTCACTATCTTAAGTTTTCATCAACTTCCTTTTCATGTGCTCTTTAGAGTAAGACTCTTCACCTCCCAAATACTCCCGCATTAAATTTTTGGCACAGGAAATTACTTTGAAAAAAGCGCTGAGTCGATCCTCGTGCTCAGGCCGTCCTTTCTTGTTTTCTCCATCTGAGCCATGGTTGAAATGCCCATAAATTGTTTCTCCCAGTTCTGAAATTTATAGTACATTGCTGATGATAGACTGCATCAGCGGCATGCAAATCCTGGGCATATTCAATACGGCCTTTCACCGTTTCAGGCCACTTATCACCAGGGCCTCGTTGTAAACACAACAGTTCCAAGTTAGCCTGACAGCTCGATGAGCGGACGTGATAAACAGAAACATCGTCTTTCTTTCTTTGGTCTCTAGTAGATTTCCCACAATGAAGGCAGTCAATAGCAAAGTCGCATTTAGTAGTTGAAGAGGGAAGACTAGCTTTCTTTGAAGTTGACCATTGCTCTTTTTTCCTTCACCTAATTGCATTTTTTATTACAGTAGATATGACGGCATTTGATGTGTAGAATCTGGTTAGAATAATAGTCAAGTCTTTTTTCATCTGCCGCACGACTTGACCTCTGATGACCAGCGACACCTTTTTGTGTCACCGTATAATATGTTTTCTGACCGTCACTCAGGGACTGATTACACTGAGCACAAATGTCTCTGTCCATATTTCTGACACTCAGTGATGCCCTTATTCTTGATGATGGTTTACTGGTGATGTTTTTGTTTTCTTGTGGCATCCCTATCTCATCATCATCATCATCATCATCATCATCATCATCTGCCTTCCTTTCCTGTCAGATCATTCGTCATGCCGAGACCTTATATTTACACTTTGTATCGAGAGACTTTTCACCGAAATTTGCGGACAAAATCAAAAGCTAGCACATTGGGGAGTATTTTTTTTTTTTTGGTTGTTGTTGTTCGAAAGAGAAAACACTCACACACGCATTTATACATTTACACTCAGACACGCACACACATGCGGGCACAGACACTCAGATTTCTGACAAAGGTCCTTTAAACAGAAAGTAGTTTTGTTTTTAAGAACTATAAAAGTAATGCATATACCACTCGTGGTCAGATGCAGTGAGACAATATGCAAGCTACTCGCTCACTGCGCCATCGTGCTACCGCAGCGTTCTGGAATTTTCAAGATTTATTCATAAAATACGGCGGGACTTAACCTAGATCTATCAACAAGGGCGCTTTTTGTGTTGGTAAAAATGTGGTACAATGCGGACGACACACATCGCTATACAAAAAATCGATAAATCAAAGAAAGGCAGGACTTCCGATTTGGTACGTTGGTTTAGTCTATTAAGATATGATATAGTACATATGATGTTGTGTTTTTTTATTGTTTTTTTTTAGGTAAAGATTTGTTAGAAATGATTTCCACTTACTTGAGGCATTAATAGGCCTCTTTAGTATGATAGAGGTACCGTACCCATTTGGAAGTCCATCCAAACGAAAAAAAAAAAACAAAACAACAACACAGCCAGGAATAAAGCTGCTTGAATAATGTTACTGCTTAACAGACTACAGATAAGTTCACAACTTGATAGATCATTTTCAACAGTATCGCGCTGCGTCGCATGGTTTATTTGCAAAAAAAACTAACTGGATCACTGCGCCAGCCGCATTACTCCATGAAAATTTAGCATGGCGCTTAGGAGAATGAGTTCTCAAGATTATACGGATTTTTAGATATCTCGCGAAAGTTGGTTTCTTCTCCTTTTTAGATAACTTGCGCAGAATGGTGGAAGCAAACAAATGCAACAAATTTTAATTCTTTTGCATTTAATTTGAAGTGAAACTTTCTGGATTCGTCTACTTGGGCGTCTTTTCTGCAGGCGCCGGACAGAGCGAGGGTGCATGAAAAGAAAGATTTGGGGAAAGCTGAGCTGGCATACGCCGATAGCTTTGCCTTGAAAAGTTTTTATTTTAAAATAAATTATTTTATTAAAACACGTCGGACAGATTGCCTCACTTCTTCGCTGAATCTATTGATATATCGCTTTTTTATTTGCAACGAGTAGGGCGGGATGGGAGAGAGAGAGAGAGAGAGAGAGAGAGAGAGAGAGAGAGAGAGAGAGAGAGAGAGAGAGAGAGAGAGAGAGAGATTACAGACAATTTATTAAGAGGTGCATATATATATATAAGATTTTGAAAAACTTTTATTGATGTTTCAGTTGACGATGACGTTCCTTTTTCAAACTATTATGTCTAAAACAAAAAACCGAGAATCACACTTCGGTTAAATATGAGAGAGATTGCTGCCGGCGGAGACATCTGAGGGTCCAATATGACCGAACTTAACCCGGTGAAGGTCGTTACTTTGCGTATTTACCACTGTAAGAGACAGAATGACAAAAAATTGCAGATAATAGGAGTGAGAGAAGGAGGGATGAACCTGTTCCGTCCCTCGACCTTTTCCTGAAGATCGGTGCGTAGTAATTTTAAAACATCAGTGTTGAGACAGCGTAGTGATTACAAGGAACTCACAACGGACAGTCAGTGTTGAGACAGCGTAGTGATTACAAGGAACTCACAACGACAGTCAGTATTGAGACAGCGTAGTGATTACAAGGAACTCACAACGACAGTCAGTGTTGAGACAGCGTAGTGATTACAAGGAACTCACAACGACAGTCAGTGTTGAGACAGCGTAGTGATTACAAGGAACTCACAACGACAGTCAGTGTTGAGACAGCGTAGTGATTACAAGGAACTCACAACGACAGTCAGTGTTGAGACAGCGTAGTGATTACAAGGAACTCACAACGGACAGTCAGTGTTGAGACAGCGTAGTGATTACAAGGAACTCACAACGGACAGTCAGTGTTGAGACAGCGTAGTGATTACAAGGAACTCACAACGGACAGTCAGTGTTGAGACAGCGTAGTGATTACAAGGAACTCACAACAGACAGTCAGTGTTGAGACAGCGTTAAGATTGTAAGGAACACACAACAGACAGTCAGTGTTGAGACAGCGTTAAGATTGTAAGGAACACACAACAGACAGTCAGTGTTGAGACAGCGTTAAGATTGTAAGGAACACACAACAGACAGTCAGTGTTGAGACAGCGTAGTTATTACAAGGAACTCACAACGGACAATTGAAGACCAAAGTCTTTTTTCAAATTTCAAATATGGATGCTGACAAACTTATATCAGAAGTGTAACAGAAGGACGATCGGGGATAAAAGGAAAAAGGAACATGCAAACAGCAACATAATGGCCCTCTCTCTCTCTCTCTCTCTCTCTCTCTCTCTCTCTCTCTCTCTCTCTCTCTCTCTCTCTCTCTCTCTCTCTCTCTCTCTCTCTCTCTCTCTCTCTCTCTCTCTCTGACTGTTTCTCTATTTTTTTTCTTGTTTAATGTGGGCATAATTGTATATATTGGTATGTGTGGAAGTATGTTTATATTTTTAAGTTACCTGTCATTTCATTTTTGATACTGCATCTCTCATTTCTTTATCTGCTTATGTATCACTTTAAGTTTGTAAATCAATATCTAATTATTTTTGTCTGTCTGTCTCTGTCTCTCTCTCTCTCTCTCTCTCTCTCTCTCTCTCTCTCTCTCTCTCTCTCTCTCTCTCTCTCTCTCTCTTAATTTCTTTCTCCTTTTTCGCTTCACTCTTCCTCTAACATTAACTTAACAAAGTGTAAAGAGAGAGAGAGAAAGAGAGAGAGAGAGAGAGGCAGACAAATAGAATGACAGAGAGTACTACCTGCAAATATAACGAAGCAGAAGAGTATAAGAGGATGGAGGGTGTAAAGAGGATGCCGATTTGACTTATAAGGGATTTAGAAAACATGAGACAAAATAGACAAATAGAATAGCAAAAACACTACGTGCAGAAAAACTTTGTATTAATGAGGAATCAAAAGGGTAAAAAGCGTTCTTCCAAAGTAGTATGAATAAAAAATCTTAATGCGGACAGAGGGAGAGAAAGAAAGAGAAAGAGAGAGGGTGAGAGAGAGACAGACAGAGAGAGAAGGACTACATACAACAAGATTTTGAAAAACTTTTATTGATGTTTTAGTTGACGATGACATTCCTTTTTCAAACTATTATGTCTAAAACAAAAAACCGAGAATCACACTTCGGTTAAATATGAGAGAGATTGCTGCCGGCGGAGACATCTGAGGGTCCAATATGACCGAACTTAACCCGGTAAAAGTCGTTACTTTGCGTATTTATCAATGTGAGAGACAGAATGGCAAAAATTTGCAGATAATAGGAGTGAGAGAAGGAGGGATGAACTGTTCCGTCACTCGACCTTTTCCTGAAGATCGGTGCGTAGTGAATTTTAAAACAGTCAGTGTTGAGACAGCGAAGTGATTACAAGGAACTCACAACGGACAGTCAGTGTTGAGACAGCGTAGTGATTACAAGGAACTCACAACGACAGTCAGTGTTGAGACAGCGTAGTGATTACAAGGAACTCACAACGACAGTCAGTGTTAAGACAGCGTAGTGATTACAAGGAACTCACAACGACAGTCAGTGTTGAGACAGCGTAGTTATTACAAGGAACTCACAACGGACAGTCAGTGTTGAGACAGCGTAGTGATTACAAGGAACTCACAACGGACAGTCAGTGTTGAGACAGCGAAGTGATTACAAGGAACTCACAACGACAGTCAGTGTTGAGACAGCGAAGTGATTACAAGGAACTCACAACGGACAATTGAAGACCAGTCTTTTTTCAAATTTCAAATATGGATGTTGACAAACTTATATCAGAAGTGTAAAAGAAGGGCGATTGGAGATAAAGGAAAAAGGAACCTGCAAACAGCAACATAATGCCCCCCCCCCTCTCTCTCTCTCTCTCTCTCTCTCTCTCTCTCTCTCTCTCTCTCTCTCTCTCTCTCTCTCTCTCTCTCTCTCTCTCTCTCTCTCTCTCTCTCTCTCTCTCTCTCTCTCTCTCTCTCTCTCTCTCTCTCTCTCTCTCTCTCTCTCTTTCTCTCTCTCTCTGACTGTTTCTCTATTTTTTTTCCTTGTTTAATGTGGGCATAATTGTATATATTGGTATGTGTGGAAGTATGTTTATATTTATAAGTTACCTGTGATTTCATTTTTGATACTGTATCTCTCATTTCTTTATCTGCTTATGAATCACGTTTAGTTTGTAAATCAATATCTAATTATTTTTGTCTGTCTCTCTCTCTCTCTCTCTCTCTCTCTCTCTCTCTCTCTCTCTCTCTCTCTCTCTCTCTCTCTCTCTCTCTCTTAATTTCTTTCTCCCTTTTCGCTTCCCTCTTCCTCTAACATTAACTTAACAAAGTGTAAAGAGAGAGAGAGAGAGAGACAGACAGACAGACAGACAGACAGACAAATAGAATGACAGAGAGTACTACCTGGAAATATAACGAAGCAGAAGAGTATAAGAGGGTGGAGGGTGTAAAGAGGATGCCGATTTGACATATAAGGGATTTAGAAGACATGAGACAAAATAGACAAATAGAATAGCAAAAACACTACGTGCAGAAAAACTTTGTATTAATGAGGAATCAAAAGGGTAAAAAGCGTTCTTCCAAAGTAGTATGAATAAAAAAATCTTAATGCGGACAGAGGGAGAGAAAGAAAGATAGAGGAGGCAGGAGAGAGAGGGTGAGAGAGACAGACAGAGAGAGATGGAGGGAGGGAGGGAGGAACGAAGGAAAGAGTCGGAAATTAATAGACAATATCCTCGCTTAGTTTTTCTTTACTGCCCATATGTAATGGAAAGTCTCTTTTTTATTTGCCCAAACTAATGGTCTTGTACACATAGTTATTCACTCATCAATATCTCTTTCTAACAAAAGAAAAAGTGGTCTCGACTGTCACTGTGTCAGCTGGGCCGTCAGAGCACCGAGTGGCCTAGTGCACACTGGTCATTGACCTCGAACAAGCGCCGGGAGCCAGGAAAAGAATTAAATTTCAATTCTTCAAAAAATAAATGAAAGTACGAGCATTCTTTTAGTGCGCCACATAATTATGATTTCATAGTAGATTTTAAAGCGCCAGTCCCTAAGCTTGGCTTTTTCATCGCGATCGAGCATTTGCTATGTTTGCTCCTTCAAACTGCGCTTTTCTATAGCGATCGAGCATTTACTATAAGACTATTTGCACCGCCTCCCAGCTAATGACAGGATTTGACTGCTTTTCCTTCGTGTCGTCGGCTTCATGCTCTATTACCTGAACGTTCACGATTCAAACAGAATAAACATTTGAAAAATTCTTCCATTTTTTAATTTTTCTAAAATTAAGTATATTGTTCCTATTCTAAAATGTACTGAAAAGGTACCGGTTGTTTTTTTTCAATTACTGCAAGATTAGCAAAGCGATCGCATGCGGATTTAGTCATACGGATAATTGGTCTTCATTGGAATACATATTTGCTTCCAGAGTCATGTCTATAATCTGAAAGAGCTTCATTTTAACCAATGATGCATGTAGTATTAGTTTCCATAGGGGCGTTGCATTTTCAACACCTGGATCGTGACAGAGTAAAACATATGTATAAACTTTTTAAGCTCGTATGGGTTCAATAGAAACGGAAAGTTGAGAAACAAATAGAGAAAGATAGCGAAACAGAGCAGTAAGAAGAACATATAAGAGAGGGAGGAGGGTTATAATGTATTTGGATGAAGAGATTAGGAGAAGTAGATGAGAAAATTTAAAACGTGCGATTAAGCCCTGGAAATTATTTGGTTATACCACAGCCTTCAAGCTTGCCAACATCTAGCCCCTTTGATCTCCTTAAATTCTATGTATTCGATATCCTTCGGAATATTGGCAAATTATAGTTGTTAGTTTCATTTCTTAAAGACACCTCCCACTTTTTTCTTTCAATAATATGCTATGGGTTGTAAATTGTTTATGTGTGATTTAAGTGTAAAGCCAATATCTTGCTTTTTTCTGCTACTTCGTTTGTTTCGTTAACTTGAGCACAATAATATCATCTTGGTCCACATTATGGGGAATGTTTTGTTGTTGTTTAAGAAATTGAACGCTCTTTTAGTTTCCCAGGTTTTTATGCAAAGAGAAAGAATTTTAGAGAGGAAAGAATCTGTCCCTAACCTAGATCAATTTTTAAGCGGGACAATTTCCTTTTTAAACTGAAATTAGAAATACAGATAGATAGATGAGAAAGAGACAAAGAGATAGAGATGGAAAGACAAAGAGAGGTGGACAGAATGAGAGATGCATACAGATGAAGCTAGAGTAAGCCATTGAGTACAAGTGTAACATAACTAATATTTAAGAGAGATATTTTAGCCTATAAAAGCAATGTGAGAAAGAAAAGAAAGCATTTTATTGGTGCATTTTCAGTTCCAACTGATCAATTTTTTACGTGTATTAAAAATAAAAGTCAGAGGTGTCAATATTATGACAGCATGCCCGTTTCCACTTCCATTGATATGTACGCAATTTCCTCAAACATGGTTTAACTCCCAGATTATGTCGTCCTTGTCAGCATGTTGGTCATCTCAATGGCAACTGGGATTGACTTTGCTCTCACGGGCGAATGACACTGAACTCAAGATCACAAGAAAATTATTCCTAAACTATAGAAAAAATCTTTTGATTCATCCTGTTTTGTGAATTCATTGGTTATGAACTTTTGCATGACTCAGCTATTCAAGATTTCAATGCTTAACTTCTTAAATGAGCGCTTCATACAACAGTAGATAACAAATACTCAAGTACCATTGTAATAATGTTTCTGCGATGTTTCAGCTTTCTGCAAAGAAAATCAGCTCAATTGATACACTGTATGGTATGGCACTGGTTTTTGTAATTGTATTTTCTTGATTTTTAACCAGCTGTGTTTCAACCGTGACTGAAAATGCAAAAGTGCAAAACTTTTACCGTTTAAAACGTGAAACATGCTTGGTTTTTATGAAAGTCATTTTGCAGAGACAAACGAACGTAACAAGCATCTGTACTTGCTGTTGTAGTTGTAGTATACCAAGATGTTGATCGACGCGTTTATGTAAGAACAAGTGTTACTTATCTGAATAAAAATGCCGAACAAAAATTCGAAACCCTTGCCTTGATCGAGCTCTGGCACAATCAGACGAGTTGTCGAAATCAAGACGAACGGTAACTGCGACAGGATGAATATAGAGCACACCAGGACCACAGATTTGACCACCTGCAGATCTTTAGCTGACATGCCCTGGGCAGCTGCTTTGTGTGATGCCTGGTCGGAAGGTTGGGTTCCCTTAACGGCGCAGTTTTGTCGTATCTTTGAAGACTGGTAGAGCTTGTAGCTGAGAACAATAACACACGTTACCATTGTCACGTTGTTGAACCAAATCAAGAAACCGCGGTTAAGGATATCGTTTATACGCAACATGGATTCTCTGTTCACGCTGGCCAGATATAGAGCAGAAACATTTGTCTTCGGATCTGTACTCCAGGCAATTCTATGGACTGTCAGTACTGGCAGCCGTAACAAGACTGCCAAGACAACTAGCAAAAACACCCATGTGATTGTTCTGGATTTCGTAAATACGAGCTTGAATTTGAGAGGCATGGCTACGCATGCGCAACGCATCACGCCGAGTGAGACTGAGATAAAAGCTGAGATGTCGTAGACTGTGACCGCCGGCCAGTAAGGTAAAAATGTAACCAACAACTTGTGAAATGGCCAATTAAAGAACATCACAAACATATCGATGAAAATACCACAAGCAGTGGGCGTGACTAAAGCGAGATATGCAAGGTCAGAGAATGAAAGGGATAGCAGTAATATCGTCACGTTATCCTTGACACTGGTCTTGAGGAATACGATAATGTTGGTGATGTTTGCAACAAAACCAAATAATATGATAGCGGGCCAAGCGCAAGCTAATATCTGTAGTGTCTTCTTGGCCTCTGTGAGGTAAAGTATTTTAACAGCATGACTTACTGCTCTTGTAGGTAGAAGATTCAGAGTATCGTTTAATACAGTACTTTCCATCGTCATTCAAGAAAAAACATCAAGGTGCTTTTTTGCTGGTGACAATTATATCTAAATTTGTAGTGTCGGCCTCTGTGAAGTAAAACCTCTAAGCCTATAAAAGCCTAATACCCTAATGCCAAAACATAAATAGGCCTACATTATCTTGGTAAAAGGTAAAACTGAAGCCTCGTTAATTCAACATCTAGAGATCTCTTCATTGGCAAAAACTAATATAGAAAAAGATGATAGAGACAAAGATCAGATTTTATAAGGACATAAAGAAGGAGAAAATAGAAAGTCTACTCTTATCAAGCCCAGACAGACAACAAAGTGAATTTAATGGCGAACACAGTAAGTGTAATAGAGTAACCAGGTAATCATATCGATGACAAAGCAAATTATTTTAGTCATCTCCCTTACCCATGTCTAGATTTTCCTTTCTCCTCCCAAAAAAAATCAGTAACGAGTTGATTGTTTAATTTTTTTATTTTTTTTTTTTGAAATGTGTTATCTAAGCACATTAGTCGTCATAATTTGATGGTAAAATTCATACCGTACCTGACGCCGATTGCTCATTATCTTAAATGTCAAAACGTCAGGCTCATTAACACTACTTTTAGGTTCAGAGAAAAATTCCTTATTATTGATTGCAAAAAGACACACATAATTGCCTCATATAAAATAAAATAAAAATTCCTATTCTTCAAGCCCCATGAGATTCCCCGAAATAATAGCGAGTCATGATTAACTAGAGACATAGGGAATTTTCATTTCATCATATCCTCAGGTTTAAGTACGCTCAATGGTAGTTATGATCTCGTAATTTCAAAAATAATCTCTTCATAGTTATGGTTATGATTGTGGCGGCACAAGAATTATCACCATCTGAAAACGTATGTATAGCCAGATTATATGTCTTGTTCGGTTAAACTGGCGCCTTATTTGATCAATGATGAATGGCTTTGCTCTTCAAACATCGTCTTTTGAAAATGATTATCAAACAAGCCAGGGAATACTTTCTTATAAACCTACATGCAGGGATTTCAATATAAGGAAAGTGAGATAGAGAGAACGACAGAATAACACAGGCCGACGCCGAAATCAATAACATAAAGAGAGTAAAATAGAGGTAAAATTAAAGACAGAGAACATGGACAGATGTGTAAAACGTAGAGCCAGCCATTTTACTCGAAAATGCCAACATGAAGTTTTATCAGATAAGAAGACTCACATCAAAGAGGAAGAGATGGTGGAGCTCACATTTTTTGTTTTTGTTTGTCAAAGTTTAAAAGCTGCTGATTCAAAAAAAAAAGTACGTATGAGGATGAAGTATTCTTCATATCATCAGACTAACTTCGCCAAACTAACTATGTCTGTTTTGGGTTCTTTTTTACACTTTTTATTTTATTATCATTTTATTTTGAATCGTCCTAGCTATCCTGTCATAGAATTAGCGCCTACTAGGTCTTGACATAATCCTCAATCTTTAATTGCATGACATCTTCTGTGCTGGCATAACACAGTGTTAACAGTATATGATAAGGTTTTAAACACTGTATTTGTAAATCTCACTTTCATAATTTTCTTTCTACTCACACACACACACACACACACATATATATATATTGTTTGGGTCATATTAATGGAGTCAGATTATGATTTCAAACAACGAAATGAAAATGCTGCAAGATTAAACGCTAATGACAATAAAAATGTCAGATACACAGGGGAAGCCAGTTTAAAAATGATGCAATCAAAAAGTGAAAAAATAAAAAAAAATTTAAAAAAATAATGTATGAGTGTATTTATAGTGCTGAGGTTGAAGATTATTCTTAACTTTTAAATTTGATGAGACATCTCAAAAGTAAGAATAAAAGCTCATCTAAGAAAAAAAATATTGCAGGAAGAATCATCTTATAGCTTTTCCATATTGTAAAGGCATCGGGTTTTTTTTAATCCTTTTGATTTTTGCACAGTTGTTTTAGACCTGTTGATTTTAGTTAAATCCAAAAGTCTACTGTCGTCCCCCTTCCCATATAAGTTTTTTAGTGATTGCTCACTACTCCCTATAAACCACACTACACTTGGCATTTAGTGAAAAACAATGTACGATTGTTACTTTTTGGTAAGCTAAACCATAAGTTTTGATAAAGATTTGGGGTTTTTTTTGTTTTTGTTTTTTTTTGGAGGGGGGTTGGATGAAGATAAATAGAGTACTTTGTGTTGTCTTTGTTGTTTGAAAGTGGCATTTTTGTAATTGTTGCAGCTGCTTTAGGTAAAATACTACAAGGACAAACATATTTATGACAAACAGGGATATGAAATGTTATTTCTTTTAGCCCCACCTTTGAGAGTGTTGTCAATTAATTTTACAACAAATGATAGATTTACCCTCTGTTCCATCTAAACGTGCCCAATCTAATATAGACGTTGGCTGTTTCACTCCAAAAAAAAATTCATTTTAGGATACTAACTATTTGAACAGTTTGTTTCTATTCAAATGCCTGCAGCTATCGAGAAGTACAATGCAAGCATGGGTGGCACAGATGCATAAACAAAATCTTGGTTATTACCGACCCGCAATCCGGAGCAGATTTCATGCCATTTCTTCGATTCCCTAAACCAAGATACCGATACAACAAAAACTAGATTGTAAATTAAAGAATACAAAAAAAAAGCAAACGCTGAAATAAAAAGGTGGGAAGTATATACAGGGGTAGGATTATTTGGTCACTAATGAATTGCCCTTAACATTGCAATGTATTTCATGCCTTATGTGTAAAAATGGTCTTCTTTATAGCAAGGTTTCGGAAGGGCCATGGATCAAGCCTGATGCTCTTAAAGTTGCATCTTCTGGATGTTTGTCTGTTTGTCTCTCTTTCTCTTGCCTCTTTCTGTTCGTCCCTATGTTCTGTTTTTCCTATTAAATTTTTTTTCCCTCTATATATTTTAGTCGGTGTATGTAGAATTTTCTAATGTACTAAGTCTGAGATTGTCTCCTTTTTACTTTTTTTGACACATTTCATTCTCTCTCTCTCTCTCTCTCTCTCTCTCTCTCTCTCTCTCTCTCTCTCTCTCTCTCTCTCTCTCTCTCTCTCTCTCTCTCTCTCTCTCTCTCACTTTCTCTCTCTCTCTCTCTCTCTCTCTCTCTCTCTCTCTCTCTCTCTCTCTCTCTCTCTCTCTCTCTCTCTCTCTCTCTCTCTCTCTCTCTCTCTCTCTCTCTCTCTCTCTCTCTCTCTCTCTCTCTCTCTCTCTCTCTTATATTCACGTGTTTTTAATTTGTTTCACTCTTCCTTTTGTTTGTTTTTTAAACCAGCCTCTTTTCACTTGCTCTCTGTGCTTCCTTTGAAAGCTTATGTCTATATTTTTTTTTTATTTTTTTTATAATATAGTTTTCTTGCTAAACCTATATTTGAAGTTTTAAGGTTTTTTTTAATCAAATTGTGTCAAGAACACTTCATAATTAGATGCTAATTTCAAAGACTGCTAGATCTTCACTTAATGTATTGTATTGTTTAAAACTGATATTGGTTCTTGAGATTATAAACTGTATGATGTCCTCTTATCTAAACACTTCAGTTTCAAACCGATACAGGCTTGATCATATTATAAAGCAGTTAAGTAAAAAAAAAACTAGGAATATAAATTGTCCACTGAAAGCATATACATTTGAACGAAACAACTCAATTAATTTATTTACTTTATTTCATTTTTTGCATGAATATATAAAAGCATCCTAAATACACAACAAAGGCTGCACGAAAGGCGGTTAAGCATCTTCGGTTTAAAAGCGGATAAAAACAAAACTGGAGCGCTCTGCTCTGCTCTGCCCTGCTCTGCTCTGCTCTGCCCTGATCTGCTCTGCTCTGCTCTGCTCTGCCCTGCTCTGCTCTGCTCTGCTCTGCTCTGCCCTGCTCTGCTCTGCTCTGCCCTGCTCTGCTCTGCTCTGCTCTGCCCTGCTCTGCTCTGCTCTGCTCTGCTCTGCTCTGCTCTGCTCTGCTCTGCTCTGCTCTGCTCTGCTCTGCCCTGCTCTGCTCTGCTCTGCTCTGCTCTGCCCTGCTCTGCTATGCTATGCTCCCACAAAAACTTAGGAGAGGAGACGAATTTTAAATAGATCTAAAATAAGCAGCTTTACGGAGTTCTCTCTAACATAATTTAGTGAAACGACAAAACTGAAAATATTAATAGACTGCTCGGGAGTGGAATTAGATAAATCGAATCCAATAATGAACACAGAGGAAAAAATAAATAGCACTAATTGAGCTAGATTTATAACTTTATTGATATTCTTGCCGGGATCGCTTTATTGGTTAAGTTGGCTACTTGTGTGAAAACATGTAAGGCGGGATCATGGTTCTAGTGCGTGTTTCCGAGAGAAACATGTTGGTAAGATTTATAGTAGTTCGGAAGCAAGTATGCTCTAACCAGTCTGTGAACATTGCGTTTAGTTTAATATTTCTGGGTGTCAAAATATTTTTTAAGTAGAAAAGGCCCGACTTATAGATGTAGGTCTATTGGATGTAATGAAGATTTCGTGAAACGTTCTTATGCCTCTAGCTGTGATGAACATAAATTGAGGGTGCAAACTGGTTTTTGAGGTTCCAAATTAAAAACAAAATAATCAAAGTTATTCTCAAGACTAATTTGGTCTGACTATGAAGGTGCCATAATATCTTCGGGTAAAGTCATGATATTGATGTAAGACATAAAGAGCTGGAGGGTCGACTGCCAAAGACGATCACTGGCAGCTCATCCATCCCTTTTGGTCCATTGGACGAGATTTAACTGGAATTCTTTACTCTTAATGGAACCTTTAGACGATGCCGATAGCCTAAGTCAGAACATTTAAAAGAGCGTTATATGCTGTCACCTAGCACTTTGTGAAATCTGCAAGAGGGTCCACCGAAAGTCTGTTGGGATTTGTAAGCTATTGCTTACGAATAGATTCAAAGGTTAGAAAGAAGAAAAAAAGTAATAAAATATTTCTAAGTTTGCTACACTATTCTAAGAAATGGAAGTAGCTAAGGAGTGAAAAAGTACAATGAAAAAGAGAACAATCTAAAATACAATTAACATTTTTTTGTTTTAATCGCAACTTTATTCTTTCATCAAAATCCATGTAAGCTGCATTTATTCGCTTAGAATTATACGGATATACTTTTTAAGTTCGATAATTTTTATTGCCGAACTTCTTTCCTATATTATAAAATCAAAAGATTAGAAAGCTGTTGAGAATCATCAAATATAAGGACTTTCAAAGAGGTGAAATACAAGGAGTCATGAAAGTAGTTTCCTGTGCAAAAAGGTATAAGTGATAGCTCAGGCCTAGCCAAGGACATTCAGAGAAACACATCCGATTTCAACAATGTCATTTTAGATTAAGTTAGAGAGTGTGGTCGTGTTATAAAAGTTAGAGAGTGTGGTCGTGTTATAAAGTTAGAGAGTGTGGTCGTGTTATAAAAAGTTAGAGAATGTGGTTGTGTTTTAAACAGTTACACCCACACACTCGTCTTACTCTATAACTTTGTCCCCTCTCCCACACACCCACACACTCGTCTTACTCTATAACTTTGTCCCCTCTCTCCCACACCCACACACTCGTCTTACTCTATAACTTTGTCCCCTCTCTCCCACACTCACACACTCGTCTTACTCTATAACTTTGTCCCCTCTTCCCCACACTCACACACTCGTCTTACTCTATAACTTTGTCCCCTCTCCCCCACACCCACACACTCGTCTTACTCTATAACTTTGTCCCCTCTCCCCCACACTCACACACTCGTCTTACTCTATAACTTTGTCCCCTCTATCCCACACCCACACAATTTGTCTTACAGCTCCCCGATTGGAACTGAGAAGACAGTGTGTGAGATACTGGGAAGATTGGAACTGAGAAGACAGTGTGTGAGATACTGGGAAGATTGGAACTGAGAAGACAGTGTGTGAGATACTGGGAAGATTGGAACTGAGAAGACAGTGTGTGAGATACTGGGAAGATTGGAACTGAGAAGACAGTGTGTGAGATACTGGGAAGATTGGAACTGAGAAGACAGCGTGTGAGATACTGGGAAGATTGGAACTGAGAAGACAGTGTGTGAGATACTGGGAAGATTGGAACTGAGAAGACAGTGTGTGAGATACTGGGAAGATTGGAACTGAGAAGACAGCGTGTGAGATACGGGGAAGATTGGAACTGAGAAGACAGCGTGTGAGATACTGGGAAGATTGGAACTGAGAAGACAGTGTGTGAGATACTGGGAAGATTGGAACTGAGAAGACAGTGTGTGAGATACTGGGAAGATTGGAACTGAGAAGACAGTGTGTGAGATACTGGGAAGATTGGAACTGAGAAGACAGTGTGTGAGATACTGGGAAGATTGGAACTGAGAAGACAGTGTGTGAGATACTGGGAAGATGGAACTGAGAAGACAGTGTGTGAGATACCGGGAAGATTGGAACTGAGAAGACAGTGTGTGAGATACCGGGAAGATTGAACTGAGAAGACAGTGTGAGATACTGGGAAGATTGGAACTGAGAAGACAGTGTGTGAGATACTGGGAAGATTGGAACTGAGAAGACAGTGTGTGAGATACTGGGAAGATTGGAACTGAGAAGACAGTGTGTGAGATACTGGGAAGATTGGAACTGAGAAGACAGTGTGTGAGATACTGGGAAGATTGGAACTGAGAAGACAGTGTGTGAGATACTGGGAAGATTGGAACTGAGAAGACAGTGTGTGAGATACCGGGAAGATTGGAACTGAGAAGACAGTGTGTGAGATACTGGGAAGATTGGAACAAACCAAGAGGAGATGCCATCAGAAATGATACATGCTAATCAGTGTTTAAAATTCATCCGCGATTCCTTAACTTCCTAAACAAAGAACATGATTTTTTTATTATAAGATAACCACATGCATAAATGCCCTTCTGATGTTAATGATGGACGGATAAAAAAGAAAATGTACGCCAATCCAAAGCAATGTAGCAAATAGAAAGCATCCTATGGAAACTAATAAAAACAGAATAGAATCAGGCTCAAAGGATGTAAGCTGCTTCAACGATAATGAGGTTAAGTCAAAAGTCCAGTTAACCTTATCTACGTGTATACCTTTTCAAGCGCTCCTTTTAGCAGCTTTCAACTCAGTGTATAATATTCATTTGAAAAGAAAATTCAAACAGCTATAGAGACACAACCACTGCTACAAGAAAAGGTGGTATTACATGTAAAAATAAATTAATGTTCAAACTCTAAGAAAAATGGAGAGTAAATGACAGGTAACTATTTTTTTCATAAAATTATCTTCTAGGGTATAACTATATCTAAGGCGACGTCTAAAACTTTGTTACAAATAAATTATATTAAGCTGAAATTCAAATTACTCTTTAAGTTCATTCTGATTCAGGGCAATGACCAGAGTTAAAATATACTCAAATCTCTGGAGTAAATTTACTGGTAATGTAATCACAAATTGGCTTCATGTTTTTCAGAAATCTCGTTTTTTCTCTACCAGCATTCATGCTACAATTACACTCCATTAAAGACCCTTTTAGTTATTTTAAAGATGTAAGAAAAATAGTGAAAACAGGTAAGATTTCCTGCATAATGGAAGCGCTTCTTTTGTTATGAATTATTATTTCTCTTGTCTTTTGTCTATAATTGATTCTGTTCATGAAGTTTGGCAAAAATACAAAATATGTGCCATTTCTCTCTAAAAATGTATATTTGCTAAATTGGTTCTTTACGTCATCGATCTTCTATGACTATTTTTATTCTGTCTGATTTTTTTGTTTATTTCATTACAAAACGTTCTCTTAGGAATGGCATTTACAGTACGAAAAAAGATGATGCTGTGGGAAAAGAACTAATAGACGATACTATTGAAAACATGCCCTAATTATATCCAGCATTGATAACTAAAAACAGAAGATGACCCGTCATCGCCTCATTTCATGTTTTACTTCGTTGTTACCTCACGCTTTGACACTTTGTTTTCTTAGGCCAGTACTTATGGCCTTAACCCTGGTTCTCCTCTGTCTATTTCCTTTTTCGTCGCCCTTCATTTCATAATTCTATCGTATTCGTTTTTGTTCTTGTTTTCAACTTATTAGTCCTGATCTCATCGCCTTTACCGCTATTCACTTTTTCCTGGTTTATTTTCTCACTTCCCAGTCCTTGCTGTCTTCTATATAATCCTGGTCTTATCAAGCAAAGCTTTGCACCTCTATGATTGTCCTTAATTTTACTCTCGTCGTTTTGGTTCTCGTTCTCATTTCTCTACCCTTTTTCAAGTGGTATTTATTATACTTCATCTTCTTTTTTCTATTTTGTTTTTGATAAGGCTACGATTCCCATCAACACCAGAAGTATTATGCATGTCATTTTTATTTCCATCAGAAACAGCACCATCAGCATCTTGAGGATCAGCCAAATGATATTCTTATCATCGAATTATTTATCCTCAATGTTATTACCATCATTATCATTATCATCATCATGATCGATATCATCACCACCTTTATGATCATTACTAACATCATTATCATTATCATCATCATCATCATCATAATCATTATCATCATTACCACCATTATGATCGTTATTAACATCATTATTATCATCATCACCACCTTTATGATCGTTGTTAACATCATTATCATCATCACCACCTTTATGATCGTTGTTAACATCATTATCATCATCACCACCTTTATGATCGTTGTTAACATCATTATCATCATCACCACCTTTATGATCGTTGTTAACATCATTATCATCATCACCACCTTTATGATCGTTATTAACATCATCATCATCATCATCATCATCATCACCACCTTTAAGATCGTTATTAACATCATTATTATCATCATCACCACCTTTATAATCGTTGTTAACATCATTATCATCATCATCATCATCATCATCAACACCTTTATGATCGTTATTATCATTATTATCATCATCATCAACACCTTTATGATCGTTATTAACATCATCATCATCATCATCATCAACAACAACACCTTTATGATCGTTATTAACATCATCACCACCTTTATGATCGTTATTAACATCGTGATCATCATCATCATCCTCATCATCATCATCATCATCATCATCGACATTATCACCACCTTTATGATTGTTATTAACATCATTCCTCGTGTCGTCAAGTTTACCATCGTCTCCATCATGGGTGACGTTTAAGTATCAGTAATATGTCAGTCCAAGACTTACTATAATCTCGTTGTATGATTAATTAGATCGATTGGTTTAACTGAGATTTGGGAAAAGGAGGAGGAATTGCATTGTTGAAAACTAGAAAAACCTCCTTCGTAGTGATCTTATCAGACTGCAATATACATACAGCATTTTTGTTGTGTGATAATTGTTTTTAATCATAAGGAATTCTCGTTTGTTCCCCAATAAGAACGGTAAACATATCAATTTAAATAACTAGTATGAAATAGGTATAAACCTCATGGTTTTGTCAGGTCTCTTCAAAATCACAGTATCAGAGAATTGGTAAATTGCTTTATGATAAAAAAAAACTCTCTAGATTAATCTGCATTCGTAGCGTTTCTTCATTACTTGGTATACGGAACCACATTCTCCAGTTCTCTCTAGAATATTATGGTGGCATTCGCCACTTTAAAGTTTTCTTTCATAATATAATAAATGATTTTTTTTTTATTATGGATGATTCATGGAGCAAAAACTCAATTCTAACTTTTACAACTTTTTAACAAAAGTCTCCAATATACAGTTGTTACATGGGGGTAAGGAAAACAATGAAGAAAAGCTCATTTTTCTTAATTTCTGTTTTTTAAAAGTTATTACGACCACACTCTATGTCAAGGTAAGAAAGCACAAGCATGAGAGGTTCGTCATTATTTAGCATCATCATCATCGTCAATACCATCATCATCTTGGTTAATCACGATCGTCTTCAATCATTTGTTACTTTCATCCTCACAATCATCATCATGATCATTATCAACATCGTCTTCATGACAATCATCATCATGATCATTACTAACATCGTCATCATCACAATCGTCACCATGATCATCATCAACATCGTCATCATCACAATTGTTATCGCCGTCATCGCCGACATCGCCATCACCATCACCATAAATTTTCGTGATTTTCATCATGTAATCATCAATGAACACACCATGAAATGACAAAAACTCAGCAGAGTGAGCAAGTGATTGTTTTATTCACTTCATTTTTGGAGACTCCTCCCTTCCATGGCTCCCACACCAGAATGGCCACCACGTCCAGGAGGGTTCGGGGTTTAACGTCCATGCTCCCTGTAGCCCTGAGAAGGGCTTAGCCCCACGTGACCGCCAACTAGGTTGGCACCCGCCGTAAGGATATTGGACAGAGATGCACAGACAACAGATAGACATTGGCTATCAAGTAAAATGTACAGACAAGAATGTACATTTTGACATTTCAATTTTCATGTTTAGATTATAAAAATTGGACAGCTCAAGATTGCTATAAATCATTTTTTTGTAAATTTCATACATATTAAAAATATCTACAAAAAAGTTTTAATACTGAGTGAGGTACAGTGGAAATCTGTGATTCAATCAAAAAAAATATTTCTATAGAAATCAGAATTTGTTTTCTATTCTTTTTGTTAGACTTAATACACATCTAAATTTAGAAATATAATTAATTTAAAGCACACAGTAGAAAAAAAATTAACAAAACTAATTATTGCAGATTTGTAACAAGTACCTAAGAACTAGTTGACCTCATTCTCAGTCATAAAGTCAAAAAAAATGCTAGTCTGGCTAACATTCAGTCCAAACCAGTCTATATATTTAATAATTGAAATGAAACTGAAAATTTACTCCAAATGCATACGTCAGGAGTTTCAGTATCTTTATGCTCTCTTTCCACCCCCCCCCCCTTTCTTTCCCAAAATTGAAACAAATGTAAAAAATGCATAGCTGTACCATTACAACTGCAGGAGAAAAGTTTAATCTTTATTTTTTAACAGTTCTAAGTTGTTAATCTGAGTTACCCAAAGTTCCCACTCAATATATTGACTTCGATATTTACTAAATGTAAACTCAAATCTAACAATTCAAATAAAACTTCATATCGTACATTTAGTGATGGATAGCATAAAATCCAAGAAATTAGTTACTCAGCAAAAGTAACACTGAATAACACAAAAATGCACGTCATAATGATCATGAAAAAGTTGATAGCACAAATAAAACAGAATAGGAGTTTTTCATTTCTTCTCAGAGTAAAAATAAAAATAAAATCTTTGATGCCATTGCATATTCATATCACAGACACTTGTTACTATATTGGTAACTTTGATTTCAAACTAAGTTACAAAAAAAAAGCATAAAATCCTTCAAAAGCTCAAGCACTTTTTCCTTTGACGGTCTTTGTAATACACTCTCATACATTCAACTGCTCTTCTCAAACTCTAGTTAAAACAATGAAAATCTCTCCTCTAACTACCCATAACCCTCTATGGTTTATTTTTATTAATGCACAGAAGAGGAAAAAAAAAAGAAACTGGAGGCAACAGAAATGTGGTTCCTCCGTGAATGCTACAAATCTAATGCACTGCAAAGAAATCAGACAAAAAAGTGTTATCAGAAGCCGACACAATAAGATCACTCTTAAAATAGACTACGTAAACACCAAGCGACCTTTTATGGCCATGTGATGAGAAGAGAAAAAAAAAACCTTGTGAGAACTGGAAAGGTCGAGGGAAAATGCAGCAAGGGAAAACAGCGTGAAAAGATGTGGGATAGACTAACAAAGAGGCTCAAAGTAGGACAAGTGACGAATACACTGAAAGCCACAAGAGATCGATGCGTGGAAGGTCAAAATTGTCTACGCTTAAGAGAACGACACCTGATTGATTTATAGTAGTTTCTCTTCAATTGATAACCGCTTCTATAAGGTTTGTCTTAATGCGCTTTACATTTAATAAACAAGTCAAAGATTTAGGAATTACAGCAATAATAGAATATGTAGATTAATGTGGACTTCTTCGTAAGACATGTGATATAAAGATCTCAAATTGTGGAAATTCCAAGTAACTGTAAAAATGATATGAATATTAATAGTCTAAAGTTTATAAGAAATTAATTGTTGAAGATAACAGCTTTCTTTGAACACACTTAAACCAAATAGGTAGTGATTTTATATTCTATTAAATTCCTTCACAGACAGCCAACAATTTTTTTTCTCTTAAAGGGCCCTGGTGCGATTTCACAGTTATCTTCCTAACTATAGAGCGTCCTGATACTGTAGATAGTTATACAAATAACATTGATATTACAAAATACATCTATTGATATACTAAACCTATTGCCTTTCCTGATGCGGCTAATAATTATAACCATTAAACCATCAACATCCTATTACACTGCAGCTGCTGTTGCTACTACTATTTCCACAACACCATTACTACTCTTACTTCCCAACAACTGTTTTACTTTCAACACAAATATCACAAAACAACTTCAACAACTGTGACCATTTGATTAACCACCATTGAGACTGCTGTATATCCAAAATGAAAATAAAAAAAAGCAAAGACTAAATAGATTAAGACACCTTTAAAATCGTGAAACCTAGAGAACTTTTTTGAAAGCAAATGTTGGTTCTTGGACTTATACTTGGAACAATTAACCTGCTGGTTTTTAATAAGGATTGAGAAGAGTAAAGAATATTTAACATTTGCTGCAATAAATTTTTGGAGAGGCTGCTATCAGTGGTACTACCCCTGGATTGAGACAAGTTTGGTCTCTCTTTTTCTTTCTTGTTTGTATGACTGAACAATTACTTGTAAAAAATGTATCATAATTTATTACTGTTATTCTCTTTTAATCTACCTAGCCATACACATAACCTATCAAGCATTGCAGTTAACTAGCTATACAAGCGTGATCCATTGAACTCTTAACTTAAATGAAATCCAACTGATACAAGGATCAGTAGACATTACACAGGTGCATCAGTGTTGGTTATGAAGCGTGCTTGTTAGTGTTAGTGAAAAAGTTGATTAAAAAGAGAGAAAAAAAAGCATGCAAGAGTAGTGCCTGGAATGGATTTACACTAATCTTCATGGTTTGTCTTTCTCTTGCATGCTGAGAAAGACAAATCATAATTTGTATTTACCTGACGACAAAAGCTGTCAATTTATGAATGTAGAAATTGTGCTTCAAAAATAACATCATGCATTCTATACACCTGTGTAATGTGCCATGATACTTTCTTTTTCTGCAGTTTTCTCCTTGTAAGCAAAAGAGACTTGAGGGATAAAAATTCAGATGTACAGAGTTCAACATTACCTTTTGGGAGCATGAAAAGTCATAGGCACAGCCAATTTATAAGCAATTTTACATAACATTTGTGCAGTCATTTACACCTAGTACTTGTCAAGACTTAAGGTCTCGGCTAGGCAGTCTAAAATTAACCCAATTGAATAATAGAAATTGTAAGATCTAAATGTAAAGCTTTAGTCTTACTCTGCTCAACAAAAGTAAAGTCCAGTAGGTCAACAGTTATAATTATAGACGAGACCAATCTATCTTTATTTAGAAAAATATTTTTTTTTTCTTTTCACTCAGCCTGCAGTCTCCAATTAATCGATAAGTGCTCTAAGCTCTCAGTGTACTGCAAGAGACTTCAAGGTACTTTTCTCCTTTAAAATCGGTTATGTCCACTTTAATAAAATTTTGGTCGTTTAGAAAAATTATGTCAAGAGGTGTAATATCTGCATATATACAGAAAACCACTAAGAACAAATTTTGAACTGACTCTATTCAGAACTTGCTAGATGAGTGGAAACAGCTGATCGCTAATAATTGCATTTGTCATAATTACCAGAAAAGGACAATAAATCTTATGGAAGGTTCATGAAAAATCCAGAACTGAACATTTTTCATTAAAAGTAATTTGTTTCCAACCTACGCCTGTCAAATTTCAGACAAAATGAACCGGATGCTGTGAGAAAAAAAATTCTCTTTGGAGAGGAACGATACAGGAAGTGAAAGTAAACAATGTGGTGCAGAGTGCTTAATAGATAGGAAAAAGGAATGTAAAAGGAAAAAGGAATTTGGAAAACCTAAACAAAGGTCTCTAAAACATTTAAATCGATTCTTCTTGATAGATCTCTAGATATCTTAGTATGGACTTGAATGAGATAGCAAAATCCAACCTGAGCAACACTTGGATTGAGCCACATGCTCAGCACAAGGCAAGATGTTAGTAAAATCTGTTCACATCAAGCCTTTGGAACGAAGCAAAGATGACAATGGTGAAAGAATCATCCTTGAAGTATGGATTAGCCTTGTGGATGGAGTGTTTTGTATTCAACAATATAATCAATAAATACATTAATTTTTACACCCGTAAAAAAAATCTTATGATTAAAGTGAAGTTGCCAGTGCATACAATAAAGTCTAATGAGGAAAAACAAAGTCTTTTTATAAAAAAGTATTTAGGGAAAAATAAACAAGAACAATTAAGCAGCTAAGCCCGCGCAAATTTATACAAATATAATTTATATTGTTTGAGAGAGAGAGAGAGCAAATGCATCACAAAATGTTATGATTCTGGTGTTGATACAACCACCACAACCACAGTTCTGGCATCAACTATTTTAGCTGCTCTTCGTGCTAGTGCTCCTTTCACTAATATTGGTGCTGATAATATTATAATTACTATTCATATGTTGTACGATTTTGTACAAGTTTACTTCTAGAAATTTAAAAACAATTCCAAAACTGTACTGAGGGCTTATATTTATACCATCAAAAGAAGAAGAAATGAATATTTACACAAAACCAGGAAAATAAAGGGAAGTCTTGAGAGAAAAAGGATTACCTAAAGAAGAGGTAGGTATGGAAACAAAAGTGAAACTTGTTGATGTCAATCCTTGTTGTGTCGTTACATAATCCATAAGTAATTTGTGAAAGACCAGTCATGCAGAAAGCTGTATGAGTTTGACTTAGCATCACTTGACACCTGTGTTGTCTAATCTCTCTAGCATCAAATTCTGTTTCTCCTGCAATGTACACAACAATAGTTCAACTAAAAGGATGAAAAAAAAAGTTAAATACACTGTGTTTCAGCTTTTAAAAAGTAATGGAAATAATTCAGAGTCAATTGGCTCTTTATAAGCTGATACCTTTACTCCCACATACCCATAATAATAGGAAGGACAATTGCAAAAAGAAAGACAAAATATATAAATCCCATTAAAATATTGTCCACATTCAAGTTAGCAATGGGCATTTTCTTTTCACACAAAAGTGATAAGTACGTAAACCAAAATTTAATTTACAGTGAGTCTGTCTGCTCTTGTTTGATCATATATTAAAAATGGCATCAATATAATTATTTTGACCATTAAATCTGCAGATATGACAATAGCTTATGATTTTAACGTACATGCTTGAAAAGTTCGCCTCATTTTTTAACCTCTGCTATTTGCACTGGCTTTCAATCTCTTCTTTTATGGATCCACACTAATATCCTGCAGAGATCAAATGATTCTATCAGACATGGAAATAAATCAAATTTGAGGACTTAAAAATTACCAGGAAAAGAATATTATACAATTGAAAAAGCTCAAACTAAAATAAACAAACAAAGTACCATAAAAAAATTTTAAGTGATCAACATTTTCCAAGTATAATGAAAAATGCTTTGATTTTTTGTTTCTTTTTAAAGTAAAAAATAATGTTCAAATTAAATGTGAAAAAAAATCTCTTGGAAATTCCATGAAAAGCCTGTTTCAGTTGCCTCAACAAAATGTGTTTCTATATTCTTCAAAGGGCTAATCCAATGAATTTATCTCGACTTACAGTGGATAGGTCTTTGCCAATAGTTGAAACAAAGAGCATGTATTCTTTCATATAACAAAATGACTTATACATTAGAATTCTTTATATAATTTTTTAGAAAAGAGATTCAATGAAATTATTTTGTATCCACAGGCTACACAAAACCAATTTTAAAAAGGGAGCATTACACTTTCATTGATAGGCATGAACATATATCAATAGACCATAAAGTTATGTACCCTAGTGAACTTTTTGGGAACTAGATTTATTATTACAGTCAAAATTTAACCCACCTTTGGTCAAAGGTCCTTACTCTGATGCAAGTTGATGGCCACCATTATCTTTGTGGACCAGATTGCAATTTTTTTGGTCCAGGTTCCTTGATATGAGTCCAAACCTTTTGAAATGAATTCACTCCTCGTGATCCAGGTCCCACCTGATTATTGCTGTCAGCATTGAGTCCATTTGTCTGAAATTTGACAGGCATAGGTATGGAAACAAGTTACTTGTAATGAACGTGTTCAGTTCTGGATTTTTCATGAAACCTTCCATAAGATTTATTGTCCTTTTCTGGTTATTATG
>JAWDGP010004889.1:5000-10583 GCA_033675545.1 Elysia crispata
TATATATATTTATAAAGTTTTATAAAGAGGTCAGATTCATGAACAGAAAGAGAGAGAGAGAGAGAGAGAGAGAGAGAGAGAGAGAGAGAGAGAGAGAGACAGAGAGAGACAGAGACAGAGGCAGAGACAGAGACAGACAGACAGACAGACAGACATACAGACACAGAGAGAGACACACACACAGAGACAGAGAAAGCGAATGGGATTGAAGTAGAGAGAGAGAGAGACAGAGAGAGAGACAAAGAGAGAGACAGAGAGGCAAAGAGAGAGAGAGAGAGAGAGAGAGAGAGAGAAAGCGAATGGGATTGAAGTAGAGAGAGTATCAAAAAGATGAAACAGGAGACAGAAGGAGATAATAGTGTGGAAGATGAAGAATTAGAAATAGTGGAAAGAAAGAGCGACACATAGTTAGAAAGTAAGAAAGACTAAAATACTGCCATGGACACATCTAATTAAAATTTAAAAAAAATCGAAAATGACAAGATAGAGGCACAGAAAAGAGAGATAGACATAGAGATAGGTAGATGGATATATATATATATATATATATATATATATATATATATATATATATAGAGAGAGAGAGAGAGAGAGAGAGAGAGAGAGAGAGAGAGAGAGAGAGAGAGAAAGATTTTTAAAAAGAACCGGAAAAAATGGGAGAAATAACGAACACAGTTACAGAAGGAGACTGATTAATACGCTGATTTAGAAACGGACGTAAAGATGAAAAAATATTATTGAATAAAAGAAGAGGCGCTAAGATGATAGAAAGTGTCTAAGAGAGAGAGAGAGAAAAAAAGAGAGAGAGATAGAGCGAAAGAATGAGGGTGAAAGAGAGAGAGAGAGAGAGAGAGAGAGAGAGAGAGAGAGAGAAAGACTGAGTGGGCGTGGAAAGGCAATAACCCCGGAAGAAAGAGCCGCGAAGAAAAGAAAGAGTAAATAGCGACGGAGCAGGAGCGAGAGAGAGAGAGAGAGAGAGAGAGAGAGAGAGAGAGAGAGAGAGAGAGAGAAAGACTGAGTGGGCGTGGAAAGGCAATAACCCCGGAAGAAAGAGCCGCGAAGAAAAGAAAGAGTAAAGAGCGACGGAGCAGGAGCGAGAGAGAGAGAGAGAGAGAGAGAGAGAGAGAGAGAGAGAGGAAGAGAGGGACAGAAAGAGACAGAAAGACAGACAGAGAGAGCGAGTGTATTAGGGAAATAAAGTGAGAAAAAAAAGAAAGAAATAAGGTCACTCGGATATAGAGAAAGATTGAAATATGTATAGAGAAAATAAAAGATCATGAGAGAGAGAGAGATAGAGAGAGAAAGAAAGGCTGAGACAGAGAAGGCAGGTGGAAGTGAAGTAGACAGAGAGAAAAAAAAATGAAACAGAGGGAGACAAAAGGAAGGATAGTGTGGAAGATGAATTATTAGAAATAGAAGAAAGAAATAGTGACACAGAGTAATTTAGAAAGAAAGGAAGACTATTGAACTGCTATGGACATTATCCAATTAAAATAAACCGAAAAAAAAATTCGAAAATACAGGATAGACGCAAAGAAGAGAGAGATAGATATAGAGATAGGTAGACGGATAGAGATATTGACAGAAAGAGAGAGAGAGTTAGAGTTAGAGAGAGAGAGAGAGAGAGAGAGAGAGAGAGAGAGAGAGAGAGAGAGAGAGAGAGAGAGAGAGAGAGAGAGAGAGAGAGAGAAAGTTTGAGAGAGCGTGGAAGGGAAATAACCCGGAAAAAGGAAGAATCGCATAAGCACGCACGAGGCAGTGAAGGTCAAAGGAAAAAAATAAACAAACCCATAGGCGTGTTGACAAACTGAACAAACTCACCCCTAGATACAAAGGGCAGCTATTTCAAGTTAATCAGTTATGGTATAGAGTTACGTATCATACACGGTTTTAACTATTTTTTTCTGAAAATTGAAAGATTCATTCCACTATGTATCATGACATTTGAATATTTTTTTAATATTTAAATATTAGCTAAGAAGTGCAGTTTGTAGTTAAATTTCACGGCTTTCGACCTTTGAAAAAGAACTTGACAAACACAGCTATGAGAAAATGCACAGCAGTTAAACCGCATGAAGAAAGTGTCTCACTGTTTACTTATATGAAACAGGAGAGCTTAAACTTTGCCTGGCAAGACAACTTCGCCAGGAACTGGTTTCAAGCCCTAACGGTGTTAAGACCCGTATAACGGTCAAGGTCCACATACTATGACGGCCCGCGCCTGTCGTCATTTATGCTTTGGGTCTGATGTGGCTCCTCCCATAAAACACCGGGATGCGCACTTGTGTGCACCACTTTGGTGCTTGGATGCTGGCAGGGAAGCCTTGTCGTGGGTTGTGTGATAAGCACAACCTGCTCAGAGGTACCGGCGACTTTGGTACTTCGTCAATGTGGTGTCGGTGGGCCGGCTATCCTGAGAGTGTCTACATGGCGGAGGTTCAGAGCTGAAACCCTTCACCCCCTGCAATCTTTTGACATATCTCCCGTAATAGGGAGTTGAATATCTTCCTTTATAGGGAGATTTTTGGGTGGTTTTTTTTTTTGCTTTGAAAGTTGCATTATCCATTAAATATGCAACACCTTTTTATTTGTTATCTTTCACGGGTGAAAAATTTCACATACTTTTCCTTTACTTCACTAACGTACTGTCCACTTCTGACTAGCACGTCAAATATCAGCTTAGGAGTACTAAAATCGTGATAGACTCTGCCTCGATAAGACTGTAAGTAAAAAGCCACACGTGCAGAGAAACATTTAGTAATACACTGATATAGATAAAGACATGAAAGTAAAATAAATGTATTAAAAGTATAGGAAGAGTGGCAAAGAAGAAAGAGATAGCGAGGAAAAGATAGAACGAGAGTGGAAAAAAAAATTAAAGGGTACAAAGGAAGTGAGACATACAGTTAGAGGAAAAAGTAATGTATTGACAAAGACATACGCGAAAAAAAAAAGAAATAATTATCTTAAGTGGGCGACGAGACGCAAAGGAAAGAAAAAAAATTAGTTATCTTAAGTGGGGGAAAGACCTGAAGAAAAAGAAAATAGAGAGAGAGAGAGAGAGAGAGAGAGAGAGAAAGAGAGTGAGAGAAAAAAGGAGTGGGGGGGAGGGAGAGAGAAATCGGAAAAAGAAGAACTAGAAATACAATAAAGAAAGTGTCCTACACAGTTGTTTATGAATAGTGAGTTATAAACACAGACAGATACGGAAAGATAGAACACTGAATTGAAAGTGAGAGAATAGATGTGAAGCAAGGAAACTGATGACAATAGCGTTGTAACGGTGAAGGATCGCGGGTAAATATTGATTCGAAAGACAAGACAGATGAAAACGACTAATTTGGACAGACGTTAGAAAATCACAGAAATACATACACATCAGCAGAGAACAGTGGTTTAAAAAATGGAAGACCAGTCACAGGTATAGACAGATCGTGTACATTAACGCTTCTTCATTAAAGAATTAGAGATAGAAGAAACATGTTACAAAAGGAAATATATATATATATTTATAAAAATTTATAAAGAGGTCAGATTCATGAACAGAAAGAGAGAGAGAGAGAGAGAGAGAGAGAGAGAGAGAGAGAGAGAGAGAGAGAGAGAGAGAGAGAAAGACAGAAAGACAGACAGAAAGAGACAGAAAAACAGACAGAAAGAGCGAGCGTATTAGGGAAATAAAGTGAAAAAAAAATAGAAATTAGGTCGCTCGGGTATAGAGAAAGAGTGAAATATGCACAGAGACAATAAAAGATCCTGAGAGAGATAGAAAGAGAGAGAGAGAGAGAGAGAGAGAGAGAGAGAGAGAGAGAGAGAGAGAGAGAGAGAGAGAAAGGGGTGTGGGGGGGAGGAGGAGTGAGAGAGAAATCGGAAGACGAAGAACTAGAAATACAATAAAGAAAGTGTCCCACACAGTTGTATATGAATAGTGAGTTATAAACATAGACAGATACGGAAAGATAGAACACTGTATTGAAAGTGAGAGAATAGATGTGAAACAAGGAAACTGATGACAATAATGTTGTAAAGGTGAAGGATCGCTGGTAAATATTGATTCCAAAGACAAGACAGATGAAAACGACTAATTTCGATACACGTTAGAAAACCAGAGAAATACATGCACATCAGAAAAGTAAAGTGGTTTAAAAAAAGACCAGTCACAGGTATAGACAGATCGTGTACATTGACGATTGTTCATTAAAGAATTAGAGACAGAATAAACATGTAACAAAAGGAAATGTATACATATATATATATATAAGATATATTTATAAAGATTCATTTACAGAGAGAGAGAAAGAGAGAGAGAGAGAGAGAGAGAGAGAGAGAGAGAGAGAGAGAGAGAGAGAGAGAGAGAGAGAAAGAAACAGAAATACCGACGGGGAGAGAGAGCGTATTAGGTAAATAAAGTGAAAAAAAAAGATAGAAATTAGGACGCTCGGGTATAGAGAAAGAGTGAAATATGTACAGAGATAATAAAAGATCCTGAGAGAGAGAGAGAGAGAGAGAGAGAGAGAGAGAGAGAGAGGGAGAGAGAGAGACAGAGTGAGAGAGAGAGACAGAAAGAGAGAGTGAAAAAAAAAGGGGGGGGGCATTGAGAGTGAAAATGGGAGACGAAGAACTAGAAATACAATAAAGAAAGTGTCCCACACAGTTGCATATGAATAATGAGTTATAAACATAGACAGATACGGAAAGATAGAACACTGTATTGAAAGTAAGAGAATAGATGTGAAGAAAAAGATTGTGAGATAGAGAAACTAAGAGTGCGGGAGAGATAGACACAAAGAGAGAAAGAAAGAGAGAGAAAGAGAGAGTTACAGAGAGAGAGAGAGAGAGAGAGAGAGAGAGAGCTATTGTGAAAGAGGAGACCCAGGAAGAATAGAAAGAAATAGCCTCACGAATTAATCACTCAGTAAGGGCATGAACTCAGCTAAATACGTGTAGGCCTTACATTTAGAAGAAAGTAACTGTTGAAATGCAAAATTAACGACAATTCATGTATAAAAATTATGAGAAGTAAAAACATACAAAATGCGACTTTTTCGTAGGCCTGTGTCGTAAATTGTATTATTTTTTATATGAAGTCGATAAATGCACATAAGTCTTTTAAATCAAGTAGAAGAACTATGAAACAAATTTAGTATAATCAATTCAATCATGATTATATATAAATTTAATAAACTGTTCATGCAAAGTGTTTCGTATTATATATGGCAGTTGTAGCAGCTAGGGTAGCGGTGGGAAATAAAGGCATGCAATTATTTTTTGGGGGGGCTCAACTACTCTCACCTCATGGACCCCCAATTTCCTCATTCCTTCGGAAGCACCCACATGTTGCAAAGAGAAAAGATAGAGACAGAATCATAGAGGCTGAAACACATGTCGGCCGACGCAGAAAAAGTGGTTGCAAAAAATAACAAAACGGAAGACCAGTCATAGACATAGACAGAGCGTGTACATTGACGCGTGTTCATTAAAGAATTGAAGATAGAAAAAAATATATGTAAAAAAAAAAAAGAAAAGATACATTACGAAAGGTTTATTAAGAAGTCAGAATCCTTATGAGAGATCTAGGGAGAGAGA
>JAWDGP010004890.1:0-10902 GCA_033675545.1 Elysia crispata
CACGGCGTACCAAATTCTATTTCTTCGCTCTACTTTAGTTGAGCGCTAGAGATGGCCCTACTGCCATAAATCAGTGCCGCCTTGACAGGTGACCTGAGGTCAGGTGCACGGCCCGACTGTTATAGCTTGGTGCTGCATGTCTCGGCCGGTTATCAATAAAACCATGCAATTTTTCGGCATTTTAATCAGTTCTTGCTTTGCAACTACTCAAGACTGGATTATATTTGTTTTTTCTCCACAACTCCCTGTTTTTCCTCAATATATTCGTGAAAATCTGATAATTCTAACTTAATTATTGCGAGTGTGAGATGTTCATGAATTAGGAGTATATATTTTTTTAAACTGAATATTGAAAACATAATTAAGTAAGTTGTAAGGCTAATTATAAAAATTCCACACGATGAATAAACTTTGTTTCTCGGCCATAGGAAAATTCAAAATAATAGCTTTACGAAGATGTAATTTTTTTTCTGTTGACAGCATATCATAAACTAATTTAACTTTTTAAATAAAGGCTTTTACCAACTATGGAAGACTCCAGAGAGACTCATATAAACAATGTTAACGGTCTGTGTCGTATATGTGCTAGATTGCGTGTGACGAGAAAACAACAAAAGCACAATAGTAGGAGCCACTTGTGTTCTGCTCTTTCTGGAGATATTTTCTTAATTTACGATCTGAACATTAAAAATGACATTGAAGACACTCATTCACAGTACTCGTGTGTCAAGTGCTACTCAAGCATAAAGAATCTAAAAAAGAGATACAGTGACATTTCTATTCAAAACGCTCGTGCGGTGTACAGCTTAAATAAAGACAAAATTAATGGTGCCCATTTGTAGATGGACACAAAACTAACCACTGTCATAAATACTTACACCCCAGTGTCTACAGGGACCTCACAAATAAGATAGTCACACAGACTCAAGCATGCACTTACGATCCAATCATAGTTGACGAAGCACACTTAATTCAGTTACATTTCAACAGCTTAAACATAGCTCTCAGCAATGTTCACAAAGCAATTTCTCACACAAAACCCATTGAACACAGTTATTTACCAGACATTCAATCTTCTATAGACACCTACATGTCCATCTACAGAAAAACATTTCCCCAAAAAGTAATCCCCAAACAGCATCTATTAGAGAGACATTGCATCCCATACATTAGACAACAAACATTCGGGTTGGGGCTCCAGGGAGAGCAAGGAACACAGCTGAACCATCAGGCAATATCGAAATTAGAGAGAGAACGGGCCTTTGGCATCCCAAACGAACTAGACAGATTGAAACATATTTTGTCTGCCCATTTATTGCAAATTGCTCCAGCTCTTCAATGCGAAGACACCTGACTGTGATATATATATATATATATATATATATATATATATATATATATATATATATATTTTTTAATCCTGTACATTTATTTATTTATTCAACCATTGCGCCTGATTAACTTATTTATATATATATATATATATATATATATATATATATATATATAAAATCCCATCGCACCTGACTTATTAATTTATTCATTAAAAAATCGCGACTGTGATAAGATATTATTATTTATTTTCACACCATCCTGAAAAGGATGCATACCATTCGAAAATTGTAAGCAGGAAACTCTCAACACAAACATCCTGTAAATCTGTGCCAAATAACGGAGTATAATTACACCCCAAGTACTGTTTACTGGAATAACTCAGAAACTTTTTGTGTCAACAGCCTAATTTTTGGTGAGTTTAATGTTGAATATGTTGTCTATTACACATCTAAATTTCTAAAACTTTCATCGGCAGGTTTTGTTATAATTGCAAGATTTAGTTATCAATTTCGTCCTTAACTCTGTAGAAAAAGTGCCCTGTTTACGGGTAATCTATAATAAAACTATACATCTCAGTCCTGTAGTTTTTTGTTCCTACAACACACCTGCTTCTCTTCTTTAATATATAAATATTTCATTTAGGTACAAGTTAAGTTGTCAGGATAGGAAATAAAAAAAAAGATTATCATTAACTTTAACTAATACGCGAGTTGAGAGAGCAAGACTCTAGGCTCTGCTTTGACCTGGTCATCACCCGAGGTCAAGCTAGGTCAAGAGGGCTCAGGTTACAAGAGGCAGTGCAGCTAAAGTATCATGGCTGAGACGCCGTGATCGGCATTTTAGGGCATTTTAAATCGGAATTTCGAAAAAAAAGGTAAGTGGTAATTTTCCCGATTACGAAGAGCGGTAGGGTGCAAAAAAGTAAAAAAAAAAAAAAGAAAAAAAAAATTTTTTATGGGACGTTTTCCCTTGCGGTTTTTCTATTTCCGATGATAAAAAGGGCTAAAAAAGTAAGTGGTTTTGTTTATTTCCGTAAGGGGAGAGGGAAAATGTGAAAAAAATTATTTAAAAAAGTAAAAAAATTTTTCCTCCTTTCGGGAGGTTTTTTGACTATTTTTGGTCGCTAGTTTGCCGAAAAAGATGATTAGGAAGTGTTTCGGAGGTAAGGAGAAGGAGTAGAGAGGAAAAAAAAGTAATTTTAAGAAAAAGGTGTTAAGCGCGTTTTTTAGGCATAATTTGTCGTGAAAACGGAGTGTGTGTGGGTAGGTGTATGTGTCCGCGTAATCACGACGGAAAAAAGGTAATTTGTAAAAAATGAAACTTGAGCGCGCTTAGCGGCATTTTAGGGCACTTTAAGTCGGAATTTCGAAAAAAAAGGTACGTGGTAATTTTTCCGGTTACGAGGAGTGGTAGGGTGGAAAAAAATGAAAAAAAAAGAAAAGAAAAAAAATTTTTTTTTGAAAGGACGTTTTCCCTTGCGGTTTTCCTATTTCCGGTGATAAAAAGAGGGGAAAAAGTAAGTGGTTTTGTTTTTTTTCCGTAAGGGGAGAGGGAAAATAAGAAATAGATTATAAAAAAAAGAAATTTTTTTTTCTCCTTTAGAGAGCTTTTTAACTATTTTTGGTGGTTAGTTTCCGGAAAAGATGATTAGGAAGTGTTTCGGGGGTAAGGAGAAGGAGTAGAGAGGAAAAAAAAGTAATTTTAAGAAAAAGGTGTTAAGCGCGTTTTTTAGGCATAATGTGTCGGAAAAACGGAGTGTGTGTGAGTAGGTGTATGTGTCCACGTAATCACGGCGGAAAAAAGGTAATTTGTAAAAAATGAAATTTGAGCGCGCTTAGCGGCATTTTAGGGCACTTTAAGTCGGAATTTCGCACTAAAAGGTAAGTGGTAGTTTTTCCGATTACGAGGAGCGGTAGGGTGAAAAAAAGTCAAATAAAAAAAAAAAAAAAATTTCTTATAGGACGTTTTCCCTTGCGGTTTTTCTATTTCCAGTGATAAAAAGAGCGGAAAAAGTAAGTGGTTTTGTTTTTTTCCGTAAGGGGAGAGGGAAAATAAGAAATAGATTATAAAAAAAAGAAAATTTTTTTTCTCCTTTAGAGAGCTTTTTAACTATTTTTGGTGCTTAGTTTTCCGGAAAAGATGATTAGGAAGTGTTTCGGGGGTAAGGAGAAGGAGTAGAGAGAAAAAAAAAGTAATTTTAAGAAAAAGGTGTAAAGCGCGTTTTTTACACATTATGGGTCGGAAAAACGGAGTGTGTGTGGGTAGGTGATGTGTTCGGGTAATCACGGCGGAAAAAAGGTAATTTGTAAAAAATGAAACTTGAGCGCGCTTATCGGCATTTTAGGGCATTTTAAGTCGGAATTTCGAAAAAAAAAGGTAAGTGGTAATTTTCCCGATTACGAGGAGCGGTAGGATGCAAAAAAGTAAAAAAAAAAAAAAAAAAAGAGAAAAATTTTTTATGGGACGTTTTCCCTTGCGGTTTTTCTATTTCCGATGATAAAAAGGGCGGAAAAAGTAAGTGGTTTTGTTTATTTCCGTAAGGGGAGAGGGAAAATGTGAAAAAAATTTAAAAAAAAATTAAAAAATTTTTCCTCCTTTCGGGAGGTTTTTTTGACTATTTTTGGTCGCTAGTTTCCCGGAAAAGATGATTAGGAAGTGTTTCGGGGGTAAGGAGAAGGAGTAGAGAGGAAAAAAAAGTAATTTTAAGAAAAAGGTGTTAAGCGCGTGTTTTAGGCATAATGTATCGGAAAAACGGAGTGCGTGTGGGTAGGTGTATGTGTCCGCGTAATCACGGCGGAAAAAAGGTAATTTGTAAAAAATGAAACTTGAGCGCGCTTAGCGGCATTTTAGGGCACTTTAAGTTGGAATTTCGAAAAAAAAGGTAAGTGGTAATTTTTCCGATTACGAGGAGCGGTACGGTCGAAAAAAGTGAAAAAAAAAAAAAAATTTTTTAAAGGACGTTTTACCTTGCGGTTTTTCTATTTCCAGTGATAAAAAGGGCGGAAAAAGTAAGTGGTTTTGTTTTTTTCCGTAAGGGGAGAGGGAAAATGTGAAATAGATTATAAAAAAAAAGAAAATTTTTTTTTCTACTTTAGGGAGCTTTTAACTATTTTTGGTGCTTAGTTTGCCGGAAAAGATGATTAGGAAGTGTTTCGGGGGTAAGGAGAAGGAATAGAGAGCAAAAACAAGTAATTTTAAGAAAAAGGTGTTAAGCGCGTTTTTTAGGCATAAATTGTCGGAAAAACGGAGTGTGTGTGTCCGCGTAATCACGGCGGAAAAAAGGTAATTTGTAAAAAATGAAACTTGAGCGCGCTTAGCGGCATTTTAGGGCACTTTAAGGCGGAATTTCGAAATAAAAGGTAAGTGGTAATTTTTCCGATTACGAGGAGCGGTAGGATGCAAAAAAAAAAAAAAATAAAACAAAAAGAAAAATTTTTTATGGGACCTTTTCCCTTGCGGTTTTCCTATTTCCGGTGATAAAAAGGGCGGAAAAAGTAAGTGGTTTTGTTTTTTTCCGTAAGGGGAGAGGGAAAATGTGAAATAAATTATAAAAAAAAAGAAAAAAAATTTTTTTTCCTTTAGGGAGCTTTTTTGACCATTTTTGGTCGCTAGTTTGCCGGAAAAGATGATTAGGAAGTGTTTCGGGGGTAAGGAGAAGGAGTAGAGAGCAAAAAAAAGTAATTTTAAGAAAAAGGTGTAAAGCGCGTTTTTTACACATTATGGGTCGGAAAAACGGAGTGTGTGTGGGTAGGTGTATGTGTTCGCGTAATCACGGCGGAAAAAAAGGTAATTTGTAAAAAATGAAACTTGAGCGCGCTTATCGGCATTTTAGGGCATTTTAAGTCGGAATTTCGAAAAAAAAGGTAAGTGGTAATTTTCCCGATTACGAGGAGCGGTAGGATGCAAAAAAGTAAAAAAAAAAAAAAAAAGAAAAATTTTTTATGGGACGTTTTCCCTTGCGGTTTTTCTATTTCCGATGATAAAAAGGGCGGAAAAAGTAAGTGGCTTTGTTTGTTTCGGTAAAGGGAGAGGAAAAATGTGAATTAAATTATAAAAAAAAGAAAAAAATTTTTTCTCCTTTTAGGGAGGTTTTTTGACCATTTTTGGTCGTTAGTTTGCCGGAAAAGATGATTAGGAAGTGTTTCGGGGTTAAGCAGAAGGAGTAGAGAGCAAAAAAAGGTAATTTTAAGAAAAAGGTGTTAAGCGCGTTTTTTACTCATAATTTATCGGAAAAACGGAGTGTGTGTGGGAAGGTGTATGTGTCCGCGTAATCACGGCGGAAAAAAGGTAATTTGTAAAAAATGAAACTTGAGCGCGCTTAGCGGCATTTTAGGGTACTTTAAGTTGGAATTTCGAAAAAAAAGGTAAGTGGTAACTTTTCCGATTACGAGGTGCGGTAGGGTGCAAAAAAGTCAAAAAAAAAAAGAAGAAAAAAAATTTCTTATGGGACGTTTTCCCTTGCGGTTTTCCTATTTCCGGTGATAAAAAGGGCGGAAAAAGTAAGTGGTTTTGTTTTTTTCCGGAATGGGAGAGGGAAAATGTGAAATAAAATATAAAAAACAAGAAAATTTTTTTTCTTCTTTAGGGAGCTTTTTGACCAATTTTGGTCGCTAGTTTGCCGGAAAAGATGATTAGGAAGTGTTTCGGGGACAAGGAGAAGGAGTAGAGAGCAAAAAAAAGTAATTTTAACAAAAAGGTGTTAAGCGCGTTTTTTAGGCATTATGGGTCGGAAAAACTTAGTGTGTGTGGGTAGGTGTATGTGTTCGCGTAATCACGGCGGAAAAAAGGTAATTTATAAAAAATGAAAATTGAGCGCGCTTAGCGGATTTTAGGGCACTTTCAGTCGGAATTTCGAAAAAAAAAGTAATTGGTAATTTTTTTCGATTACGAGGAGCGGTAGGATGCAAAAAAATAAAAAAAAAATAAAAAGAAAATTTTTATGGGACGTTTTGCCTGGCGGATTTCCTATTTCCGGTGACAAAAAGGGCGGAAAAAGTAAGTGGTTTTGTTTTTTTCCGTGAGAGGAGAGGAAAAATGTTAAATAAATTAGAAAAAAAAAAAAATTTTTTTCTCTCCTTTAGGGAGCTTTTTTACTATTTTTGGTCATTCGTTTGGCGGAAAAGATGATGAGGAAGTTTTTCGGGAGTAAGGAGAAGGAGTAGAGAGCAAAAAAAAGTAATTTTTAGAAAAAGGTGTTAAGCGCGTTTTTTCAGCATTGTAGTTAGGAAAAACGTAGTGTGTTTGGGTATGTGTATGTGTTCGCGTAATCACGGCTGGAAAAAGGTAATTGGTAAAAAATTGAAACTTGAGCGCGCTTAGCGGCAGTTTTGAGCACTTTAAGTCGGAATTTCGAAAAAAAAGGTAAGTGGTAATTTTTCCGATTACGAGGAGCGGTGGGGTGCAAAAAAGTCAAAAGAAAAAGAAGAAAAAAAAATTTTTGATGGGGCGTTTTCCCTTCCGGTTTTTCTATTTCCGGTGATGAAAAGGGCGGAAAAAGTAAGTGGTTTTGTTTTTTTCCGTAAGGGGAGAGGGAAACTGTGAAATAAACTATAAAAAAAAAAAGAAAATTTTTTTTTCTCCTTTAGTGAGCTTTTTTGACTATTTTTGGTCGTTAGTTTGCCGGAAAAGATGATTAGGAAGTGTTTCGAGGGTAAGGAGAAGGGGTAGAGAGCAAAAAAAAGTTATTTTAAGAAAAAGGTGTTAAGCGTGTTTTTTAGGGATTATGGGTCGGAAAAACGGAGTGTGTTTGGGAAGGTATATGTGTCCGCAGAATCACGGCGGGAAAACGGTAATTTGTAAAATATGAAATTTGAGCGCGCTTAGCGGCATTTTAGGGTACCTTAAGTCGGAATTTCGATAAAAAAAAAGGTAAGTGGCAATTTTTCCGATTACGAGGAGCGGTAGGGTGCAAAAAAGTAAAAATAAAAATAAAAATTTTTCATGGGATATTTTCCCTTGAGGTTTTCCTATTTCCGGTGACACAAAGGGCGGAAAAAATAAGTGGTTTTGTTTTTTTCCGTAAGGGGAGAGGAAAAATGTGAAATAAATTATAAAAAACAGAAAACTTATTTTTGTCCTTTTTGGGAGCTTTCTTGACCATTTTTGGTCGTTTGTTTGCCGGAAAAGATGATTAGGAAGTGTTTCGGGGGTAACGAGAAGGAGTGGAGAGCAAAAAAGAAGTAATTTTTAGAAAAAGGTGTTAAGCGCGTTTTTTTAGCATTGTTGTTAGGAAAAACGGAGTGTGTTTGGGAAGGTGTATGTGTCCGCGTAATCACGGCGGGAAAAAGGTAATTTGTAAAATATGAAACTTGAGCGCGCTTAGCGGCATTTTAGGGTACCTTAAGTCGGAATTTCGAAAAAAAAAAGGTAAGTGGCAATTTTTCCGATTACGAGGAGCGGTAGGGTGCAAAAAAGTCAAAAAAAAAAGAAGAAAAAAAAATTTTTACGGGTCGTTTTCCTTTGCGGTTTTTTTATTTCCGGTGATAAAAGGGCGGAAAAAGTAAGTGGTTTTGTTTTTTTCCGTAATTGGAGAGGAAAAATGTGAAATAAATTAAAAAAAAAAGAAAAAAAAATTTTTCTCCTTTTGGGAGGCTTTTTCACTACTTTTTGGTCGTTAGTTTCCCGGAAAAGATGATTAGGAAGTGTTTCGGGGGTAAGGAGAAGGAGTAGAGAGCAAAAAAAAGTAATTTTTAGAAAAAGGTGTTAAGCGCGTTTTTTCAGCATTGTGGTTAGGAAAAACGGAGTGTGTTTAGGAAGGTGTATGTGTCCGCGTAATCACAGCGGGAAAAAGGTAATTTGTAAAATATGAACTTTGAGCGCGCTTAGCGGCATTTTAGGGCACTTTAAGTCGGAATTTCAAAGAAAAGGTAAATGGTAATTTTTTCGGATTACGAGAAGCTGTAGGATGCAAAAAAAGTAAAAAAAAAAAAAAAAAAAAAAAAACTTTATCATGCGACGTTTTCCCTTGCGGTTTTTCTATTTCCGGTGACACAAAGGGCGGAAAAAGTAAGTGGTTTTGTTGTTCTCCGTTATTGGAGAGGGAAAATGTGAAATAAATTAAAAGAAAAAGAAAACTTTTTTTTCTCCTTTAGGGAGCTTTTTCACTATTTTTGGTCGTTCGTTTCCCGGAAAAGATTATTAGGAAGTGTTTCGGGGTCAACGAGAAGGAGTGGAGAAAAAAAAAAAAAGGAATTTTAAGAAAAAGGTGTTAAGCGCGTTTTTTAGGCAATATGGGTCGGAAAGACGGAGTGTGTGTGGGTAGGTGTATGTATTCGCGTAATCACGGCGGGAAAAAGGTAATTAGTAAAATTTGAAACGTTAGCGCGCTTAGCGGCAATTTAGGGCACTTTAAGTCGGAATTTCGAAAAAAAGGTAAGTGGTAATTTTTCCGATTACGAGGAGCGGTAGGATGCAAAAAATTCAAAAAAAAAGAAGAAAATAAAATTTTGGACGGGACGTTTTTCTTTGCGGTTTTTCTATTTCCGGTGACAAAAAGGGCGGAAAAAGTAAGTGGTTTTGTTTTTTTCCGTAATTGGAGAGGAAAAATGTGAAAAAAAATTATAAAAAACAGAAAATTTATTTTTATCCTTTTTGGGAGCTTTCTTGACCAATTTTGGTCGTTTGTTTACCGGAAAAGATGATTAGGAAGTGTTTCATGAGTAACGAGAAGGAGTGGAGAAAAAAAAAAAAAGTAATTTTAAGAAAAAGGTGCTAAGCGCGTTTTTTAGGCATTATGGGTCGGAAAGACGGAGTATGTGTGGGTAGGTGTATGTGTTCGCGTAATCACGGCGGAAAAAAGGTAATTTGTAAAAAATGAAACTTGAGCGCGCTTAGCGGCAGTTTTGGGCACTTTAAGTCGGAATTTCGAAAAAAAAGGTAAGTGGTAATTTTTTCGTTTACGAGGAGCGGTAGAATGCAAAAAAGTAAAAAAAAAAAAAAAGATAAATTTTCAATTGGACGTTTTACCTTGCGGTTTTTTTATTTCTGGTGATAAAATGGCGGAAAAATTAAATGGTTTTTTTTTTATACGTAATTTGTGGGGGAAAATTTGAAATAGATTTAAAAAAAAAAGAAAATTTTTTTCTCTTTTAGGGAGCTTTTTCACTATTTTTGGTCGCTAGTTTGCCGGAAAAGTTGATTAGGAAATGTTTCGGGGGTAAGGAGAAGGAGTAGAGAGCAAAAAAAAGTAATTTTAAGAAAAAGGTGTTAAGCGCGTTTTTTAGGCATAATGTGGTTAGGAAAAACGGAGTGTGTTTGGGAAGATGTATGTGTCCGCGTAATCACGGCGGGAAAAAGGTAATTTGTAAAATATGAAACTTGAGCGCGCTTAGCGGCATTTTAGGGCACTTTTAAAGTCGGAATTTCGAAAAAAAAGGTAAAGTGGTAATTTTCCCGATTACGAGGAGCGGTAGGATGCAAAAAGTGAAAAAAAAAAAAGAAAAAAAAATTTTTTACGGGACGTTTTCCGTTCCGGTTTTCCTTTTTCCGGCGATAAAAAGGGCGGAAAAAGTAAGTGGTTTTGTTTCTTTTCCGTAAGGGGAAAGGGAAAAGGTGATATAAATTATAAAAAAAAAACAAAAAAATTTTTTTTCCTTTAGGGAGCTTTTTTGACCATTTCGTCGTTAGTTTTTCCGAAAGAGATGATTAGGAAGTGTTTCGGGGGTAAGGAGAAGGAGTAGAGAGCAAAAAAAAAAGTAATTTTAAGAAAAAGGTGTTAAGCGCGTTTTTTAGGCCCTATGGGCCGGAAAGACGGAGTGTGTGTTGGTAGGTGTATGTGTTCGCGTAATCCACGGCGCAAAAAAAAGGTAATTTGTAAAAAATGAAACTTGGGCGCACTTATCGGCATTTTAGAGCATTTTAAGTCGGAATTTCGAAAAAAAAGGTAAGTGCTAATTTTTCCGATTACGAGGAGCGGTAGGTTGGAAAAAATTTAAAAAAAAAAAAAAGAAAAATTTTTTATGGGATGTTTTTCCTTGCGGTTTTTCTATTTCCAGTGATAAAAAGGGCGGAAAAAAAGTAAAGGTTCGTTTTGTTTATTTCCGTAATTGGAGAAGGAAACTAAGATGAAATAAAAATGTAAAAAAAAAGAAAAAAAAATTTTCCTCGCTTTTGGGAGGTTTTTTCATCTATTTTTGGTCGTTAAGAAGTTTGCCGGAAAAAGATGATTAGGAAGTGTTTCGGGGGTAAGGAGAAGGAGTGGGAGAAAAAAAAAAAGTAATTTGAAGAAAAAAGGTGTTAAGCGCGTTTTTCAGCATAATGTGTCGGTTAGGAAAACGGAGTGTGTTTAGGAAAGGTGTGTATGTGTCCGCGTAATCACACGGCGGGAAAAAGGTAATTTTTGTAAAAAATGAAACTTGAGCGCGCTTTTAGCGGCATTTTAGGTCACTTTAAGTCCGGAATTTCGAAAAAAAAAAAATTAGTGGTAATTTTTTCGATTTACGAGGAGCGGTAGGATGCAAAAAATTAAAAAAAAAAAAAAAAAAAAAAAGAAAAAAATTTTATGGGACGTTTTCCCTTGCGGTTTTCCTATTTCCGGGGATAAAAAAAAGGGCGGAAAAAGTAAGTGGT
>JAWDGP010004892.1:0-2500 GCA_033675545.1 Elysia crispata
CTTCTTTATCAATATGTTTCTAGAGTTACGACCTTCGTTATCAATATTTTTCTAAAGTTATGACCTTCATATCAAATACTTTTTTAGAGTTCTGACCTTGATTGTAAATATGTTTCTTGAGTTATGGCTTTCTTGTCAATATAATTCTATAGTTTTGACCTTCTTTATCGGTATGTTTCTAGAGTTGTAACTTTCGTTGTTGATATATTTCTAGAGTTGTAACCTCCGTTGTTAATATTTTTCGAGAGTTGTGACCTTCATTCTTAATATATTTTCAATGTTCCTAGAATTTTGGCCTTCATTGTAAATATATTTCTACAGTTGTTACCTTCTTTGTTGATATGTTGTTACATTCATTGTAAATGTTTTTCTAGAGTTGTGACCTTCATTGTAAATATTTTTCTAGAGTTGTGACCTTCATTGTAAATATGTTGCAAGAGTTGTGACCTTCATTGTAAATATGTTTCTAGAGTTGTTACCTTCATTGTAAATATGTTTCTAGAGTTGTGACCTTCGTTGTAAATATGTTTCTAGAGTTGTGACCTTCATTGTAAATATTTTTCTAGAGTTGTTACCTTCAGTGTAAATATGTTTCTAGAGTTGTTACCTTCATTGTAAATATGTTTTTAGAGTTGCTACCTTCATTGTAAATATGTTTCTAGAGTTGTTAATTTCAGTGCAAATATGTTTCTAGAGTTGTTACCTTCATTGTAAATATGTTTCTAGAGTTGTGGCCTTCGTTGTAAATATGTTTCTAGAGTGGTGACCTTCATTGTAAATATGTTTCTAAAGTTGTGACCTTCATTGTAAATATGTTTCTAGAATTGTTACGTTCATTGTAAATATATTTCTAGAGTTGTTACCTTCATTGTAAATATGTTTCTAGAGTTGTTAAATTCAGTGTAAATATGTTCCCAGAGTTGTGACCTTCATTGTAACTATATTTCTAGAGTTGTGACCTTCATTATAACTATATTTCTAGAGTTGTGACCTTCATTATAACTATATTTCTAGAGTTGTGACATTCATTGCAACTATATTTCTAGAGTTGTGGTCTTCATTGTAACTATATTTCTAGAGTTGTGACCTTTATTGTAACTATATTTCTAGAGTTGTGACCTTTGTTGTAACTACTATTTTTAGAGTTGTGATCTTCATTGTAACTATATTTCTAGAGTTGTGACCTTCATTGTAACTATATTTCTAGAGTTGTGACCTTCATTGTAACTATATTTCTAGAGTTGTGACCTTCATTGTAACTATATTTCTAGAGTTGTGACCTTCATTGTAACTATATTTCTAGAGTTGTGACCTTCATTGCCAATATGTTTCCAGAGTTTTAGATCCTACCTCGAGACCGTGGTGGACACTGGTCAGTTCCTGTCTATTCCAATGGAAATCCTCAGTGTTCAGACAACATGAAGATTCTGGGTCATGTTTTAAATTTGAAGTTTTAAATTTTGTTTGCTATCATTCCAGTTTTTCTCGAGTCAACAGATCTCCAGATACAGTTAGAGACTTGTTCCAACTACTCTTCACTCGGATTATTAGATATTGTGACATTAATTTATAGATGTCGGGCAAACTACAGGAGCTTTGTGACTGTTTTTCGTTCTAGAGGCGATGGCTAAGCATTGTGTCAATTATGAAAGTATTGTCATTTTCGACCTCGATTGTCATATAATCCATGAGGCAGTTGACAGGACAGTACATTCTTGCTTAATATTTGGAATTATCCAATCAAACTATAGGGTTATCGGTAAGCCCGTAAATAATATTGCATTACGTTTTTCTTTCTGCTTTTTTGTTTTGTTGTTTTTGTTTTGTTTTGTTTTGTTTTGGTTTTGGTTTTTGTTGTTTTTTTTATTGTTTTTGTTTCTTTGTTAATGTTTGTCATTGCTTGTTTTCCGGTTTGTTTGTTTTTTTCTTTTTGTCTTTTGTTAGTTTTTTTTTTTTCTAAATAAAAAAAAAGAGTTGGACAACGACGTCAAATTTTTCTTCCTGGCCAGATTTACCATTTTAATGAAACAAAATGGTAACCTAATTCGAGTTACCGAATCTTTATTACTGATATCTAGCGATAAATGATATACCCTGTGCGCAGCAAAGTGATATTATATAGCTTTTATATGGTTTATCTGGAGAACAGAGCAGACAGTCACAGTGAGCTATGAGAATGAAATCTTTCATTTCTTTTTTTTTTCGAAAGTTAACATTTAACGAGACTCAGAGAATAATCCATGCAATCTTTGTTAGAACAGTCAGGTTTGTGGCCAGCAGCGGTACTGAGGGCAGTGATGAATTGCTCGCTTAGAATTTTTCTAACTAGTACAATACCGTATTCCATTTGCCTTGCGTTTGGTGCACTGAGCTTTGTTCTATTTTTGTATGTGTTTTTCTTTTGTTTTTTTTTTAGGCTGAATAAAGCACATTAATGTTAAGTAGTTATTGATCTTCGCGTTTTGCCTTCGCGTCTGTGAGCACTATTGAGTTAAAAACA